>KE152377.1:316034-346069 GCA_000411095.1 Aethionema arabicum | reverse complement strand
CCATCATTAATATATGTTAATCCTAAATTCATATATATATATATATATATATATGTTCTTGTTTTTGTTTACCTTTTTAATCTGTGACCTAATTCCAATGGAAATATTTGATCTTCTTCTCCCCATAAGATCAACGTTCTCTGAAATTTAACAGAACACCAATAACAAAATTATCTTTCTTCATATCATCATGAAACATTAGTTAATCTTAGATCACAAATTTAACTATAGATAAACTTGGGGTTGAACTGTGCAAAAAATCAAGATTTGATCTAATCCATCATTAATTGAAGAACAGTAATTTTCTATATACAGAAAGAACCTGATTTGTGAGTGTGATAATGTATATGAAGAACCTGATTCCAATGCTTATCTATGGAGAATTCATAGCTTTCTGTATAAAAAGTAATCAATCTGAAGTAGTTTTTACCTGTTTGATTCTAGGAAGTTGAGAAAGTTGTCGATCTTTGAGTATTGATTTGATCAATTCTTTCTTCTCCTCTACAAACTCTGTACACATGACCTACAAATCAACATTCAACACAATCAAAACCAAAATTGCACTGACAATCTTCACAATCGGATTAATCAAACGGACGAAAAACGACTTACATCGATGAAATCCCAGAGGAAAAACGATGGAACGCCTTTCATAGGCCTAACGAAAGAGAATCTGATGAGTTCTTTAAGCTTTTCAGGTGTCTGTGGTATAAGAATGTTTGAAGCTTCTTCTAGATTCGGAACTTTAAATAATCCATCAGCCATATCTTTCTCTTCCAAACAAACTCCAGCACAACATAGCACCAATTTCTCTACCTTTTCTGGAAATTGCGCGGCAACGCTATATCCAACAAAACCACCATAACTAATCCCTACAATATTCATCCTATGAACACCATGAGCTTCCATTAACCTCATTAAACATCGAGCTTGAAACGACTCAGATCGATCTGGTTCTGAAGTCGAAGATAATCCAAAAAATAGAAGATCAGGAACGTAAACGTTGAATCGACCTGTGAAAGCTCGTAGATGTTCGCCGTATTGCCACATTGCGTTAGCACCGAAACCATGGACGAGGAGAAGATTAGGTTTAGATCGATTTGGGGATTTAGGGATCCAACAATGCATTGCGGTGGAAGCGGTGACGGTATTTCCGTGAGAGAGATCGGTAATCACGGATCTTAAACCGGCGTTTGCAAATGATTGCCGGAAAAACCAATCTCGCGATGCTGTGAAGCTGAAGCATCGTAACAATCTCAGGCGATCAAACATTTTACAGTCCAGAGAATTTGAAAAAACAGAGAGAAAGATGAAGAAGAAGACGAAATGTGTTTTTGGCAGTTTTCTTGCGCTGGAAATCGATAATAAACGTGACTTCTGTTCCTCCATAGAATCTATATATAAAAATAACAAAAAAGGGCTTCAGAAAATTCAAAATTTTACAAATACCTCACAGAAAACGAAATTGCAAAAAAACACCCAAAATATTGGATTACTGTAATTAGAGGGTAGCAACTAGCAATTTCAATCCCAATCTGTACAAGATAGAACAAAAATTAAACCGGAATATCACTAATCTGACCGGGATTCAAACATGAACCGGGTAAATCAAAATCAAAACCGTGCCTTTTTAGGGTTTATGAGAAGGCTTTTAGCTTTGTGAACAAGAAAGTGAGTTTAACTCATGTGTTTTCGAAGTCGTTTCTCAGCTCCTTTTGCTGTTTTGTTATGGGGTTCAAGAACCAATGCATGCCTGAAATCTGCAACATATCAAACGTAGATAAAACATTACAATCTATGTTTGAATCAGTCCTTAGATTCAGAACCTTAAAAAATTTCACAGTCTGAGATAAGTTTATTAACCTGCAGCAGCTTCCTTGTACCGTATAAGTGATTCTCTAGCTGTTCCTCGTCTCAAATAAGCCTTTACATTCTGTAGAAACAAAAAACTATAAACTCAAATTTCCAATTTCTATTAAGACATAGATTATAGACAGAGATTTCTTTTAGATTGTAATGATTTTGATTCCTATGGCTTGTTAAATCAGAAACGAAGCTAGTTCATCAGACAACAAATCCAACTAGATAAAACCAAAATCGTTTGAAGAAAGTTCAAAGAGACTTTTCAATGCAAGAAAACTAAAATGGAGGATGAGGAAATAAGGAAAGGGTAAGGTTGGGACCTTCTTATCAATGGAAACAGCTTCGGTACAATCTTCTTCAGCTTTTTGGAAGCTACAAGCAAACTCTTTAAGATTAGAAAGGTGCAGCAGGATTTGGTAAAAAACAGCAATGTGAAAGATATGAAGAGAAAAATTACCAGCCAAGTTCCAAGTAAGCTGCGGCTCTATTGCAAAAATAAGTGGCATTTGCTCCATTTAATTTGATAGCTTCAGAATAGAATTGTACCGCTTTATTCCATTGTTTTGCCTTGTATGCAGCATTGCCCTGGAATTTTACATTTATCAAACATAGAACAATGAACTTTCGTCTATATAGATCATTCCAGTGATAAGACAGAAGCAAAAGAGATAAGTCTTACCTTTTCCTTCATAACTTCAGAAGCTTCCATATTACCATTGGTGTCAGGAACTGGTGCTAAGTTGGATGCAATGTTGGCTTGGTCTTGAAGGGATTGATATACATCTAGAATTGTATCAAGAAGGAATTTATCACCTCCATAGTATGTAAGAAATGACACGGAGATTGGACGGTCACCATGGGTCCCTAAAGGAATTGTAACCTGTGAAATACATAGATTCAGTCATGATTTTCAAAAGGTGAAAAAAAGGGAACAAAACGGTCCAGCTATGGATTAGAAGTGAGAAAGAGAAAATGGAGATGTACTTGACAGCACCCAGACATGCTAGCGATGCTAGAAAGTGCATAAGTTCGTTCAAGAAACTCATTCTTGTTCTTTGTGTTAAGTTTTGGTGGGGGATCAGCCACTGTGGGGATCACTAGAATTCCATCTTCCTAGCAATAAGATACCGAAATACGGTTGGTTCATCATAAACTGTAAGACTACAAAAGCATAGTAGATGCTACAAAACCACTAAAAACTGATATTAAGGCAATGATGTTAGAGCTTTGAAATTGAAATTTACCTTTAGGAGGTTCTGCAGGGTGGATCGCATTTCGGTTTTCACTTTATAGAGGGATTTAATGCTCTCGTTTTTGCTCTTCAGAGCTGTAAGAACATCATTGGAGAATCTTGACCCTAGATATGATTTGCATGTTTTAGACCATTCTTCATGATTTGTTCTAAACTCATGCCTGCATAAAGATGTGGCTAATATTTAAAAAAAAGGTAACAGAGAAGAGAGAAGAGAGAAAAGGAGCAAGTTTCTTGAATTACCTTTGTATTGATAACATGACAGATGAGAGTGCCCGCAAAGTTGATGCTGAATTTTGAGATTTTCCAGATTGCTCATAGAATTCTGCAAGACTTGGTACGTTTGAAGCGACATACTGACCAACACTAATATGTTTTGGAGTCTGATCTGCAATAGCAACGAACCGAAACAATCATTAAATGTTGAGGGGGTAAAGGAAGGAATCAATGCTATGGAAACTTACATCCGGAAAGATTTTCAGTAGCCTTTTTGACAACTTGTACTGACTTTTGCTTAGGAATGTCAGAGAGCTCGAATAAATCATCAGCAAAGATTAAAGATCTTTGCCTCCTATGAGCTACTGCACTCAGATTTAGTAAGGCATGCCCAACTTGACACAAAACAGATGGATCACGGGCAAACCATCCTGCAGCATAGACCAAAAGAAAATCAGGAAGGCTGATAGGTACAAGGATTCTTTTTATGCACACACTAACAACTTCCAATCCATTATGTAATTTGCTAAACATGAAGGGGTAAAGAGAATATAACGTACCAACAGTCTCTAAGCTCTGGGAAGTGGGCAAAACTCCAACTGAAGAAACAGTACCCTGCGATGGCCGGAAGCCAAGAATACCACAAAATGAAGCTGGGACTCTAACACCACCAATGGTATCAATACCTGCATATCAACAACTTGTGATTATCACAAAAGAAATGCTATAAAACACATTGGTCACCATTCCATTTAGCTTAAAGCAATGAAAGAAAGAACAAAGATTAAGAGTTACCAAGTGCAAAGTCAACGAGTTCAGCTGCAACTGAAACAGCTGAGCCGCTTGAACAGCCTCCAGGAACATTAGATGGCATCAATGGATTGATTGGGGTGCCATAGTGCTTGTTTTCTCCAGTTACCCTATTAAATCACATTCAAATTCTAATTGTTTACAAATCAGATATCTTATAAAAAAAACTCAATTCTAAAGGAAGCTAAACTTGACATTAAAAATGGAGAAATACCCAAAACCCATTTCATCCATGATTGTCTTGCCAACACAAGTAGCTCCATTTTTCAAAAGAGCTGTCACAACAACTGCAGTCTTCTCTGCAGCTTCGTGAGTCTTCTTCCATTGTTGACTACCAAATCCTGTTATATAATCCTTAACATCGAACCTGTCAAATAAAAAACCCCCAAAACAGTCAACATAACAAAAAAAGAATTTATAGAATTAGCAAAAGGGAGAGAGAGAGGGATCATACGCGTCGGAGATGGAGAAAGTGAGACCGGAGAGGGATTGTTTAGCGGCAGGGGGAGGCGGTGGAGGAAAAGGAAGAAGTTCAAATTGATCCAAGAAAGCACCAAAGTCTTGTTGTCTTAGGGCTCTGATCCGCCGCTTCCGAGTCTCCGCTATAATCACGATCCCAGCAACCGTCACACCGATGACTACCCATACCTTTGGATTCGATGCATTAGTCCGAATCAAATTCAATGTATTCGACATAACGCGAACGAATACGAAACGAAGAAAGAAAGAGACAAGGGTTTTAGTAGGGTTTAAGAGAGAGAGAGAGAAAGAACCTCAAGAAGAAGAAAGGAACACGAAACGCTATAATGCGCAAGCTGCTAACTTTTTTTTAACATTAAAGACGAGTGGTGACTCGGTGAGTTGTAAACTCGGTCGCCAAGGCGAATCTTCTTCTTTTAGGTCGTGGCTTCTAGGTCTTTATAAATAGTCAACGAATTGAAAACAAAATAAACATTATGTCTCTTTTAATTATATCTATATAACTATCAAAAAAAAATTGTCTATTTCTTCTAAAGAGCTTTTCCATTCGCATAAAATTGACTTTTCTTTCTTAAAAAAAAAACTGGATCTAAAATGCGAAGTAATAAATGAAATAAAGTATTTACAGAGTAAATAAATAAAATATATTATATATTTTTAATAAAAAAAAAGTAAAACGAATACCAGATGAAGATTGATTTTAAGGAGAAATAGACATCAAAGAGTGTTGGTCCAAAAGAGAATCAATTCCGATTAAATCATCATCTTCAAAGTTGATTGCTCCCTCTATATTGTTCATAGCCGAGCTTGACGAAGCCTGCTCATCATTTTTTTAGTTTATTAAACAAACCATGTAATGTGTAATGTATCTCTCAGGATATATTATTATATATGTTTGTTTTACCTCATTTTCTACCTCATTTTCGCGGTAGCCTTCGACAACAGTGAGCAGTCTACGGTATTGATCTCGTGCTTCCGGGTATTGAGCCATGGATTTAACCCGAGTGAGAGCTTTTTGAAGCCTTTCCTCAGTTTGTTTCCTTCCTTGTTTGAGAAAATCATAGTCGTCTTCTTGTGGTGTGGGAGATACAGAAGAAGTAAGTGGTTCAATAGTTTTGGGGATTGCGTTGCTTTTAAAGCCACGTAGACCGCTACCTTTGCGTCTCCAACGTAATATGATCTTCTCGAGTAACATGACAGACCAAACGATTGGTCGGTAGTGTTTACGAGCTTGATGACCTCGTACATGAGCCTAAAGGTGTAAACATTGGAAGCTCAGAAATGAGAAACAGATAGATTTTAAGGAAGGATTTAAGTTGTTTTAAATGAGAAACAAACCTGGATCTTAACGACTCTTTGTCGGATGAAAAGAAACTCTTTTCTTTTTTTCCAACCACGGTATTTTTTCTGGATATGGATTGCAGCGGAATGAACAGTAGTACCTTCATTGTGTTTTGAGTTCTTGGATTTAGCAGCTGCAAAGGAAAGAGCTAATTCGTCATCGGTTGTGTCGATTTCGTCATTGTTGAGTTCAGTGAGCTTTTTTCGCTGGAATGATTGCATCCTGAATACTTGATGAAGACGATCAGCTGCTTGTGTAGCGTTACGGACAGCAGTAAGTGAGTCTTTAAGAGAAAGTGTTTCTGGTACATCACCATAACTCATAGGAGCAGCTGTTCGTTCAGAGACTGTTTGAACAGCTTTCGTTCCTGAAGAGTTGGGAGAGCTGTTTTCGTTCGGGTTCATTGTTAGTTTCTCTAGATAGCTAGTGAGCGATGACTCTGCAAGAAAACCTGAGATTCCTCTCTGTCCATTTACGTAAGCTAAGTCAGCAGCTGTTTTACCCATAGGATGCTTTGGAGATGGGTCGGCCAATGCTCCAGTATCAGCACCTAGGGACACAAGTACAGCAACAGTTTCCTCCCTGAAGTTAACAGGATACAGCGTCAGTTCGACATGGAAATGACTTTCAATAGAAAAACATATGCAAGACCTTAAGTTCAAACCATAAGACGAAGAATAAGGTCTTTAAGATAGAAGAATTGTAAGAAAGAGGTTTTTACCTGCCACTAAATGCAGCCCAATGAAGGGCAGACCAACCATTTATATCACGGAAGTTAATGCTAACTCCTGCTGCTAAAATTGGTTTAATAGCCCAATCGTAACCAAGCGCTGCAGCAAAGTGTAGAATACCTTGTCCATCGGCATCTAGGATATTTGGACCCTTACCCTCTTCAGTCACTTTATGGATGAGCCATGTATATAGTTCATCTTCTAACTGTTCCTTAAAAAGTTGCTCTGTTGGTTCTTGTTTAGTTGATGAATCTCTCTCGTATGTTCCTCCAAGAAGGAGAGTCTCTTTTTCCTCCTTTAGCAACATGATTTTACTGATTTTTCTTCGTTTCTCTCCCACTTCTTCAAATATATGGTGCTCATCAATAGGAGCTCTGTGAGCAAGCATTTTCTCAAAGCGGAGGTGAAGTGATGCTTCATTTGTATATGTACCATACATATCAACGGCATTGGGTTTTTTGGTAGACCCTGGAAGGAAATCAAATTCTCGTACTTCACTGCAAGCAAACCTATTAGAGCATGTTACATAAAAGGGCACTTGACCAAAGGTATGTGGTGGAGCATGGCAACACAGAACACCATCAACTAGAATCTCAGCTGGAACCTCCACTTCACCAAACATGCATGACCAGTTATAGTTAGTTACTTCTTGATGACTAAGCAAAAATGTCCCAATAACCATGACCTGCAAAATCAATATGATACATGAGAAATAAATTATCCTCAAGAAAACAAGCAAAAATGCTGAAAACCGGAAACTAAAAGGGTTGATCAACATGGGGGAAAACAAGCATTGTTCATATAGAAGAAAGGGAACCATGGTTCAGCAGATAGAACTGTAGCATGAAAATAAAAAAGGGACTTAAACTCTACCACCCAGCTTAAGAGGCTGGAACATCATCCAGAAAATAGCGCACAATATTTTTCAAAACAGTTTGAAAGGTCATTAGAAACTGGAGTAACAAAACGTAACCATCTTAACCAATTGGTAAACACCAAACCATTTTCAAATATAAACAGTATAGTTACCTCAACTTCTGAGTCTGTGTGTGCGCATTTTGGCCAGAAATCAACTATGGTGAAGCGCTGATCCTCGGAAAGAGAAGGACACAGGGAAGGCCCGGCTGCTGCAGTTGCACACTCTACAGTGGTCCATGCCATATCTCCACCTGAAGAATGCATCTGCAAATCCTCCATTTCACCAAGTTCTTTACTAGCCCACCGAGAAAAACTATCAACCTTATTCAGACTATCTTCTTTCCGTAATAATGATTTCTTTAGAGGTATATATTCAGGTTCCATACTTGAAGGAAGAGCTTGAAAACTATTCCCAGTGAGTTGCTGATGACTGCCCAAGAGGTTGGAAAATGTCTCAAAATTATCATGTGCACTTTGCTCAAATAACGCCAGTCCAGTGTCATCACCCATTCCGGAGTGTGAAACCAGATCCATGGACCATTTTGGCAGTGGCAGGTCATCCTGTAGTGGAATCTACAGAATTGAGTATCAAGAAATAAGAACACTGAAAAACCTTCATGCAATTAACAATGCGATCTTGACTATACAAGTTTATAATCTTCAGAGGAGAAGGAGCCATTTAACAAACATAGGCCCCAAATTCTAGACTTAGGTGCCTTTCATCTTTCTATCATAAGTCAAGATATAAACTGAATCAGGGGCTTACTTAATGCGCCTTTTTCTAGAGGAGGTACCAATATAATTTTATGTTCAACCGAATTACCTTTGTGATATGTCTAAATGACAGAAATATTAACCCTAAGAAATTGGTATTAAATGAATGTATAACGTATATACAGCTATCAAATTTCGATGTCTATGCCATCATCACGCACTTCTCCACCTTTTTCTCACAGCATTCTCCTGCTTTTGTACATTTCTCAGCATCCATGGACACTTTTCCTAAATTTTCATAATAAACTCTACTCACAGCTATTGAATGAATAATAGCTCTAAAAAAGCCTTCAATACCTGCCAGTTTAATTGGGGTTGAAGAGGATTTCTAAGAAGCTCTGGCGTTAATAGCCCACTTTTGTCTGTTTTTTCTCTCACCGACATTGCTCCAGTATTACAGGGCTGCAACTTAGTCAACAAATCATTAGAAGTTGGATCAGGGTATCTTGTCGCTGAATTCCCAACGGCATCCCATGCTGTGACATGAACTAATCTCTGGGAATCACTTTCTATATCTCTGGTCTCATGAACACTGTGTATGCCAGGAGCAGATGTCCAACCATCATGAATTCCTAGATAGGAGAAAATACACTATTAGCAAACATGCGGAATGCAAACTAAAAAGCAAAGGGAGTGAGCACCAAAATCAGAGCTTGTATTATTAGAATTTGATATGTTAGCATACTACTCTTCCTTATCAGAGGTGTACCAGTTTGAGGTTCAGAAGATGCTCGTAAAATGGAACTTGATTGATGACTATCCCCTGCGCCAAAACTGATATAAGGCGGTGTTGAAAATTACAAGCACAACCAAGAGCCTGTGATGTTTACAAATATGTAAACAATCTGACTTCAAACACTAGAAAGAATCTTGCTGATTCTTCCATGAAAAAAAACTATATCTTTGAACAAAGATACCAAGCATACAGAGTACTGGAAAAAAATATACCAGAATCACCATCTTCACATAAGGACGACAAAGTGCTGGTTGGGCTTGTTGTTGAATCAATATTCACTGAAGCTGTGCCATTTACAGAATTTGAATTGTTTTCTTTCATTCCACTAACTGTTGTCCGGTTACCCTGTATTGTATCAAGAAGCACAACATACAAACTTAAGGTAACTGACCAATAGAAACGAAATTATACTGTAAAAAAAAGCAATTTGATGGTTAATTATGGAGATTTATATCTTTACGGATAACAGCATTGACAGCAAGAGCTATACCTTAACCTCCAAGTAGTGAACGAAAACAATATGCATCAGCTCTCTGTAGCAATACATAAAAACGGTGTATATAAGAACAAAACTGAATCTACACTATGAATAAAATAATACCAAGCAGTGGAATCCACATGTTGAAGCGACAATTTTAGAGTGTTTATAAAAATGGTGAACCAGTTATACTTACATGTTCCACGCCTAAATCCTGGACGGTCTCAAAGAGATCCAATGAAAAACAAAAACATAGTATCGACTGCAACATTAAGGCCCACTACCTAATCTCATCTAAACCCCGACGAGCTAAGACTACTCTATAACAGTGCCTTGAAAATAATGATCATAGATCTCCCCTTAGCTGGTCTAACTGTTTGTGCTATGCTCGTTAAAGTCAAAGACCATTCACAGAGTACTAGAAGGTTCACAGCCACTAGATAGAGTTATTACTAAATAAGATAAATGCAGTGTAATTACAGATCAAAACACAGAGCTCGAACATTTCTGATACACAACAGAACAAAAAACTCAAATATGGACAAACTCAGACTCACTGTTCAAGCATCCAATAGCTACGTCTCTGGAAATTCTCGTTGTCTTCCCCATGTGCATAGTAACAATGTAGTACATCAATGCTTCCTACCTACATACATTTGAACAATGTTACTCTCAACACTTTAAAATACAGTATCAACAACTCCATTCCGAAGTCAGAAGTGATGGTAACTCACTAAACTACTAAGGAGACAGAAAAAAAGATTCTTACCTTGAGCTTCTCATGAGCTTCCTTTATCGTTTTTCCATCCTTCTTCTTCCTCCAGTTATGCCCATCTTTCCTAAAATATCTGAGCACCTTCCTATCAAAAAGAAAGAGTGAACCACCTACATGGGTGGGAGATGATGTCAGTTCACAGGAAAAAAATATCTGAAAGTTTGTCACTGCACACAATGCCAAATAATCTACCTCTTCTTTGGAATGCAAACTGAATGAACAGGGGAGTGCAACAATAATTTCTAGCCCGCACAAGCAGGAGACCCCAAATAGAATATAAATATACATATAGTTGCTGTAAGACATGAAGTAAGTCTGAATCCAAGTATTTTCATCGAGGGAAGACAAAAGTGATTCATCTATACCCAATCATCGATATTCATCCGCCCAACAACTTTATAAGATAGATTGCATATTAAAAAAATTAGGGAACACTGTAACAAACGTACTGGCTGGTAGGCTAGGGGACTCTGACGAAATATGAAAATTCTCATAGTTCTGAAGAATTTCACAAATC
Organism: Aethionema arabicum; assembly: GCA_000411095.1. Lineage (NCBI taxonomy): Eukaryota > Viridiplantae > Streptophyta > Magnoliopsida > Brassicales > Brassicaceae > Aethionema > Aethionema arabicum. The sequence goes on along the minus strand of KE152377.1, from coordinate 335,177 downwards.
TCAGCAGGTCTCAGCCACCTGTGTTGCGCTTCTGACAGCAGTTGTTGCATATCTGCGAGGTTATAAAGCCAGCCATTAACAGTAAACCCTAAACCACAAATTAAATATGAATATCCCCAATGTAACAGAGCAGTTCAATTACAACGGGAGCTTAGAACACTGAAATCTCAATTCTCAATTGAAAATGAGCAAAATCTAATATAAGTTTCGACAAACATGGCAAAACACCATCACTACTGCAATAATGTTGAGTGAGCTACGTTACTCTCTAATAGAGGACACAGCCTCGACTCCTCCTCCTACGAAATGTCGCAGCCAAAGAAAAAACAACAAAAACCAAACAATAAACAGATCCGAAACCAGCAAAAGAACCAAACCAGACGAAGCTAAATAAACCCCAGGAGAAAGAAAGAGATAGTAACCTAATTGACGACTAAATCCGAAAGATCCACGATCCACCACAGAACATAAACACACAATTCCACCAAAGATCTCTAGCTTCCGTTAATCAATCAGACGAAAAAAACCTAATCGATCTGAGAGCATGCACTAACCGAGAAGTTTCTCAAGGTGTGAAAGCAAAGCGAGACTGAAGAAACCCAAAAAACAATCGCGCTTTCCTTTGTTTATACTATCAAAATGAATAGTATCACTAATCCAATCACTTTATGACACGTGTCCACATTTATCTTTGCTCATGTGCTTATTTTATAATAACCGTCGTTTTTCCCTCTTTTCGATTCATGAATCATTGCACATTATATACTTAAAAAAATGGTTTTGATCAAATATAATCTACTGTTGCTCTATATATTTTGAGTAATCAAAGACTCAGATTCTTGACAACAATGCAAAAAACATCGAGGGAGCTTACGAATTTTGAATATATGGACACAAAAAAGGGACCATAACATAAATCTCAGACCATATATGTCATACCAACCTGCATAAGATGTGATTGAGGAACACTCAAGTTTGCGATTCCTCTTCTGCAGTTTTTCCTCAGAAAAGCGTAAAAGTAATTAATCACTAACTTTTTGATGAACCATGAATCCTTTCTTGCTCTTATATCACCATGTCCGAGTAAATACACGACTCCTGATTCTTTTGCTTTGTGTATGAACGATAACTCTCTCTCTAGGCTCTGTTCAGCTTCAGATACTGAAGAATCAGATGATGCGTCAAAGGGACGGTGGTGATTTGTGGGATCAGATGAAGTGGTCATTTCCATGATTGGTTTGTTTAAGTCTCTGTATTCGGAGAGAAGAGGAACGCCCATTGAATACATGCTTCCGTTTGGGCCAATGACGACTCTTGACTCTGAAAAATCTTCATCTGAGTCTGAATCTTCATTTCCGTCGCTTTCGAGGGAACGTTCTTGAGCTTCTCTTCGGATAAACTTCTCGAGGCTTTCGATTAGTAGCTGCTCGAATGCTTGGTGATTCTCCTTTCTTGCATCCTTATAACCATATCTTTAAAGAATAGATATAAAGAGTTTTCAGATTCGTTTCATTAACAGCAAAGTGGAATGGAACTAAAGAGGAAATCTGTTCCTGGTAGGCAAATCGTAAGGGGAAAATGAAATTTTAGACCCTTAACTGTTTCAGTTTGGTGAAAAAAACCCTCAACTTTCAAAAATGGCTTTTTAAACCCTGAACTTTGATAACCAAGGTTTTTAAACCCAACTGGATTTCAAAAATCAAAATTAAACTTTAAACACAAATTAAATCATCATCTCAAAATTTTACCCAAAATATGATCAAAATTTGGACTAATTTAAATTCGAGATTTGAGATAAAAAAAACTCAGTAATTAAGGTTTAGGGGTTAAAAAACCCGTTTATCAAAGTGAGTTAAAAAAACCCGGTTATCAAAGTGAGTTAAAAAAACCATTTTGAAAGTTAAAGAGTTTTTTTCACTAAACTGAAATAATTTCTAAAATACCATTTTCCCAACGGTGGCATCTAAGGTGTACTTCTATACATAAAACAGTAAGAAAAGTGAAGAAAATTCAGATCAACAGACTCGAGTAAGCAACTCTACTTAAGTTTCATCAATGCATACGTGTTGCAAATGAGCAGCCAAGGGAAGTAAAGACTGACCTGGCAATGCAACGGAATAAGTGGTAGCTTTTGGTGCAGACGCGTCTGAAGAGGAATCTCTCGTTCTGGGGTACAACTGGAACCGGGACATATTTAATGCAGACAAATATGACCATAGAGTGAATTGCAGGAAGTGTAGTCAGAAAATGGCCAAATATAGCTGGCACTCCTTTCACTAATTCATTGTACAACAAACCAATACCAGGAGCTCTTATTGTTCCAAGGTTGCATCCGAGTTCTCTCATCAAATCCATTGATAGCTTTTGTTCGACTTCTGTTTCATATCTGAGCTTACTTCCATAATTCCAAATGTACATAATACCAAACATGATTACGGCAAAAACCAATATTATCCAGCTTCCATCTCCGACACTTGCTATGACTGATGAGAAAAAGATTAATTCCACTCCGAGGAAAACTACCAGAAATGCAATAACTATTACGATGTTAATCTGCCATATAAGAAGCATGATTAACGTCACTAGAATTGTTGTTGTCATCATCACTCCAAGCTCGGCCATCCCTGGGAAATTGTAAAAATTCAAAGGGGTAGAATGTTAGACCACCGAAACTAGAAAACCCAAATGGAAACAAAGAATACAAGTAACAATTAATACCATATGCATTTCCAATCTCATTGATACTTGAGATTGAGCAGACGACAACCAGGCAAACGGCAAGCAGGAACCAGTTTAGAACAGGTATATAAATCTGCCCCATAAATTTCCGAGACGTATGGATAATTTTGAGACGAGGGAAACAGCCCAGAGCTGTTGACTGCTTAATACATGAAAATGTTGCAGTAGTCATTGTGCGACTGGCAATCAGAGCTGCAACGTTAGCTATAAAAAGGACTGGCCAGAAGGCAGCACCTGTAGAAGTATTGATGGATCAATAACTAGATTAGTATTAAGAATAAGTCAGTAACCCGCACCATGAAAAAGCCTTTACCGTGGAAACAAAGATGTTTTGTTTGCCAACGGGAATGGGTATTACTCAACGAAGGTCACTGAACTTTACCTGGAACAGATGAAAAGAAAGCTTGACTAGCATCCGCATGATTCTCCATTAGGTATGCAGCTTGTCCCATATAGCCCAACATGAGGCATGGCAAGACAAGACACACAAATGTAAGCTGCAGACAACCACTATGAAATAAATCAAAGTTGCAGAAACTAGAGCACAAAATAGCACACAAAAGGAAAAGGTAAGCATCAACCGCCAACAACCATACTCTTCATTTACCTGGACTGAACGAACAGAAAAGTAGCACAGGTCTGCAAATAATGCCTCTGAGCCTGAAAGATAATTATCATATAACACGACAATCAACAAAGGAAGCATCACGATATTAAGTACCGAGTATAAAAGGCTATCGGTCCTGTTAGTCTTTGCTACACGAGTAATCTAGTTCATTTCTTATGAATTGTAGCCATCCAAAATCGAGAGAATTTACCTGTAGCACAGAGAAGGCAACCTCCAAGTGCATACCACGCATTTATGGAGTTCCTCTTGAAGAAGTAATAGATGTGAACAGGATTGAATGCTCTGAAAACACTGCTATCATACTTGAGGATGTTGTAAATTCCAATACCAGCAAGTGAGCAGAACCATATGAGTAAAGCTGGACCTACTACTAGTCCCATCTTACTCGTCCCATACTTTTGTACACTAAACAAGATCACGAGAAATGCAACAGAAATCATCACCACTTCATCTGCAAAGAAGAAACAAGAGATTGCTGAACAACATGAAAAAAATACAATAACAAAGAAAATCAACCAGAGGTAAACAGCTACGAAGTTAATTACACTATCATACGCATTACCTTGCTCAACTGCATCAACTCCGACCTTAAGTCCACCAACAGCTGACATTACTGCATTATGCAAATCAGGTGAATAAGATAAGTCCATTTGGTAGTACCAACCCCACTGGTCAATACAACAAGATCATGCCTATGAACATTCTTAGAAGGATTATATAAGAACCTGACATTGCAGGAGTAACAACGCCATCGGCAATCACCATAGAAGTTCCCGCAAGAACTAATACAAGGAGAACTTTCTTCATCATTGATGAAGTCTCGAGTTTTTCTTTTAGTTTCAATGACCTCTCAAGCTCAGGGCAAGGCACCTTCAGTCTAAAACTCGAAATCCGAGCGTCTGAGCGAAGTTGATTTGGGATAAGACTAATCTTGGCATGACGAGAGATTAAGGAGTACAACGCAAAGGTCCCACCTGATATATTGTCAATAACAAAGCAGTTGGAACTCTATATACGCAGAAGATTTAAATCAGGACTACAATTGAGAGATCAGAATAGCTTGAAACATACCTTCACCATCATCGTTTGCCCATAGAACAACAAGAACATATTTAATAAGGGGGATCAAAAGCAAGGTGTACAACACTAGTGACAAAGCTCCGATGACATCTTCTTTTTCTTGGACAGGTGATTTACTGAACATTACACTGAATGTATACAACGGGCTGGTTCCTACATCTCCAAAGACAACCCCTAGTGTCTGGAATGCAAGCAACACTCTCTTCCCAGCAGTTAAGTCCTAGCATAGAGACCAGCACACATATTAAGCATGTTTGATCAGTTTTTGTTAACACTGTTGCTCACAAAAAAAGGAGTCATAGATCATCAATATGCAAAAATAAAGTAGTAGCTACAAGCAGAGAACTCCTTCATAAGACCTAACCGTCATACAAAAGACAACTCAAACTAGTATAGATATTCAACTTGAAATCAGAAAACATATAGAGACTTCTCACAGACAGTTCATCCCTTGCAAGCTACAACCCAGGATACAAGTACCCCAAAGACATATATATCAAAGTCATGATAGATTCCAAAATTGTATCAACAGTACAGCACCGGTAAGAATTGCAGACTAACTCATCACAAAACAGTTATAAAGTTTGCTTCCCGTCGATATTCTCCACCTAATGCTAAGAGAATTTCTACTTAACTCTCTAAGAGCACAATATTCAGTAGTGCTTTCTAGTTCGTATCCCAGCTCTGGCAAAAATAGCCGATAACACTCCTCGTTTGTGTAGGTTCCAACATTTGTTTAGGAATACACTCTTCCTGAATTTCCATGTCTACATAATGGTATGCACATATATGAAACCATCAATCACCTCGTAATCATTCCTCGGAGCACCGGGAACTTCAAGCGCTTCCACATCGAAGGAATCAACGCGGGGACCGGTACGGATCAGGCGATGCTCCGGTATCTCGTCTTCGTCAGATTCTAATCCGGTTCCGTCGAATCCTTCATGATCAGTCTCAACGCCGATCTCAGAATCATCGTCATCCTGTATAACCCATCGAGACTCGATAGAGTCCATGGATGCCAAATCTCCAGGACCAAAACCTGAGCTACCGATCTCTTCCTTCTCGGACCCATCCAAACTGCTATCCTCCGCCATTTTCAGAACCCTTCAAATACAATAAAGGCTGAACGGATTTACAAAGCGGATCAAAACGATGAACAGAGAAACGCCAGTTTTCGCATGATCAAATAAGAAGAAACGTAGTACTAGAGTTTCGCATTCGATCAAGATTTCTCCGGAGCAGAAAGAGATTTCTCGACGAAATGTGTTTCTTTGTTTCGCTCCAGCCGATGTTTCTCTGCTTTACCAGTTGCTGCTGAACCGGTCCAATATATATAACCGGCTCCTACGCAATAAGGTTCAGGAACCGGTTCAATTGCATTGGTCCGGCTTAATTACGGTTTAAATATTTCAAAATCATAAAGGGCAAATTAGTAATTAAAATATATTACACCGTGGGAAAAAATATAAATACCAGGCACCATTAATTTTTTCGTACTCTTTTTTTTTTCTGCGAAAACCAGCCCTAATTCATACTGGTCCTCCGTTGTCTCTATTTGCTTCCCACGCTTTTTTACTCTCTCAGCTCGCCGGAAAACCATGTCGCATTTCGGAAGGAAAGGTCCGCCGGACATCAGCGACACATACTCTCTTCTCGTCCAAGACATCAGTTTCCGTAAGCGTCCTCTTTCTCTCCTCGCTCGCTGCAATTTCTTTGTATCACTGGTCATTGTACTTGGAATCGATTGTTAAGGATTTTATGTTTGCTATCTACTTAGGTACGACTGCTGATGATCTTTATACTTTATTCGCTAAGTACGGGAAGGTCATGGATGTATTTATTCCTAGAGATCGAAGGTCAGGCTCTCTTTTCTCTGCAGATGTTAATCTACGTTTGTCTAAGATGGGATTATGTCTCCATTTGTGCTCTTCTAATTTCTCTCTGGTTGGAATTAGAGTTATATCTTTGTTTCCTGATTTGGTTGTACATTTTGTTTAATAGGACTGGCGATTCTCGTGGTTATGCATTTGTACGCTTTAAATATCAAGATGAAGCTAACAAAGCAGTGGATAGACTAGATGGTATCCTCTTTTGTTCCTGCTTAACTGATATTTTCATTCTGTGTGCCCTTCGAGCATATGCTTTAGTGTGAAAGTTATCTCTTCTTCTCAGGTAGAGTTGTTGATGGTAGAGATATCACTGTTCAATTCGCGAAATATGGCCGAAATGCTGAAAGAATGTAAGTTTGTTGGGTACTGTTTTGAAAGGCTATGCTACAATATGTTCCAGTATGATGTAGGTGTATACTAATTACTCTTTCTTTGCTGGAGATTGTTTTGCTAGTGATTGCATATGATTAGTTTGCGATTATCATTTCAGTTCAAAAGGAAGAGTTGTGGAACCAGCTCCGAAATCAAGATATAGGTCAAGAAGCCGTAGTCCTAGGAGGAGTCGTAGTCCTTCCAGGCGCCGTAGTTCAAGGAGAAGTCGCAGTCCTCGGAGGAGGTGAATTTCCTTATAATTTATTTCGTTATGATGATAAAGGCAAAGCAGGGGTATGTATATGGTTGTATCATTCAGTTAGCTTTTGTTACTTTTCATTGTAGAACCTTAGAAACCTCTGAGGAAGTCATTTTCTAAAGAACAATTCTAAACGAATTTAACTACCTTCAGGTCCCGAGATGATTCAAGAGAGAGAGACTACCGAAGGAGGAGTCGAAGCAGAAGCAGAAGCTATGATAGGCATGACCGTGACCGGCATCCTTCAAAGAATAAAGATTATTACAGGCGCAGTAGGTCACGGAGTGCTAGCCCCGATGACAAACGAAGAGAACGTGGTAGGTTTCTTTCATTTGAACCTGTTTCATTCTTCTTTAGAAGAGCTAAAATTATCCTGATGCTAGTTTCTTGTTGATCAAAACTTTACAGTGCCTCTCCTTTTCGCAACATCCCGAGCTCTAGGAGTCTCTCCTAGCCTAAGGCCTCTTCTTCTAGGGACGTATCAGCTGATTCTCGAAGCCACATCTCCACATTGCCCCTCTCCCTGGGACAGGGCTCCTGCTTCTCGAAGCCAATCTCCTAATGCCATAGTTTTAAAGCAGCAGAAGAAGAAGAAGAAGAAGAAGAGTAGTAGTGTGTAGTTAACAGCACTTGCTTGTCTCTCATTCTTATGAGGTTCACGTTCGTTTTAGAGAGCTCTTCCGGCAGTGCCTTAAACTGGAAAATATCAAAAGCTAACTTCTGTTATAATCTTCGTATGCTCACAGGACTGGAACCTGTTGGTTTTGTCTTAAATTACCATGTTTGTAGTTTAAAACAAAACTCAGCTGGAATGAATGTTGTAAATAAAATCAGTAACGACGAAGATAAAATTGAAGAGAAAATTGTCAAATGGGAATATTACTTTTTAGGGACATGATGTTAAAAAGTTTTTAGAGTTTCTGTATAAACTAAAACTTCACACACAGACACTTGATTAATTTCATCAAGCAGCGTCAGAAACTTCTTCATATTCCTTCTTTTCTTCATCGTACTTATACCTGCCACCAGTTTTTATTTATAAACATAAAGACAAAGAAACATGGACTTGATCAAAGTGATTCGTAACATTTACCATTTTCCAGTTGCTGCAGAACAGTATAGTCCAGTGTTTGGATCATAATAGTAACCCAAGCTACTGCTGTAGTAATACCTGCAGATACATATACATACACAAAGTGTTGTTTTATAATAGCCATATCACCAAAACTATGCTTTTTAAGTAAAATCAGATTCATCATTCGTGTATATACATACCCTGAAGACTCGTCGTACACATAATCAGATTGCAAAGCTCCAGCTGTTGAAGAAACCACTTATTAATGACAATATTCAACCAGAGGTCTTTCTTACAAACGATGGAAAATAGTATTTTAGCTCAATATATACCTTCAGCATTTGTGGTGTTGGGGTTTAGCTGAGTGCTCGAGATAGAACCAACGGGTAAATTAGAGGAAGGATTAGGATCGTCTTCATCGTCTCCAAACATATCACACGATTCTGCCCCATTTACTCTTGCTTGAGCTAGTCTCTCATATCCCTCTAAAAACACCACCACAGTGTACAAATACTCAGCAATGCCTCAGGAAAGTAAAAATATCACAATGCAGAGAAACGCTAGCAGCAACTATGGAGATAACTAACCTGCTTCTCTCAGGAAAACTTCTTGTCTCTCATGATATACGTCTGAGTACATAAAAAGAGAAACTAATGTTACGAATGGAGTACATAACATTTGTAGCAAAGTTTGTCTGTTGCATAAATAGTCGAGACTTAACTGTAGTCACCATTCTGGATGAGCTTGTCAGCGTCTTCTGTAAGCTGATCAAAGATAAGTTTCGTCTCAGATGACATCTTCTCCTTACGATTATTCGTGTTTCCTTTCAGCCTCCTTAAGGCTTGCAGGACCTGAAACAATGAATGCAATTTATCTTACATGTTTGGAATATGTACAATCAATTATACACTGCTGGAAAAGTCATCATGATAAGTATACTAATACTGATAGTGTTACTACCTAATCCATTTAGTGTTCGTGTTTTGGAATAGTTACTAAAAACGAGAATGTGTCTCACCGTTTCTCCTGGTTCAAGGGTGTCAGCAATACGCCTTTTTCTGACTCCAATATCCTCTTGAGAAAGTTCTTCCACTGATGTTTCATTCGCAGTATCTTCCTCTTTTTCAGTTTCATTTGCATCTGATCGTCCAATATACATTGGATTCATCTCAATAGTGTCAAGCCATGCATCCTGAAAGAGCCCATAAGTAAGATAACCCCTAAACATCATGGATTCATATAATACAATGAAACGGTCTGGATATTGGTACCTTGACTTCTTTTTCTCTAACATATTCTACAAAGTTCCCATCATCATCAAAGTATCCTTCTTCTTTTTCTCTAGCTAGACTAAAAGCTTCAATTTGGATCCCATCTTCTGTCCGATTCCCATCATTCTACAATGAGATAATTGCATTAGCATGATTCTTTTGCAAATGCAAAATCATCATGAATTTCCAGCGAAGAAACAGGAGACATTCAAGACGATTTTAAGGTCTGGAAATAGAAATCATTTGCAGCAAAAAAGAGCAATTAGACAATCAGAAAGGAAGATTCAGAAAGAATCACAAAGAAAGAATAGTGGAACTCTTACTTCATATGACTCCTCAGCTGCCGTAATATCGTCGACAAAGCTCTCACCATCTTCAATAAAGAGATCAGAAGTTTTCTTACTGCGAAGCTTAGCACGCTCTACAGCAGCCAAACGGGCTTCTCGAGCATCTTTATCATTCGCTATAGGGTCAGGTTTAGACTTCTTTCCTTTTGGAAACCGTACTCGCTTTTGACTGCCACAGAAAAACTTCTATTACAACACAAATCCAAGATACACCACACTCCATAGTTTAGCGTATGCATAGAGACTAATCTTGAGCCCCGCACTCAATTTCTATACGAAACGAAGACATAATCGCTTTCGTTCAAAAAACGGAATGATTCGTCAGTCTCTCAGCTCAATCTTTACGTTCAAGGTCTCGTATCATCCTAAAACTAACAAAATTCCCAGAAACTGAGAGAACCACATGCAGACACAAAATGGATGAAATTAGGGTTCACAGAAAGATTTGTAACTCACGGAGGTTGCTTATTGGATTCTTCATCTTCTAAGAAGGAGCGTTTAAGATTTTTCTTCGAAGAGTTCTCTGCCATTGGAGCAGCGTATGCAGACGGAGGACGACGACGACGACAAGTGGTAGCTTCCAGGCGGTAAAAGCGGTGTCGGGAAAAAAAAAGGAAACAAAAACATCTCGCCGACGTAAGCACAATGGGCCGAATATTCTTGCAATTTTAATGGGCTTGGCCCATTAATGTGAGGCCAGTTATACGCGCATATTAGCACATAAGGTACTTACTGCATAGCCGGCTTACTTTAACAACCGGTTATTTAAAATACGCTGTCGTCTCGTACATTAAAAGGCCCTAATTAGAGAATCAATTCACCGCTGATCATCTCTCATTGTTCGCCGTCAGTAGCTTCAGTTCAATCCCAGTTCAATAACAATGGAGGAAAAACCACCGGTTCGGAAGGTTTGTGATGATATTATCATTATATGATAACGGAAGATAAGTTTTGACTCTGATTTTGACTTATTGTGCAGATGAAATTTATCCCAAGAGCTCCTCCGAAACGTGTGCCAAAACCGGAAGTTAAAACGTAAACATATATGAACACTTATCTGATTGACATACGCCGACGTGTTTCTCTGCTCAATTTGCTTCTGGAAATTTGATTTTTGAATTTTGAATTCTGCAGTGAAGTGATTGAGCAAGATGATAGTACCCAAGCGAAGGACTTGCTACGGAGAATAACTGTAAGCGTTTATCACTTAGTGAAAATCTTAATTTAGGCTGAGGAATTATGAAACGTAGAAAAGAGTACTCGGAATCGATTGAGACAATAATCTGCAGAATGAGAAACACGATTCCACCAAAACATTAAATTGACAAAAATGGTTTAGTTCTGTGATTCTACTGGTTACCATATATGTCCTTACTTTGATTTTGATGTTGTTTTCATGGAGGATAGGAAGGTGCATTGCGCAAGCCAAAAGGGGAAAAGAGAGGTACTCATCTTTAACCAGAAGCTGGACTCTGTTTTATTCAGTTTGCTTACTTCGTGGAGGTAATACTCATTGATCTAATTTTGGTTTGAATGTTACAGTTCCTGCTTCACAAGTTGCTTGGGTGGGAGGAGTTGTAAATTCAAATAGGTCACATAAGTACTTCAATGGATCAAGTAGCAATGGAGGTAGCAAGATCGGCCTTTCAATTCTCTTTTTATCATCAAAAGTTAAAAATTGTCATCTTATTTGGTATATGCTTGTTGATACATGTGCAGGTGGTGATTTTGGCTCAAGTTCTACGCAGGAGAGAGAGTATAAAGAGAAATGGGTTGGTACAACAATGGCCTTTGTACTTATAGCAATATCTTGACCTCATGTACTGATCATCTTATGTATATAATCTGTTATTGGGATTCCTCACAGGACTATTACAGTTATTACCCGGTCTCACATCCAATAAGAAGGCCTTACTCAGGCGATCCAGGTATATATATATATATTTTCTTGATAAGTCTGTGAGACAGTCTTGACTACCATTTGTTTATGTGTAATAACCTGCTCATTAATATTACAGAGCTTCTTGATGAGGAGGAATTTGTAAACAATCCACAAAATGCAATGAATAATGGAGATTCACTTAACGCAGCTACTGAGCTCGGTTTGATGGTTAGTGACATTACAAAACAAAGTTCGAATAATCACAAACTCTATAGTTACATACTCTTGATTCCTGTTTACAGGAAAATCGTGGAGAAAACAAAATGCTTTTTATGAGGTTACCTTCTATTCCTCTGTTGAAGCCACCAGCTCTGTTGAAGCCACCAGCAAAAACAGAAAACGATGAAACAAAACCAAATACGAAAGCCAGTGAAGAGAAGAAATGCGGTATAAAGGAGTTGCCAAAAGGTCATATGGGTAAACTTCTAGTCTACAAAAGTGGTGCAGTCAAATTAAAACTTGGTCAAGTTCTTTATGATGTAAGTTATTTTCTCTCCCCATCTTCTCTTCTTCTTAGTAGAATACTCCTTTTCTCTAATCCACCATAAGATCTCTCTATTTAGAGCTAAGTTATTGAGTTTTGGTCTAGCTAAACATCTTATAAAGTCCAATAGAATAGAACATAGCTTCAAAAGCTAGCTTGTGAGGTCTTTATTAGCATCTTTTGCTAACACAGCTTCAAAAGCTAGCTTGTGAGGTGTTTATTAACATCTTGTGCTCACTTTTTCCTTAGATTTCTCAACAAAAAGCTTACTTACAAACCCCAATTTGGGCATAATAATTAAATTTTTGTGTGTTTTGTTTTGTGTACGTTGTTGGGTTACAGGTTAATCCAGGTTTGAAGAACCAGTTTGCTCAAGATGTAATGGCTGTTGACACAGCAGATAAGACTTGTACTCTCGTTGGAGAAGTGGGCAAGCATGTAGTTTTCACACCTGATATTGATTCACTCTTGAAAGATATCAGTAAATGAATTTCTATCTTTTTTTTTCATTATTATTCCTTAATAATTTTATTATATTATTTTTTTTGAAATCATAACTTAAAATTGTTTTTTACACTTTATAAATGAGAAAGAGTATTTATAATTAAATATATTTATTTCATATTACTCTATAATTGTGGTATGTAAAACAAAGAAAAACTAATAACATTTAAAAAGCCGGAAAAAAACAATAATTAAAGTCTAACCTCAATTTTTATGATAATTACGAATTTGCCCCGTGTTTTTCATTTTGTCTTCATCATTGTCTCATCTGTGTTTTTTCGCATCTCATTTCTCAATTATTTCACCATCTCAAACGAACAAAGAATCTACAGAACGCGATCTTCTTCTTCTTCGGTTCTTAGTGGTACGTATGTAGATCTCTACCTGGTTAGACCTTAATTTTTCCTCGTTTGAATGTATCTTATCGTGGTGATGTTGCGTCGTTGATCTTGGATTGAGTTTCGTTACGCCATTTTTGTTTGTTGTTTTCGATTTTGTGACGCAGCGTTCTCTTACTTTATTTGCTATGGATTACGTTTCTTTGCCCTGATTTGGTTTGATCTCATGCTCTTGATCTGTCTGATCTGTAATCTGTTTCGGCGTGAATTTTATGATATGAAACGAACATACATTATAGGTTTTCTCTAAGGAGATACTTGGTTTTCGATGTTTAATGAACTCAGAAATCGATAAAGCTGTGTACACGCTAGATCTAGGGTCATTACAGTACAAGGGTTTGTTTCCCCCAATAACCTTCGCTTATGGATTTGCAATGTTCCTGCAGTAGTTTTGATTTGGTTGCGTGAGACATTGTGATGTCTACCGATGATGATAAAAAGTCAATGCCATCTTCTCAGCAAGAGGTTAGCAGAGAAAACCATTTCACTCTCTGATTTGTTCTTTTCTCAGATTTCATAAGATTGCTAGTTTCTAATAATAACAAAGTTTTCATTTCGAGAGTTTTTGCTTTTTGTAGGAAACAGCTGTGAAGAGCAAGTATGGCGGAATCATGCCAAAGAAACCACCCTTGCTTTCAAAGGTAAATGTAAATCGCAGGTTAAGTTTTAAAGAGTTTTCATATAACAAGAATCGATTAATCAAAATCTTGTAAGGTTATGTTTTTCAGGATCATGAGCGAGCTTACTTTGATTCTGCTGATTGGGCTCTTGGAAAGGTAATCACTATCTTCAACCTCTTCTCTCTAGTTTCCCCATAACTGTTTCTCCGAGGTTAAGTAATCTTAGATACACACTTCTTTAATCCATTCTCTTATCTCTTTATTCTTATTAACAGCAAGGTGTTGCGAAACCAAAAGGACCACTTGAAGCACTTCGTCCAAAGTTACAGGTAATTAAGAGCTTTTCAAACATTCTCAGCTGCTGCTTGATCTCCTAATTCTTCTGATATACTCATAACTCAACTTGATCTCATCGTTAAAGAAACAAGCTTTTCAATGTTTTTTTTAATCGGTTTTTCTTTACGCAGCCTACACAACAACAAACACGGTACAGGAAATCACCATGTGCTCCATCTGACGGAAGTGAAGGTTAAATCTTCATCTATCTTTCTTCTTGTTCATCTTTATCTTTAGACCCTTCTGCAATAATCTGACCATTTTTGGTAATGAATATTAGAAGGAGGAGCAGCTGAATCTACCGAGGGAGTTGTTCCTGCCAATGAGTAAGTGAACGAGAAAGAGAGTGACAAATTTGGCGACTCAATATAACAAAACTTAGTAAAACAAATGGGTATGTTTATGTTATGTTATGTTTACTGTCCATTCCCATGAGTGTAATATCATTCAACACGTATCGTTTCTTAACTCAATCGAAATAGAATCTTACTTGGTGGTATTATCCAAATCTCAATCAAGTTTAATCAAATCTTTGTTACTTTCAAGTTTGAATCTCAATTTGATTAGTTACTTTTCAGTCTTTGTTGCTTTGATTAGCCTTGCCCTGATGTTGCTTATTTTAGTTAGATTCAAGCATTTTTGGTCTACTAAAATTAACTCAATTAGTAATAGAGTTAGTATAAACATGTTCTTTTTCTATTTATATGTCTATGAAATAACTATGTTACCCAAAGTTTAAATATAATTTTGTTTACATAATTATTATAATTATATAAGACAATATTGAAATCTTAATTTATATATATATATGTTAATTACATAATTACATTTTTTGTTATAACATTTGAATTATGCACATTGCCTGCGGCTGTGTATTTTTCAGGATAGTTTATAAATTAGATATAAAGAGTAAAATTGGTATATAATATAGTCTCGTAGTGACGAATCACCAATGTGTAATTTAATATAAACGATGATTTATATAGTTTTATATACTTCACGCTTTTAGCAAATAACACTTTAACATAAAATAAAAAAAGTCAACCATCAACGTGCCTACCACATGCCCTAACTAGTTGACCAACCTTTACATTAAAACGTCGTCGTTTCATAAAAATCCAACAAAAACGCCGTCGTTTTATTCGATCCTTGACCTTAATTCCATTATAAACTTGACAGTTGACACAATCTATAATCACCAAACCAAAACTTTCCAAAAACATAAAGAGAGATGGGTTTTAATAATCAATCAAAATACTCTTCTTTCTTGATCTTGATCTTGGTCATCAGCTGTTCTCTAGTCTCGACACGTGGGCAAATATCACTGGACCAATCAGTTTCATTAGCATGTCCTCTTGTGGAATCAATCATCAAAACAAGCGTGACTGCTTATTTCCAGTTAGATCAAAGTATCGCAGGTGGTCTACTTAAGCTGTTTATTAACGATTGTTTTGTTGAAGGTTGTGATGGATCAGTACTTATCTCTGGTCCCAACACCGAACAAACTGCAGAAGCAAATCTAAATCTTCGTGGCTTCGAAATCATTGACGATATTAAGACACAGCTAGAGATACTGTGTCCTGGTATCGTCTCATGTGCTGATATCTTAGCTTTAGCCGCTCGTGACGCCGTTGTTCTTGTAAGTCTACCTATATTTATTTTTACATATATATCCACGCCCTGGTCCCTGAGCATAAGCAAGTGTAGCGATCGTTTAGGACTCTCGATTTAAAGAAACCTTTTTTTTTTAGAATTTTATTATATATGTAGGTTTTTTTTATCCTGTATAATTCAATTCATCGCTTACGACTTTTAATTTATTTTTCTATTCTTTATCGACCCTTTCGTACATATTTTCTTTCGTTAAAATATATAAAACATTTAGTAATATATTTATAAAAAAAAATGTGTCTTAAGTGCAGATGAAATTCTAGTATTATATGGAAAGGGTTCATTTTCTAATGAAAATGGTTTGTTTTCTAACGTCGTTTAGGGTCCCCAAAAACGTTGGATTAGTACTATATATAATTAAAATATTCGTTTTGATGATCATACTATATGTTTGCAAGGAAAAAAAAAGTAGAGAAATCTTATAACGAATGCTAATTTCGGTTTAGGTTTATAGAAATTTTGATTTGAAAAAAAAAATCAAGTATTAAAACTAGTATTTGTCCTATATATACACTAATGAACATAAAATATCTGTGTTTATTAGTTATTATATTGATTATCCCTTGATTATCATATATATATATATATGGGTGTATTTAATTAGTAAAAAGAGGAAATTTAAATAAAAATTTGTCTTGATAATGAATATAAATTTCAAAGTTTGGAAAATAACTCAAGTAAGTTTGTGTTAAAATACTTTTATTTTATTTTATTATAAAATGAGTAATATATGATGTATTTATGAAATTAGTATGGAGTAATTACCATTTATAATTTAAAATTATTCAGGCAAACGGAACAAGATGGGAGGTTGCATTAGGACGTAAAGACGGTCTAATTTCATTAGCATCAAACGTCGCAAACTCCATTGCTCTTTTGCTTAACAATTTCGCTCGTTTTGGATTCAACACCGAAGAATTTGTTGCTCTCGTGATCGGTAAGACCATTAACATCAAGAGTCTCTCATAAAGTCTCTCCACATATAAATAATAATAAAATTATAGTATTATAGTTTTTTATGAGAATTTTAGAGTACGAGTCTCTTATTTGAGAAATTATAAAAAAACTATATAAGAGCATCTGCATCATGAGTCTTTTATGCGAGTAACTCAAATAATAAAATATTATTATTTTTATTTAATTTTTTTAATAAATATAATATTGGTTTAANAATTTTTTTAATAAATATAATATTGGTTTAAACCAATTAATAATAAACTAACAAGTACACTCTTGATCTCTCAAATGAAAGATTCATCCATGAGATCCTTTTTTTTATTAAAAAATTATTTTTATCTATTATTTTTTATTTATTTTAATGTAGAGAGACTCATGTGATAGATCCTTAATGCAATGGTCTAAGAGACTCATAAACCACATATCTCACAAATATTAGTCCAAATTTAAAATATACTAATTAAAAAAAATTAAATTAAAAATTATACAAAAAAACAATATTTTATTAAGTGAGAAACTCCAATATCAAATCTCTCACACTGATGCAGATGCTTTAAACTAAAATTAAAAAAAAAAAATCAATATTTTTCTTAAAATATAATCTAAAATGTGATGTTTTTTTTTTCTTTCTTAATCAATTAGGAGGAGACACGATAGGAAATGCGACATGTAAGTGGGTAGCAAAATGGATATATAACACAACTGATTCAACATTTTTAGATGAAATAAAGAGTATATGTCCCAAAGATGGAGTCAGTGCGTACCAATTGTTGCAACAATTACTCACTTTCAAAAGGTTTAAGACAGGTCTTACTAGGGCAATGGATAACTTAAGTGTAATGGGTTGGAAGACAGGGGTAAATGGGGAAATTCGTACTAATTGTTCTGCTCCTAATTAATTCAACAATTTGTAATCCATATATATATATATATATATATTACTAATATTGATTATTATAAGAATAAATTATATAATTAATTAAATTTTTGTTTTTAATGTGAAAGATTAATATTATAGTTATATTTCTTTTGGAAGAAATGCAAATTTTAAACTAATTTTAAGAATTTATATAGTTGCTAGAAAATATAATTTCAATTTTTTTTTAATCATAAATCATTCTTATAAGACTTACTTTTATAACCATAATTTTATATCAGCTCTATAAAACAAATTGTCTAGTTTTACATTTTTTTTTAGTTTTACATATTAATTAATCACAATGGTTTAACAATTTGCATATTAGGGTGTTATTTATCCAACAATTTACCTATTAAATCGTACTTATGGTCCAAATTAATGTTAAAAAAAAGACAATAACTAAATAATCAAAGCAAAACTTTAAAATACACATAAAATCAAGAAAAATAATGATGTTACCCAAAGTTTAGATATAATTTTGTTTACATAATTATTATTAATTATATAAGAAAATATTGAAATCTTAATCTATATATATTTATTACAATAATTACATTTGTTATAACATTTGAGTTATGCACATTGCCTGCGGCTGTGTATTTTTCAGCATAGTTTATAAATTAGATATAAAGAGTAAAATTGTTATATAAAATAGTCTCGTAGTGTCGAATCACCAATACGTAATTTAATATAAATGATGATTTTTTTTTTAACTCTTATAAATGATGATTTATAATTTTATATACTTCACGCTTTTAGCAAATAACACTTTAACATAAAATAAAATAAAATAAAAAGTCAACCATCAACGTGCCTACCACATGCTCTAACAATTTGACCACCCGTTACACTGAAACGGCGTCGTTTTACATCAAAAACGCCGTCGTTTTCTTCGATCATTGACCTTAACTCCATTATAAACTTCACATTTTCACACAATCAATCTATAATCACCAAACCAAAACTTTCGAAAAACATAAAGAGAGATGGGTTTTGTTAATCAATCAAAATACTCTTCTTTCTTGATCTTGATCATGACCCTCATTAGCTCTTCTCTAGTATCGACACGTGGCCAAATATCATTGGACCAACAAGTTCCATTAGATGGATTCTACTCATTAGCATGCCCTCTTATGGAGTCAATCATCAAAACAACCGTATCCGCTTACTTCCAGTTAGATCAAAGTATCGCACCTGGTCTACTTAAGTTGTTTATTAATGATTGTTTTGTTGAAGGTTGTGATGGATCGGTACTTATGTCCGGTCTCAACACCGAAAAAACTGCAGAAGCAAACGTTAATCTTCGAGGCTTCGAAATCATTGAAGATATTAAGAAACAGTTAGAGATACTGTGTCCTGGTATCATCTCATGTGCTGATATCTTAGCTTTAGCCGCACGTGACTCCGTTCTTCTTGTAAGTTTATTTATATATTTTTTTTTTCATTTTTTTTATTCATTAATTTAGTAACAATTATAGATCTAGTGTATTGACCCAACTTTTGTATAAGAGTTTTTATGAATGCTATTTTTGGTTTAGTATATTTCATTTGAAAAAAAAAACTCAAGTATAAGAGTTTATAATTAATATTGTTTATCATATACAATAATTTTTACAAGATTTGATAAAAAAAAAACTATTGATAATTCA
>KE152377.1:277931-310127 GCA_000411095.1 Aethionema arabicum | reverse complement strand
CGCGCATAATCAGTGGGCGCGTGCCACTCTTTATGGTCCGGTTATTATTTATCCGAAACGTGGCTCCTCCTATCCGTTTCCTAAACCTGACCATGAAATTCCTCTTGTTTTAGGTATGTTTTTGTGTATATACGTTACAAAAATTTATAAAAGAATCTAGTTTTAACGGCAATAGCTTACCTAACGTACGATTTTGTTAAATATATTTTTGTATAAGAATTTAGTTTGTTATAGAAAATCATAGGATATATTGTAAAGAAAACTCAATTATGGACAAATGGGCATAAAATTAAAAACCTTAACTTTAAAATGCCTAAAAAACATCAATATTAATCAATATTAAAGTGTGCAAATCATCCATCAATTTTTTTATAAAAATATTTTTACATTTTTTAATTTACGAAATTTTATTTTTAAATTATGTGAATTAATTCCAAAGTTTATTTAAAATTCAACGTATTTTTTTTTCCATCGAACACACTAATTTTCAACATATTCTTTACTAAAAAAATAATTTATTTAAATCAATTTTTTTGCGAATTTCAAAATTGAGATTTTTTTTATATATTAGATTTGGTGTTTTTTTTTGTTGCAATTTACCAGAAAATCATAATATCAAAATGAACTATATAATGTAATTTTGTAATACTATAGGTGAATGGTGGAAAAAGGAAAATACAATGGATATACCAAACACCGCTAATAAAACCGGAGGTGAACCGGCCATTTCCAACGCATATACCATAAATGGCCAACCCGGTTATCTCTATCCTTGCTCTAAACCGGGTAAATCTCTCGCAAACTCAAATCTTTTGCTTTCTTGTTATGAAAATTGCACAAAATTTTTAGATTTTTCTTTGTTATATAACAACAGATACTTTCACAATGAACGTGACACGTGGCGGCCGATATCTTCTCCGAATTATCAACGCCGTGATGGACGAAGAACTCTTTTTCGCCGTCGCAAACCATTCCTTAACCGTTGTAGGCAAAGACGGTTTATATTTAAAACATTTCAAAACTAATTACTTAATGATCACTCCTGGTCAGTCCATAGACGTTCTCCTAAACGCTAATCAGCGGTCCGGCCGCTATTTTATTGCGGCTCGAGCTTATTCTTCCGCGTTTGGAGCCGGTTTTGATAATACCACCACCACAGCTATTGTACAGTACAATGATGTCTCATTAACTAAACCGGTTTTACCTTATTTACCGCCTATTAATCATACCGAAGCATCAACCCGGTTTACTAATCAATTTCGTAGCTATAACCGTCCGGTTAACGTCCCGGTTAAAATCGATACTCATCTTCTTTACGCAATCTCTGTGAATTTGTTGAATTGCTCTGGAGATGAAACTTGTCAAGGTCCGTTGGGGAAGAGATTCTCGTCTAGTGTTAATAATATCAGCTTCGTGAATCCGTCGATTGATATTCTTCGAGCTTATTATCATCGAATCGGAGGTGTTTTTCAGGGGGATTTCCCGAGAAATCCGCCGAGGGATTTTAATTTCACCGGCGAGAATCTTCCGTTTCCGACGAGATCTGGAACGAAAGTGGTGGTTCTCGATTTTAATTCGAGTGTTGAGCTTGTTTTGCAGGGGACTAATGTATTGGCTGCGGATAATCATCCGATTCATCTCCATGGATATAGCTTCTATGTCGTGGGAACTGGTTTTGGAAATTTTGATCGCCGAGATCCGTTGAAGTATAATCTCGTTGATCCGCCGGAGGAAACCACCGTCGGTGTTCCCCGTAATGGCTGGACCGCCGTCAGATTCGTAGCTAATAATCCAGGTTAGTAAATCCTTAATTTGATTTAACCTAATAAACAAAATAAAATTCAAAAATATTCGAAATTAAAATTTTTAATAGGCAAAATAAAAAACAAAAATATAATAACCAATTATTGGGCCTATTGGGCCTCGTTTATTTATAATCTTGCCAAATAACGGCTGAAAAAAACGAGGCCCAATAGGCCTAATACCAATAACGGCTGAAAAAAAAACCATTTACGAACGTTACAATTTTTTTTTTTTTAAATTTATAAATATTACACCTAAGTTTTATAATTGGCGGAGTATATTTAATATAAATAATTGATATTATATATAGGTGTATGGTTACTGCATTGCCATATAGAGAGACATGCGACATGGGGAATGAGTGCAGTGTTCATAGTGAAAGATGGACCGACCAAATCTTCTCAAATGGTCAAGCCTCCACCTGATTTGCCCTCTTGTTAAACTCTTTTTATTTTCATATTAAAAAAAAAATTATAAGCTGATATTGCATTTTTTTAATTTTATTTGTGATTTAAAATCGTTTACAGTTATATAATTTTAAAACCTCTATGGAACATATTTATATTTTGATTGGAAAATTATACAAAATTGATACGAAGGAATCAGCTCGCGTGGACTTACCAGCGCACGTTAGATCCAATCGTTTAATATAAATAAGTTTTAAAATAAAAATTAAATAAAAAACACCGTCAACAATAACTGCTTCCTCTCTCTCTCTCTCTCTCTCCTCTCATTGCATCGCCATCAAAAGCCGAGGAGGACGGCTGAGACCACGACAACGGCTACCGGCAGCAACGACGGTGATTCGTTTGGGTAATGTCGCTTTGGCCTTACATTGGTCAAGCTTAGGAACAATATTGGATTTCATTTTGAAAAGCTAATCGCGGGGTTTTTTCCCGCTTGGAACCCTGAGATTGTCTCGTTTTGGGGGAAATTGTCGATTAGTGCTGGTTTTAACTGAGAAGGAGAGAGGAATATTAGTTAGTTTTTGAATTTTTCGAGATTTAGATTTGGTAGTTAGGAAATGCTTTGGTTCGTAGCATTGGCAAGTACTAATTCCCTCGAGTCGGCATTTTTATTGTAGTGCGTTTAGAGATAGATGATCAGGGTTTTGAGCAAAGGCTCAAGGTTTAATTGTAGGCGGGAGACTCCGTTAGATATGGTGTGGATCCGGTAGAGAGATTCCTTGATCTGCATTTGCTTCTGTGAGCTAGGCATTTTATTGTAGGTTGATTACCAAAATGCCGATGCCTCGGTTTCTTTCTCTGGTCGGAGGTGAATCGCCTGAGTCACCCCGAGAAATTAACTTGCACAGTAACCTCTTTGGCGAGTCCGGTTCTAATGGGTGGCTTATCCGTTTTTTCGATTCTGCGTTCTTCTGCGAGTGGATTGCAGTCAGTTATTTGTACAAGCACCAGCATTCGGGTGTGAGGGATTACTTATGCAATAGGATGTATACGCTTCCCTTATCTGGTATTGAGAGTTATCTGTTCCAGATATGCTACATGATGGTGCACAAACCAAGCCCCTCTCTTGATAAGTTTGTGATAGATATCTGTGCAAAGTCACTTAAAATAGCACTCAAAGTGCATTGGTTTTTGTTGGCGGAACTTGAGGATTCTGATGATAACGAAGGCATCGGCAGGATTCAAGAAAAGTGCCAAATTGCAGCTACTCTGATGGGTGAGTGGTCACCTCTCAAGCGTCCACAAATTGATCCCTCTACCCCAGGGAGCAAGAATCAGGTCCTGAATAAATTTTTATCATCAAAACAGAAGCTCTTCTCATTGACTTTATCGCCTCCGATGCAGAAGGCTTTGCTTTTCTCACCTTCGTCAGGGAGCAACTTGCAGGAAGATGGTACTCAGTTACCTGCAGATGACAGTAATATTTTCAAGAAACTAGTCTCAAGTCCTAGATTTCGAGATGCTCTATTATTTAGGAAGTCAGTTAGCAAAGATGACGAGGACATTGAAAAGGAAGGCTTTTTCAAGAGACTCTTGAGGGACAGCCGAGGTGAAGATGATGAACAAATGTCTAACTCAGAGGGTTTCTTTAAGCGTCTTTTAAAAGACAATAAATCAGAAGAGGAGGAGATAACAAATAGCTCGGAGGGGTTCTTCAAGAGGCTATTGAGTAGTAAAGGAGAAGATGAGGAATTGGATTCGAGTTCAGATGGGTTCTTTAAGAGGCTGTTACGAGATAATAAAGGGGATGAAGAGAATTTGGGTGCAAATTCGGAAAGTTTCTTCAAGAGGTTAATGCGGGAAAATAAAAATGAAGACGAAGATCCAAATGCAAACTCAGAAGGGTTCTTCAAGAAACTATTCCGTGACAGCAAGCCTGAGGATGAAAAAGTGACTAAAGAAGTGGATGATGAAGAAAAAGATGGGTTTCTCAAAGAGGAAAAGTTTGATGAGAAAAGACATGGTAATGAGAAGAATGAGATAGATGAAACTGTGCATACTGATGAAAGATCTGGTGAAGATGATGAGAGGGGGAGTTTTTTTAAAAATTTATTTAAGGAAAAGTCTGAAGACAAAAATGATACCGGCAAAGCCGATGACGGGAATGAAAGTGAGGATGACGAATCTTCAGAGTTCTCGCTGTTCAAAAGATTTTTCCGCAAACGTCCAGAAGATGCAAAACCTACTTCAGCGAATGAAAATAACAGCAATGATAGCTTAGACGAAAGTAGTCCTGGGACAGAAAACTTTTTCCGCAAATTGTTCAGAGATCGTGACCAGTCTGTTGAAGATTCTGAACTTTTTGGTTCAAAGAACTATAAGGAGGTTTGTCCCCATTTGCCTTAATCTTTTGTTTCTGTGTAAGATCACAAATTTAGGTTTTATTAATATGCTTTGACATTCTTTTTTTCCCCATATCCCCTGATTCTTTGTCAAGATTTCTCGTAAGATATAAGCTTTGAATATACTACCAAATGACTGCGCTCTTGATGCTTGGTAGTTGTCACGTAAGATGGTAAAATGTGATAACATATAAGTCAAGATGGCTACTGCTGTCAGTTCATGTCAATCAATCCTACTTCAGTGAATTTAAGCCGAGGCAAAAATGTAGGATGATAAAGGGTAGTATGCCTGCCATTCATTATATGTGCTTTATTCGTTCATAATGATATTTGTTATTCTCACCTTTGCAGAAGGAGCCAGGTTCCCCTAACCAGAAGAGTGATACTCCATCTACTAAGCCTCCGCTGCCAAAATATACTGCAGCACAGTTTAGGAAAGGGGCTTACCATGAGTCTTTGGAGTTTGTACATGCATTATGTGAAACGTCGTATGGTTTGGTAGATATTTTTCCCGTTGAAGATCGGAAGACTGCTCTTCGTGAGGTGATACTTCCATTCAGACCTTTCTACATCAATGATTAAATTGCGGAAATTAACATTTTCCTTTATATTTAACCAGAACTTCATGTCTTTTGTTTGGTTTTAGTCCCTTGCAGAGATCAATTTTCATTTAGCTGAGGCTGAAATTACTGGAGGTATTTATTAAATTAGATCTTAACTTTTGCTTGGACAGTTGTGTTCCTCAAATGAGAGAACCAAGTGGGTCAGTCCATTTGGCATTTAAACCTCATCTCTTGCATTGAAGTCATTTTCAAATGGTTATATTTTACTCTGTCTATGTTGATTCTCTTGCAGTGAATGATTCAATATCAGATATTGATAACTTTTTTTAATAACATTCTAGGAATCTGTTTTCCAATGGGGAAAGGAGTTTACCGTGTTGTTCATATTCCTGAAGACGAGTCTGTTCTTTTGAATTCTAGGGAAAAGGCTCCTTATATGATATGTGTTGAAGTTTTGAAAGCCGAAACACCCAGGTGAACATAAAATTTCCAAAATTTAATTATGCTGTTTTTATTTCAGAAGTTAGTTTCTTATCCATGATCTGTAGTTGTAGACTACAAGTTTTTATGATAATACTCTCCCATTGTTCTTATTGCCTTCTGAAATTTTTGTAGCGGCGCAAAAGTCACTAAAGAATCCCATAAGCTTTCTAAAGGGGGCATTCCATTGGCAAATGGGAATGCGTTTTTGCAAAACCCACCTCCATGGGCTTATCCATTATCGACCGCACAGGAGGTTTACCGTAACAGTAGTGACCGAATGTCACTATCTACTGTACAAGCCATTGATCAAGCAATGACTCATAAGTCTGAGCTAAAACTTGTGAATGTAAACCTCTCAGTGGAGAAGCGTAGTAATTCAGGTCCTGAATCTTTGAGTAGTGGTGCTGGGGTCCTGAAGACTGGGCTGGACAGCGATCTTGAATGGGTTAGAGTGGTGTTGACAGCTGACCCAGGTCTTAGAATGGAAAGCATTGCTGATCCAGCAGTCCCACGTCGAAGGGAACATCGTCGTGTTCCAAGTATTGTTGCCTTCGAGGAAGTACGGGTGAGTGTTTCTTTATAGGTAACTTGCAAGGCAAGTACATTTTTTTCTCTATTGAAATATATTTACTGTGTTATTGCTCTTTCGAGTAGTTGAAACTTGAAATACAGCTCTAAAATTGCATATGTTCCTGTTTGATGTCATTACTCCTTAATTAACTCCCTTATTCAGGCTGCTGCAGCGAAGGGAGAGGCACCTCCAGGTCTTCCTCTCAAAGGGGCTGGTCAGGATTCATCAGATGCACAGCCCATGGTGACTGCATGTTGATCTTAGAATAAGGACTTTGGTTCTTTTGTCTTATAGATGTTAAACTTTTTTTGTGTGCCTCACCAGGCAAATGGTGGAATGCTGAAAGCAGGTGATGCCTTATCTGGTGAACTTTGGGAGGCGAAGCAAGTGAGAATTCGTAAAGATTCAATATATGGCAATCTACCGGGTTGGGACATGCGTTCTGTAAGTACTGGATAAAACAATCCCCTTAACTGTTGCTGGCGTTTCCCTCTAGAGTAAATACATGAACTTCTTGTGTTTTAAGCTATGCTCACTTGAATGGTTGAAGGTCTCTGGCCCTTCTTGTCAGAAATCACTGATGTTTTGAGTCTTTTGTCGTTCATGAAGGGGCCTCATAAGTAGCTTCTGTTTTTATATTCTTGCCAGCATGTAAATTGTTTCCAACTATTTGACATTGAAAGGTGCTTCCTACGAAGTTCTGATTGCTTATGCTAGTCTATTAAGCAACTCTGAATGGGGTCATTCTTTTCTTCTAGATTTTAACTGGCTCTAGATCTTTCACAGATCATTGTAAAGAGTGGTGATGACTGTCGGCAGGAACATCTTGCGGTGCAACTCATTTCTCACTTTTTCGGTAAGTGATTTTTTCTTCAACCATAGCCATATGCCTGTTTATTTCATCGCCCTTAGGATATGTCTTCTCAGTTAGGTTTTTTTTTTATTGTTCTCTTTCAATCATCCTGTCATGTAATATACGTCTCTCTCTCTCTCTCTATATATATATATATATACATATGCATGGTTGCATTATACAATAATGGTTCTGTTCATGTGCTAGATATATTCCAGGAAGCAGGTCTTCCCCTCTGGTTACGTCCTTATGAAGTCTTGGTTACATCGTCATACACTGCCCTTATAGAAACAATTCCAGATACGGTAAATATGTAAAAAGGCCTTTTGATTTGAAATTGTTGCAATCTTCTACTATCTCTGAGTCCTGCAAAGAATCATGTATGTTTACTTGCATGTTATGTTATCATCTTCCTCTCCTACAGGCTTCTATTCATTCTATTAAAAGTAGATACCCCAACATCACAAGCCTGCGTGATTTTTTTGATGTCAAGTATAAAGAGAACTCTCCAAGTTTTAAACTTGCTCAGGTAATGCACTCCTCAGCTACATCTTATAGTTCAAGTCAAATAGTACATTTTGCTATTTTGTTTCACGAAATATATCGACTTCATTATCTTAAACGTGCTGAAGTTCAAGTGACGGTTGTAGAAATTACATAAAACGTACTTTCTATATGAAAATAACGTGCAATGTACTCTCACTATTCTCTTTATTTCATACTGGTTAGTTTAGGGAGAATGAAAAATTTGGAACTTTATAGGTGTTACACTAGATTTGGTTTCCGTTTCCTGCAGCAGTTTTTTCCATAAAACTTAGAAATAGGTTTTATCAATGGGAACAGAAGCTGCACCTAAGCCTTCTCCATGCATCAATTACAGTCTGCTTATTATAGCAACCTGTTTGGGATGTCATATCATATATAATCTTGTGAATTTTATTCTTTTGCAGAGGAATTTTGTTGAGAGCATGGCTGGATATTCGTTGGTCTGCTACCTTCTGCAGGTTGATGTCTTTAATAACTGCATCTCTCAATACATTCTGTTTTCATCTGTGTAGGCATATAAGCTGTTATAGGTTCCACAGGGTCATTTCTAACCATTTTTGGCTCGTGTTTCCATGGTTGATTGTCTTCTCGCCTAGGTAAAAGATCGTCATAATGGAAACCTTCTGATGGACGAAGACGGTCACATTATACATATTGATTTCGGCTTTATGCTTTCAAATTCTCCTGGTGGAGTGAACTTTGAGAGTGCCCCATTTAAGCTAACCCGTGAACTTCTCGAGGTAAGAAACATGTTCTTGAGTCTCATATAGCAGTTAAGCTATTTAGTTTAATTCCATCCTCAAAAACACTTGCCACATTTAGGTCATGGATTCAGATGCCGAGGGCGTTCCGAGCGAATTCTTCGACTATTTCAAGGTATCAGTTAGCATCTTAAGTCGCTTTAAAGCTCTAGTTTCCCCCATAGCTATATGATTAAGGTGGATTCACTGGTCAATTGTTTCAGGTGCTATGCATTCAAGGATTCCTAACATGTCGAAAACACGCAGAGCGGATTATTCTTCTAGTTGAAATGTTACAGGTATCATGATCCAAATCAATTGATACCGATTAACTTTAAAAAACCATTTACGAGACTGAGTATTCTTGTGGTGTTTTAAAATCAGGATTCGGGTTTCCCTTGCTTTAAAGGTGGTCAACGTACAATTCAAAACCTAAGAAAACGGTTCCATCTAAGTTTAACCGAAGAGGTAAGTTTACATCTCCTTCTGACTCATCAGTTCATAGGATTGTGTCTTAATTAACAAACTGGTTCCTCTCTTTTCCTTGGTCGACGCACGAGCAGCAATGCGTCTCTTTAGTGCTTTCTCTCATCAGTAGCAGCTTAGACGCTTGGAGAACTCGGCAATACGATTACTACCAGAGAGTTTTGAATGGAATATTGTGATGTGTTCTAGACTTCTCTTATCACTAAAACAACATGATCAGAGAGACTAACAGGTAACAACAAACAATACAGTTGTTTTCTCTGTTAGTATCACAGAGCTACCTGAGGCAGAGCAGAAGCTTCTGGTAGACCGCGATCGCGGAGGAGAAAGAAGAGATCAGTTAACACGAAATAGAGACCAAACATACTTATTGTCTGTACAGTAAATAGAGCTTTTTGTTTTGGTAGAGGTTTGATTTGGGCAAAAGCCAGCTTTGTTGGTCTTAAACCACTTTGAGGATTTGTATAATGTTGTATTTATTTTTTTTCAAATTTGTGAAAGATAATTTTTAATATTAAAATGATTTTTTTTTTCCAAAACTAAATAGCTTTTTTGTCGCTTTATTTCTAGAAAAATATCAAGAATAATAATACATCTTGGAGAAGTTGAAAAGTAATTGAGAAAATAATAAAACTTTCATCTGGTTTCTTTTATCAAAAACAACAGAATCCATAAACAAAATTAAATCTGAATAAAATAAAATAGTATAAATTTTTTAATTTTATTTGAATAGCTATAGTACTTAAAAAAAAATCAATGTAAAAGCAAATTTCAAAGCTAAAAACTGTGATTAAAATTTGTTACTTTACATTATTTATTTATTTTTAAAACCAAAATCTAAAAAATCCAAAAAATAAAAATCGTTAACAAATAAACTGAACCAAAGCTTAACTGTGGTTTATTTTTGTGGCATTTAATAAATATAAAAAAGGGACCCCATTGGTTTAGAGAACGCGTAGGACCTGACTCTGACTGTCAATTCTCGGTCTTTAAATATAAACCCTAAACCCCATTTTTCATTTTACATACTGGCTTTTCCTTCACGCCACTCTCTCTCTCTAGCTCTCCTCCCCCTTCGCCGACCGTCAGTTCCGCCGTCGACTTTCTCTCTCTCCGGGTACGACTTCGCTTCTTCTTCTCTCTACTCCATCATGTCCTCGCTTGTGATTCTCTGTCTCCGTTCTGATTTTTCCGATGTTGTTATCGGTTGTCGTCTTCCTCTTTTTTACTTCCTAAGTTGGGTTTTCTGTTTCCTCTGATCTTGATTCTGGTGATTTCGAGGTCTCATTTGAACTTTATTTTACTTTCGACAGCCGATAGCTACATCTGTTCGATTTTAGGGTTTTACGTGATAGCTTCCTTTGTACTAAAAGGCTCGATTTTTGTTATTGTTTGATACCAGTTTCCATCGGTAGCCCTAGGTTGAACTGGTTATTGAAATCTGCTGTGTGTGTTTCGTATCTAGTTGGTCGTGTCGTTCAAAATTTTCTTTTTCTTTTGTGTTTCAATGTCTTTAAAACAGGCTTATATTTGCACACCAGATGTCTGTTGATCTCTGCAAGAAGAATCCATCTTTTCTTTGGTGCGACTGTGGTTATATGAGCAGGGGGAGGTTGTGGTGCTTTCAAACAATCTTGTTCAGGCATTGGACTTGACGTGTTTCAAGCTCGTCGAGTTCGTTTTTCTCTCTTTTTTTCCCTTTTCTTTAAGCAATCTTTCTTCCTGGATTCTCTGCATTTTTTTTCCTGTTTGGTTTGATTGAAGACTACTCGCTTGTGCTGGTCCTGTTACTGTGGACCTGAGACAAATTTTGGTGCTCGAAATTCTCACTTACTGGTGAAGAGTTTTAGCTTGAAGAATAGGATAGTTTTCCCCTTTGGATTTACCAATGGGGAAAACTCACTTGGCTCCTGGATTTCGGTTTCATCCAACTGATGTTGAACTCGTGAGATATTACCTGAAGAGGAAAGTGATGGGTAAAAAGCTCCTAGCTGATGCCATTGCTGAAGTTGACATTTACAAGTTTGAACCACAAGATTTACCTGGTAATCTCTTAACAAACGTTGTTTTTCTTTATGGAAGTTTTCTTGTTTTTAGATGGCTTTCCTATTTTGCTAATGTAAAAGTTTCATCTTTGTAGATAAATCTTATATAAGGAGTGGGGATCTCAAGTGGCACTTCTTCTGCCCAAGAGAAAGGAAGTATTCCAGTGGGGTTAGGGCAAAACGTGCAACTGAGTCTGGTTACTGGAAGACTACAGGGAAGGAGAGACCCGTGTTGTGCAATAATGAAGTTGTAGGAAAGATTAAAACACTGGTTTATCATCTTGGTAAGTCTCCTCGTGGTGAACGGACTGATTGGGTTATGCATGAATACAAGCTTGAAGATAAGGCACTCACAGAGATGAATGTTCCTCAGGTAATGTTCTGTTTATTTGAAATGGCAATATAATTCTGATTGCTTGCTAAATTTATGTTCGTAGTTTCCCTGAAGCTGTGCATCAGTTAATCCTTGGCTGCTCTTATTTTCTTCTAACCTAATAAGTGTCTTATATTGCCTGCAACTTCTCCCTTGTAAAATTCTATATAGTTTCCTGCTTGATTTTTCTTGGGGGAATCTTCTGCAGTGATAGTTTAGGCATGGTGGTTCGTTTTGAGATTTTATGATCCTCATCCATGTCAAGTAAGCTTATATCATTATTTCTTTGTTTATTTACTATGTTGTGGACTGCAGGATACTTATGTGGTGTGTGTTCTTTTCAAGAAAGATGGACCAGGACCTAGAAATGGAGCTCAATATGGAGCTCCATTTAAGGAAGAAGATTGGAGTGATGATGAAGAAGAACAAACTCACCTTCCTGCAACAGAGAATCCCAAAAACCTTCCTGGACCTAGCAAGGAAACCAGTCTGGTGTTGACAGCCTCACATGCTCCTAAGGATTGTGTTCTTGGCATGATTTCAGAATCATGCGTCTCTGATCTCCTACCAGCTGTTACCACTAGACTTCCACCCCTGAGTAATGCAGCTAACACTCCTATTTCTGCACCGATTCAGGCTCCTGACAACAACGATGATGACATATATTCATTGTTGGATCGATTTGTTGCTGACGATGAGTTCTTGCCTTTCGGTGAACACACCAACAATGAGGTAGGTTCTTCACATCATACATCTTTGGCTTAGTAACAATAACAAATCGTTTCCTCGCCTTGATTACGCTCTTTAGCTATGCATCATCCTAGATCAGTGTTTGGAGCTTTTTTTACTAATTCCTTTGAATCTACTTGTGCTGCTTTGTCTGTGTGTATATCTCTCATTATTTTATCAATCTACAGATAAGAACTGAGGGTGATTTCTCCGGAGTTAGAGAAGTTCCAATGAGCTTAGAAGAAAGCATTTTCAGTGGATTACCAGACTTGGGCAATATGCTTAACAACATACCAACAACACCCTCGTACTCGTATGATCATGTCGAGAATTCAGAGTTTTACTTAGAGCTACTAGATCTCACTGCTCCATTAACTCCTCTGCCCACTACTTCTCAAAACACAAATCTGAATGATCCAAGAATCTCTCATCTGAATCAAAGTAGCCACCACTTGATGGGCTTCTCTGCCGCTGCTGATGGTGGTGATGATGATCCTTATGGCTTTGCTGCTGCCATGGGACATGGACCAAACATTTGAAGGTGCAAGTAAAAAAACCAGAATGTCTCTTATGTGCAGGTCTCTTTCTGTCTACACAACTCAACAGAAGAGTTTCAGACCAGACACTGCTTGAAACTAAAAGATAAACAGCAACTTTTGTATATTATTTCCGGATCTGTATTCTCTTTAATTTCATCAAGCTTTATGTGGCAAAACCTCTCCTTTGATTCCTCATCATTCTAAATAATGAATGCCATGCCATCTCTGGACTTTGTATCTACTTTGTACTGTTATTAGGTGTTTTATTTTTATTTATTTTTTGTGTTAATGGGCTTTAATTTATACATAAAGCCCATTTTGGGCCCAATATCAAATCCGTTAATTTGTTCTTCTCTGTTCCTTGCCGTCGTCTTCAGATTTGTGGTGTGGAAGTGGAATCAGAGCTCTGAGCTTCTTCTTCCAAGAGAATTGATTCCCTGATTTGATCTGACACTCGTCGCAGCTCTATTCTAACAGTGCTGATAGTCCTCTTGTTTCCATTTTCTACTTCTACGTTCTTCGGCATCGGTGATACGGAACTCAATTCCATCGACTCCACTGTCTTCTCTGGTCAATTTCGGAGATATAAGTTTGATTTGACGGTCGATTCGAGAGAATCGGGTTGCCGCCGATGGAGAACACGGATGTATTCTTAGGTCTTCATGATTTCCTAGAGCGTATGCGTAAACCCTCCGCTGGAGATTTTGTCAAATCCATTAAAAGGTCCTCTCTCTTCTCTCGCTCGCTCTTTCTACTTCCTTGCAGATTGAAAATGCAGATTTTTTAATTTTTTTTATCAGGACTAATTGCTATGTTGGATATGATGAGACAATGTCATGATCTTGTTAGTTTTGGTAATTTGCTTGAAACTTGAAGCAGGCTTCTTGTGATTGCAATATCTCAAAACTTAGATCTTAGTCAACTGCAGTGCCATTGTTTTATCGATGTTGGTTTCTTCAATTTCTGTTATTGACGGGAAATTGGAGCTATAACATGTAGAAACACATTGAAAGCTTAGTTATGTGGCTTGTGCTGGAAAATCATAGAAATAGTTTGGACAATACTTCTGTGTTCAGCTTCATAAAAATATGTTGTTTATGTTTGCAGTTTCATTGTTTCATTCTCAAACAATGCACCAGACCCAGAAAAAGATTGTGCTGCAGTTCAGGAGTTCTTTTCCAAGATGGAGACTGCTTTCAGGGCTCATCCACTTTGGTCAGGCTCTTCTGAGGAGGAGTTAGATAGTGCGGGTGATGTTAGTATTTGTATGTCTTCCTGTTGGGACTTACATCTCTCTCTCTCTAGATTGTATCTCATTGCTCTCCTTTGTACTCACAGGGCCTAGAGAAGTATGTCATGACAAAGTTATTTACCCGGGTTTTTGCTTCAAACGCTGAAGATGTTATATCTGATGAGCAACTCTTTCAGAAGATGTCATTGGTTCAACAATTCATTTCTCCTGAACACTTGGATATACAACCAACTTTTCAAAATGAAACATCATGGCTGGTAATCCCATCTAATCACTTTTAACTCTCAGGTAGTGAATTCATTTTTGTTAATGTAATAATGCTTTCTTCCTTGTGATATTCCTTTTGGCAGCTAGCTCAAAAAGAGCTCCAGAAGATAAATATGTACAAAGCTCCTCGCGATAAGCTTGTGTGTATCCTTAATTGCTGCAAAGTGATAAATAACTTATTGATGAATGCTTCACTTGCTTCAAATGAGAATGTACCTGGAGCAGATGAATTTCTCCCTGTTCTGATTTATGTTACCATAAAGGTATGGAGAATTTATGCATGCTGGTTTCTGATGTTTATGTTTTCATTGTGCATCTATATCTTCTAGTGATCATCAATCTCTACTTTCTCTTTTTCCAGGCTAATCCTCCACAATTTCACTCAAACTTGTTGTATATACAAAGATATAGGCGTCAATCTAAACTGGTTGGTGAAGCTTCATACTTCTTCACAAACATACTCTCAGCAGAATCTTTCATCTCAAATATAGATGCAAAATCCCTTTCAATGGATGAATCTGAATTTGAAAAGAGCATGGAATCTGCAAGGGCACGTCTTTCTGGTCTAAGTGGTCAGTCTTATCAAACTGATCAGAACACTGCACTACCACCTCGCGATGAACCCACTGCTCATAAACCTCAGATGCAGAATCCCAAGAGAGAAAGCTCCATTCTTCAATCAAAATCATCTGATAGTCTTTCTGGGACCAATGAAATGCTGAATCAGAACAACGAAACACCGATAAAGAAAGCTGAATCCATTTCAGATTTGGAAAATAAAGGTGCATCCATTCTTATGAAGGATAACGAGGCAAGTAAAATCTTTCAAGAGTATCCTTACTTATTTGCTAGTGCTGGTGATTTGAGAATAGGAGATGTTGAAAGCTTGCTAAATAGTTATAAACAGCTTGTTTTCAAATATGTTTGCCTTTCAAAAGGCTTGGGTGATACAACAACATCTGTAGCTCAATCAAGCTCACCTTTGCAACCTAGTTTTGATACCTCTAAAGAATCTGAGGATCATACAAGAATCTCTTCAGATGTTGAAATGAAAAGGGAAACTGATGGGAGCGTAGATGATTTAATCCGAGCTCTACAAGGTGAAGGAGAAGATGTTCATAAGCTCTCAAATGTAAAACAAGAAGAATACGGCTCAATTTCAGTAGATGAAAAACCTGATTCCAAAGACATTGAATCGAAGGAGGAAAGTGAAGAGAAAGAGACTGAAAAATCTAGCTCCAAACATGAAGATGAAGATGTTACTTCCAAAGATTCATTTGCAGAAGCTTCTTGAAATCAGAGAATGACCTGTCCACGAGTATAATCAGTTCTTTAATGGTGGAAGCAGAGTTCAGAGTATTGTAATATATGTCAGCCATTGTTTTCTTGCAGCTTTGAGCCTTTGAGCTTTGTGAAGATAAACAAAGAGCTCTTCTGTATCTGCAATTCTTCTGGGGAAACAGTAACAGTCAAAGGTCTTTCTCTTCCATTTCATGTAAACTCTGCGTATTTAAGAGTATTGCTTAAATATTTTCATATTTCAATCATAATTCGTGGTCCGGTTTAATGTCGAATTTTTTAATTCCGGTTTGGTTTAGTTCGGTTTACACCAGTAGAACATTTAGTCGCAACTATACAAGTCGGCTAATTAGAGAACGGGAGAAGGCAAGAAACATGGAAGGGATTGGATTGCGAAGTTGCGGAGGGGAGATTGTGCGTCTCGGACGGAGAAGCCTATGCGGTGGTGACGGAGGTTGGATTCCGAGTCGCCGGAGAGTTATGGAGGTAACGATGAGGGACCGTAGCAAGAACAGGAAACCATTGCAGAGAGGTCGGATGCTCAGTATCGAAGCTATACAAGCCGTGCAAGCCCTAAAACGAGCCAAGCCTGTTCCCGCTTCACCTTCTTCGTCGTCTTCGTCTTCTTCACCGGCGTTTGAGCAAGTAATGGAGTACAAATTCCGTCGGCTTTTGAAATTCGATATGGTTGCTGTTCTTCGAGAACTTCTTCGCCAGAACGAGTGCTCTCTAGCTCTCAAGGTTCGTTTCTCTCTCTCTCTCTCTTCACCTGTCGATTTCTCTCTCTCTCGCTGCTTTCTCTATCTAAGTGCTGGAATTGTTCTAGGTTTTTGAAGACATTCGAAAGGAGTATTGGTACAAGCCTCAAGTGAGATTGTATACAGATATGATTACAGTAATGGCGGATAACAATTTGATCGAGAAGGTGGAATATCTTTACTCTACTTTGAAATCAGAAAAGTGTTTAGTAGCTGACATTGAAGGCTTCAACGGTTTGTTAGTGATTTTACTGAATCATAAGCTGTTTGATCTTGCCATGGACTGCTATGCCTTCATGAAGTCCATAGGGTATGATCCTGATAGATCTTCCTTTAGAATTCTTGTTCAAGGTCTTGAATCCAATAGCAAAATGGAGATTTCAGCTATTGTTAGACAAGATGCTCATGAATATTATGGTGAATCATTCGAGTTTTTCGATGAAACCGAAGAAAATCTCTAAGTTTAGAGATTCAGATTTATTAAATTTGAAAAGTTTATCATGTGTTTTGTTTCTACTAAAGTTGAGTTACCTAAAACGACGTCGTTTATCTTCGGGTATTAAGTAAAGAAGAATAAAGTCTTTTTACTTTGCTCGTGAGATCTTTTTCTGCTCGTAGCTGAAGAAAATGGAGGATGCTTCACGGAGCAACGATACGAATCTTAACCCTATCCGTAATCGAAATCCGAATCCGTTGTCGTCCATAGCCTCTTCGGCGCCGGTGTGGCCAACCATTGATGGTCCCTTAGGTTTAACGGAGGAAGCGTCGGTAGATTACGCTCGTCGATTCTACAAATTCGGTTTCGCTCTCTTGCCGTGGCTTTGGGCTGTCAATTGTTTCTACTTCTGGCCGGCTCTACGTCACGCTCGAGCGTTCCCTCGCATCCGCCATTGTAAGTTTTCAGATTATACTCATACCAATCGAGTTTCTCGATTTAGTTTTTTCCTTCCATGGCAATGTTCCTCGTATTTTGACATTAAATCTCTTGAATCCGTACAATCTTGCTTGTTTCCTTATTGATCTGATACTCTTAATTGCTATGAATAGTCTTTGGTAGCTCAACACTATGGGTTCTTGGTTGTTGAGTATCATACATGAACTATCATGTAGAGATTTAAGGTCTATATGCTCTAAGCATTTTGGTTTATTCAGGCCATAATCTTAAGGACTCCAACACTCGGTGATAATGTGTTCATGTTCCAATGTTTCTGCATAGCAGGTAGAAGCTTAGCGAAAACTACCTTATTGACTCCAGAAATAATCACAAATGTTAATAGGGAACGTCTAATAATCCAGTAGCTAATGAGGTTACTCAAAAGTTCTGGTAAATGACAGTGTATCTGATTTAGGGTTGGAGCAGATACTCTATAAAGGAGTGATTTTCTAAATTTTTACTCTCCTCACAGCTGACATTGATGTATTACTGTAAATCCTATGACCATTCTTGTTTTTCTCTGGGGTAGTTTGTTTGTTTTCCCTCTCATAGCAACAAGTTATTCAACATGAATTAGTTTCTTTGTATCTCATTCTGTTCAGATCTCAATCCTGTAAGTTCTCCTTTCTTACACCTTTGAAATTCTTCCGGTGTTGTAGATGTTGTTGGATCAGCAATCGGGTTCAGTGTCTTCACAGCTCTTCTTTCGGCATGGGCAATGACGTTCACCATTGGAGGAGAAAAACTATTTGGTCCTGTTTGGGATAAGCTGGTTATGTACAACGTTGCTGACCGTCTCGGTTTGTCTGGCTTGGCCTAGTCCCTAGTCCCTAACCGGCTTAACCAGGAACATTATATTCCCCTTTTACTTTCCCATAACTCATGATCTTGTTGTGAATATAATCTACTTGGATTGTTGTTCATCTATCTCTCTATGAAGAAAATTAGTTCTCATGAAATGCTTCTTATCTTACTATTTATTAGGTCTTGTTTGGTGGCATCGTAATTTTAGCGTTTGCGTTTTACTGCGGTAGGAGCGGTTGCTTACCAAATTTCCACTATATAAATTCAACTACTACTACAGTCTACACATCACACTTTCTTCGTCTCTCTCTCTCAATCGAATTCTTTACGATATACTACTCTGCAACTATTCATTGATTTCAATTCCAATAAAGGTAAGAAAATGGCGCTGCATTTGAGATCTTCATCGAAATCAGTTTTCCTCAACGTGCTGAGACGGAACCTTGGTTTCGATTCCACGAGCCGCGCGACTCAATATCTCCGTGAAAACTTACTGCATGGTCCTCCGCTTCAAATTCTCTCTAAATCAATTATTAGTCGTTTGTTTTCAACCACTGTGGAGAAACTCTCGATAATTGATCGGAACGAAGACGCCATTAACCAGGTTCGTTGCATTGAAATGTTACGGATTTCGATTTCTCCGTCTTTGAGACATTCACGTTTGATTGCAAAGCTCTTTGCTGTTCGCAACCATATTTTTGCAGTTCTCTTCATTTCGCGAGAGATTTTTCGTTTTTAGGTGAAAATCATAGCTGCTATTTAATCACTGATGTGAAATATGGAATCTACTTTACTTTGTGACTAAATGTGTGGGTCCGTAAATCTTGAGGAACTCTATGATTTTCATTTCCCTTGAATTTGATGGCTCTTTATAAGTTTTTTGTTTATTTCCATTTATGATGTTGTTGGGGGTGATGGATTGGATTCAATCATTGAGAAATCACAGCAATTTGAGCACATATCAGCATAAATTTTGTGCTTTATTGTGATTATAATCTGTGATTTTAGAGCTCTGAAGAATATGCATGTACCTTTACTGTCAGGTCTTGGATTTTCCTGGAGGAAAGGTAGCTTTTACACCTGAGATTCAATTCATCTCCGAATCTAATAACAAGCGTGTACCTTGTTACCGTGTTCTTGATGACAATGGCCAACAAATCACCAACAGCCAATTTGTGCAGGTAGAACAAGAAAAACCTTCAGGTTTTTCCCTCTTCTTTGGATTCTAAATTCTCTCATGGGATGGATCAATTGAAGTGTTTTTTCGTCTTTAGGTTAGCGAGGAAGTTGCGGTGAAGATATATAGTGATATGGTTACTCTTCAAATAATGGATAACATATTTTACGAAGCTCAAAGACAAGGAAGACTTTCCTTTTACGCCACTTCAATTGGGGAAGAGGCCATTAACATTGCATCAGCTGCAGCTCTCACCTCCGAAGATGTTATCTTCCCGCAGGTTTGATATTTCATTTATGATAAATGCACATATGTCTAGGGTTATGCAATAGTTTCGAAGGTTAACATATGTTTTTCATGTAAGAAATTTGGAGTCATTGTTGTACCTGCAGTACAGAGAGCCTGGTGTTCTGTTGTGGCGTGGTTTCAAACTTCAAGAATTTGCAAACCAGTGTTTTGGGAACAAGTCTGACTATGGAAAAGGCAGGCAGATGCCAGTCCACTACGGCTCTAACAAGCACAATTATTTCACCGTTTCAGCAACAATCGCGTATAGCTTGAGATCTCATTCTTCTTAAGCTGTTTTATTCATCAATTTTCTCTTGATTATGTTGCATGGTTGGTTGATGGTATATTGTGTCTCCAGTACACAGTTACCAAATGCAGTGGGTGCTGCTTATTCCTTAAAGATGGACAGGAAGGATGCATGTGCAGTCACATATTTTGGCGATGGTGGCTCGAGTGAGGTGAATAACAAAACACGCATAGCATCGTTTGATTTGTTTCATTTTCTCCCATTTTTGGTTTAGTAACATCAAATTATAATGTCTTTCTAGGGAGATTTCCATGCTGCTTTGAATTTTGCAGCAGTTATGGAAGCTCCTGTTATATTTATCTGTCGGAACAATGGATGGGCAATCAGTACTCCCACCTCAGATCAGTTCCGAAGTACTTTTCTTTACTTTGTCGATACTTACCTTTCTTGAAGTCTTCTTGTTCATTAGCAATACGTTTGCATTTTGGTTAATCAAAATGGTGAACAGGTGATGGTGTAGTGGTGAAGGGTCGTGCTTATGGAATTCGAAGTATACGAGTAGATGGAAATGATGCTCTTGCTATGTACAGTGCAGTTCATACTGCTCGTGAAATGGCAATTAGTGAACAAAGACCAATCTTGATTGAGGTAAGTTTGATGTGAGATTCTTTAGATGCAATCATCAAAATACAAACATCTTAAAATGCTTTCTTGTATGTTAGGCGTTAACGTACCGTGTAGGACACCATTCAACATCAGATGACTCTACTAGGTACCGTTCTGCAGATGAGATACAATGGTGGAACCAAACAAGAAACCCATTGTCTAGGTTTAGGACATGGATTGAAAGTAAAGGATGGTGGCATGATGAAGCGGAATCAGATCTAAGGAGTAGAATCAAGAAAGAGGTAAGTGGAGAAATCATTGAATGTGTAAGAAGCTTATTAGGTTTTGTCTGAATTATCTGATCATTTTTGTTCCTATTAAACAGATGTTAGAAGCACTTAGAGTTGCAGAGAAGACTGAGAAACCAAATTTGGAGAATATGTTCTCAGATGTTTACGATGTTTCTCCTTCAAACCTCAGAGAACAAGAAGTTGTGGTGAGGCAGACGGTGAAAAGTTACCCACAAGATTACCCATCAGATGTTCCTCTTTAGGTAAACTCTTTTAAATTGTTTTATGTAATAATTGGACAAAGGTTATGTACATGATGAACATGAACCTCTTCATTTGTGTAGTCATTACTTTGAAATCTATTAGATCATTATTCAAAAGAAGATAACAAATTTCTTCAGAATCTAACTGCGTGCACTGTGCACCTTTAATATATTTTTCATATTAATTATTTTGGCAAAGTGTTTTTCTTTTTCTTTTTTAACTTGAACATAGTGTTTTTCGATATTTCTGCAATTTACAGAGTTCGATAAAAAAAATAAACGATTTTATTTTCTTTTTTTTTTTAATTGAAATTTATTTATTTCAAGATGTGTGTATGTGTGTGCGGTTTGGATTGATTGATTTTTTTTTTTTTATAGAATGTTTGTTTACTAGAACTTTCCTACTGTTTTATATTCGAGTTATGATTTTCTACTTTTAATTCAGATAGGTAATCCTGATTAAATCCCCTAGAAAAATGAATAAATAATTAAAAATGGAAAATGAGAGAATAAAAATAAAAAACAGTACTTATTTTTATCGTTTCGTAAGAAAATTGATTTGATAAAAAGGGTAATCTTTTTATTTTAAATCGCTCGTAAATTGCCGATAAAAAAAAAATCACTCGTAAATTAAGTAAAACGGTTCGTTTTAATGATTGGGCTTTAATTTATAAGAAGAGAAATCATTTAGCCCACCTTACGCGCTCAAATTTTCAAAATAATAAAAATGGGCCGATTTTGATGATTTTCTGTGGACTATAACCCACAGGTTTTGTCGACACGCGCGCAACGCGCGATGCCTGCGAGTGGGCTAATACATGGGACGGAATTATACAATATTACTTTCAGCAATATTAATTGTATTTTTTGCTCGGTAATGACTTATTGATTGGGCTTTTAATAAACATTTATCGGGCTTACATTTGTGCTACTACTGAACCTTTTAATGTGTTGGGCCAAAAATTTTTTTATTATATATAGTTTTCATATTTCTTTTTTTTTTCTTGTCATGGAACAATGGAAGCATTTGTCCCTTTTAAATAATACTTTGGGCAACCCAGATTCTTTCGAAAATAAATTTAAAGACTTTTTTTTGTTAAATAAAGACTCTACTTTCTTATAAAATTTATTTTTATTCATTTTTTTTTATCATAAGATGTATATATATATATGTCTGGTTTGGAGTGTTTGATTGGATTTTTAGTTATGATATTTCCATTTTTTTAGTAAGGAATAAAAATAAAAACAAAAAACAGTTATTATTAAAATTATCGTGTCATAATAAAATTGATTTAAGAAAAATTAATATAACGCTGAAAATAGAAAATATAACAAAATAGTTTTATTTTAAATCCCTCGTAAATTAACTAAAACGGTTTGTTTTAAAGCTTGGGCTTTAATTTGTAAGAGGATAAGTGATTTAGCCCATCTTACGCGCCCACATTTTCAAAATAATAAAAATGGGCCGATTTTTACTATTTTCTGTGGACTATAGTCCACGGGTTTTGTCGACACGCGCGCAACGCGCGATGCCTGCGAGTGGGATAATACATGGGACGGATTTATACAACATTACTTTCAACTATAGTAATTGTACTTTTTGCTTTGGTTCTGACTTATTGATTGGGCGTTTAATAAACATTTATCGGGCTTACATTTATGCCACAATTGGACCTGATTTTATAATTACATATTGGGCCTAACTTTTTGTAACATGTTGGGCCTAATTTGTTTTATAATATATAGTTTTCACATTTTTTTTTTTTCTCGTCATGAAACAATGGAAGCAGTTTTTCCTTTTAAATAATGCTTTCGGCAACCCAGATTCTTTCGAAAATAAAATTTAATAAGACTATTTTTTTTTGCTAAATAAAGACTCTATTTTCTTATAAAATATTGTTTTTATTCAATTTATTTTTGTTATTATAAGATGTATATATGTGGGGTTTGGTCCGTTTGGAGGGTTTGATTGGATTTCTAGTGATGATATTTCCGTATTTTATTAAGAAATAAAAATAAAAACAAAAACAGTTATCATTTAATAAGATTAGAGTCCCATAATTATCGTGTCATATTAGAATTGATTTAAGAAAAAATACTATAAAGGTGAAAATAAAAAATATAACAAAATAGTTTTATTTTAAATCCCTCGTAAATTAACTAAAACGGTTTGTTTTACAGCTTGGGCTTTAATTTGCAAGAGGAAAAATCATTTAGCCCATCTTACGCGCCCAAATTTTCAAAATAATAAAAATGGGCCGATTTTGACTATTTTCCATGGACAGGATTACTCTCACCGTGTATTGTTTGCTTGTTTATGATTTTTATATTGGGCTTTTTAATAAACATATTGGGCCTAATTATTCGCTCACTATTGGGCTACTTTTTTCTTCGTCCTATTAATATATTTATATACTTATCTTCAAATATTTTTTCGTAATAAATTATTCAAAATTCACCTAAGGGAGTTTACATATATTATAGTATCAAGATAATTCTCTCGAAAAAAAAATATTATAAAATATAATTACCATTATACACAAAAAAAAACTGACTATATATTTTGATATAACTATCAAAACTTTACAAAATTTTCTACAAAATTTAATACTAAATTTAGCAAAATAAAAAATCAAAAACGAGTATTTAGTAACAAAATGAAAACAGTTGTACTAATTTTCTTTTAGTAGCATTACTTTTAATTTGTTACAACTTAAAATTTCTCAAGTTCTTCAAGAACTCACACTATATAGAAAACTAAAACAAACATTTGTTTTATACGTTTCCATGTAAACAAACTTCACCTCTCTAACATCTCCTATATAAACTCCATTAATGATTCTTAAAAAACTCACCAAATCATCATCAACAAAGACATCTAACTCATAAATCTCAAATCTTCTTCACAAACTTACCTTCTCGGCTCTTGATCTCATTTTGAAATCAAGAAACATGGTTAACTTTTTGAACATTGTGTTAACCAATCTCTTCTTGGTTTTGTTTCTTGCAAATGTCTTGGAGGCGACAAAACTGAATGTAATGGACAGATGCTGGAGACCAAATCCGCAATGGCGTAACAACCGTCACCAACTTGCTCGGTGTTCTGTCGGATTTGCCGGAAAAATGCTCGGAAATATCGGTAAAGGCGTCACATTATACAAAGTAACTGACCCTTCAGATGATCCTTTAAACCCTAAACCTGGAACCCTAAGATATGGAGCTACACTAGTCAAAGGAAAGAAATGGATTACTTTCAAGAAAAACATGAAGATCAATCTTCATAAGCCACTACTCATCAGTAGCTTTACCACACTCGATGGCCGCGGGGTTAGCGTTCACATCTCGGGACCAGCTTGTCTTATTGTGTACCGAGCCACGGATGTGATCATACATGGACTTAAGATCCATGACTGTAAAGCACACGCACCAAGCTCAGTAATGGGACCAAACTCACAAATCATTCAGCTAGGACAAGTGGACGGCGACGCAATCAGACTAGTCACGGCTAAGAAAGTATGGATTGACCACAACACACTCTATGACTGTGAAGATGGACTACTAGACGTTACACGTGGTTCAACCGATGTAACGGTCTCAAACAACTGGTTCAGGAATCAAGACAAGGTTATGCTACTAGGACATGATGATGGCTATGTAAGAGATAAAGAGATGAAAGTAACTGTTGTGTTCAATCACTTTGGTCCTAATTGTAACCAGAGAATGCCAAGGTATGTGTCAACTATGAGATTCAACGCTAGAAAAATCGATTCTTGGTTAAAAGATACTGACCTTTTGAAATGCAGGGTACGACATGGATATGCTCATGTTGCAAACAACTATTACCAAGGATGGAGTCAGTACGCCATTGGTGGAAGCATGAGTCCTCGAGTGAAGAGTGAATCCAACTATTTTGTAGCACCAAAATCTGGAAACAAAGAGGTAACTTGGAAGAAACAAAGCAATGGAGATAAAATGGAATGGGAATTCTACTCAGTCAATGATTATTTTGAGAATGGAGCTTGTTTTAGCCTTAAGAAAGGTATTGGAATGGCTAAACCTAATTATCGTCACGATCAAGTGTTCAAAGTTGCTAATGC
Source organism: Aethionema arabicum (assembly GCA_000411095.1). Classification (NCBI taxonomy): domain Eukaryota; kingdom Viridiplantae; phylum Streptophyta; class Magnoliopsida; order Brassicales; family Brassicaceae; genus Aethionema; species Aethionema arabicum. Next base: position 285,305 of record KE152377.1, on the reverse strand, counting down.
TAAAACCGTCAAGGAACTCACATCTTCAGCTGGAGCATTACAGTGCACCAGAGCCTCTGTCTGCTAGAATAGCTCTAAAAGCTTACATGACCTTTTTGAGTCAGCATTTTGTCAAAATTTTATATGTAATTGTTTAAGAATCTATACCGATAAATAAAAGTGTTTAAAAAGAAACAGATTCACCTGGTAATGTTGGAAGAAACTGACCTTGTAGACAATGATTCTAAACTAATACTTTAAAGGATTGTTTTGTCAGAAGTTGAAGACTTGTTCATTGATTGAGCAGATTTAGGAGCTGTAGTTGCTGCTGCTGCTGCTTGTTCTTCTTCAAGTATTTTTGTAAATCTCTTTTGAAGAATGCGAACTCGATCCTCAGTTCTTCTCAGCTTTGTCCATCTATAAGCTGTCCAAAGGAAAAGACCACCATAGACAACAGTATAAGAACCCCAAACATAAGGATAAGCTTCAGCGTGATCTTTGAGTTTCTTGTATTGTCCTTCAATTGCTCCTATGAAACCAGGAGCCACCTGGTTTGGTGAGATCTGCTGATCTTCTACTCCACTTTGCTCTGTCGCCATCTCAATCACAAGCCAGATTTTGATTTAAGTCTGTTCACGGAACAATGCAAAAAGGAAGGAAGATGAGCTTAGATAACGTAAACAAAGCCTAAAATTAGGTCACCGGAAAATGATAAGAAAAGATGTGTTTCAAATTGTAAGATCTACATCGAATTCATGTAAGATCACACGAAAAATACAAGAGATTCCTACACAGTTTGAGTAATTTTGAATAGCTCTGCATTTCATATCTAACTTCCGAAACCTAGTTCATAGATCGAAAGTTCTATTACAACCAAAGGAGGAACAAATTCGATGAATTTTGCACAAATCCTCGAATTCAAAGCGGTGAGATCGATGAAATTAACGCAATCCACGTAGAATTTCAACTCAAAAATCACTGAGGCATTTCCGAAAACATTTTCACCGCATCCAGAAGATCTATAGCTACAAGTTACAGAAATTACGAGCAAATGACAAAAGAAAAAAAAATCCTCTTCGATTTTCTTCAAAATCAAGAATTAATGCGACCTAAATTCTCCGAAGATTTCAAAAATTACGAAAGAGATACGTAAAATTAGCAGCAGAGCTCACAAAGTAATCCAGGAGAGCTCAAGAAATTCCCAAATTGAAAGCCGAAAAGATCAGCAGCGCTTAAACCCTACAAAGGTTTTAACTTGCTAGTAAAACCCAGATCGTATGGTCGGCGTGTCTTCTTATATACTCATTCCAATTGTGCTCTAATCTTTTCTTTTTCTTTTTTTACTTGAATAAATAAAATTACTTTAACCAACTTAAAAAAAATACACAAACAAATTTATTAAAAAAAAATACTTATTGTGTGCTTACATTTACATGAACATACAATATATCAATTTTTTTACAGTTTAATATTTTTTAATTACATAGCTCAATGTAGAGTCAAACACAAACATTCATAAATTCAAAATAAGTTTCCAAGAAGTTTATACTTTACAGATTGCAGGAGTGTAAGTAAAGAATACACAAGAAAAGAAGAAAAGGGTCGAAAGAATGATACAAATCCATGGCTGTTCATCTGAATCTCAAGCCTCCAAAGGTTCTTCAAGAACTGCAACACAACAAAGTTTATGTTTTTACTTTTTAGTCATAAGATTCTTCGCTATCTACAAGAATCACAAATGAGAGATGATAACAAATTTTACCTTTTCTCTTTTCTGCAATTGAAGAAGCAACAGGTGCTTTTGTTGGGACCTCAGGAAGATCAAGATCCAGTTTCTCAGGTTCATCAGGTATCAGCTCTGTTGTCGGCACTTCCGGCATATCCTCAACATACACCTTTTCAAAAACAACAACATTATATATATATATATATATATATATCACAATTTGATTCCATTGAAGAAGATAACAAAGTCAGTATATCGTATGTGATAATGTAACATACCTGACTTTCCAAGTTATCGAATTCCGCTAAGATCTCCTCTTCATCTTCTGCTGATAATTTCTCACCCAATATGGCACTCAGCTCCTAACATTCAAATACAAAACAAGTGCTTAAGAGCAAGAAGACCAGACTATAAGAGAGCCATGTAAAGTAAGAGAGACAATTAGGAGGTTTTCAACTCACATCTTGATACGCTTTGGCTTCAGCAGTGTCATCCATTAGTTTCTGAACATCGTCAAGGTTAACCTCGCTTTGAATCGCTTTAATTGCACTTGTACCTTGTTTTAAGCTCTCAAACACTGCTCTTTGCTTGCTTGTAAGTTCAATATCTGCTAACTGAGTCAAAACACAGGTTGTAATATGTATGTTTAGAGTTTGTTCAAGAAAGAAGATAAGCCATTAATGGAAAGAGGGTGCAAGTAATTTACTTGTTGTTCAACGTTAATGACCCATTGATCTACTTGCTTTAATAATTCTTCTTGTGTTCGTTTCTTCTTCAATGCTAATAAAGCCCTGTCTTTTCGCTTCTCACGGATTAAGTCTCTTGCAGCTTGCTTCTCGGCTTCAATTACTTTCTCAAGCTATAACATTTATGGGAGAAAATTAGGGGTTAAGAGAAAGGAAGAAGCATAAGATACCAAGAACAAAACTGCTATTTGCATTGCAATTCTCAGCGATCGAACTCTAGAGTAAACTAACAAGAGATCATAGCACAATTAAGCTATCAGCAGATCGAGAGAACAATACAGATTCCTAAGGCAATTTCACCAATCATTTGACAACAATGGAAGAAAGCTCTATCTTCAACGAGCCAAAACCTCAGGAAACTAACTATCTTTGATTGTTCCTTAGTTTACAACAATGAGAATCTTAGAGTTATGATCAGTTCATCAGAAATTCGGCAAACCTTCATCAAACAAATCGATCACTTTTCAATCTCGGATTCGAGAAATAGAGCCAATTCCGAGCAAAATGAAACCCTAGAAAAATCACAAGGAAGAGAAAGAAATAGCACCTGTTGCTGATATTGACCAAGCTTGCGCCTTTGGGTTTTGAGAGAGAGAATCGCTCGATCAACCTCCGTGATCTTCGGTTTCTTCACGAACAAATTCCCCATCTACCGATTTTTCCAATCACAACAACAAAAAGAAGAACAAACGACGAGGAAAACGATAAACTTCAAAGGAAAACTAAGAGATTTTTGAAAAGCTTAGAGATTCCAATCGAAGTCCAAATCTTTCTGCTTTTCTATCTAAACCGGCAAAGTTACAAAGGTAAAAGCTTTTAAAGTTTAGCCGCGCGTTTTCTCAAACTCGCGTTTCAAAACCGCGCTCCAAAACAGACACAGACAGTTGTCAAATTTCTACTTTTGCCACGCGCTACAATAGCGTGTAAATTAAACGCACTACATAAACGCGAGGCCATTGCGTTTCGCATTCCTTTAGAACCTTTGAAGTCCCATCTCGGTTTTGTTTCCGCGAGTTTACTCTGGTCAGAAGAGAGCTTTGTGTGTTTGCTTTCTCCAAGCTATCTGTTTATTAATGGCGTCGAGAGGGAAACGAAAAGACGAAGGTGTTCGAGGATCAGATGACGAAGCTGAAACTCACAAACCGGCAAAGAAAATCGCAAAGCCAGCTGACTCCTCCGACGAGTCTGACGACATCGTTATCTGCAATGTTAGTTTACTCTAACTTTCTATAGCATCTCGAATTTCGTAACTACTCTACTACCAGTGGTTTCTAGGGTTTTTGGATAAAGTTCCAATTTTTGTATATGGGTTTTGCTCAATTTAGGGTTTATGATTGTTTTGTTGGGTTATATTCAGATATCTAAGAATCGAAGAGTCTCTGTAAGGAATTGGAATGGAAAAATCTGGATTGATATTCGTGAATTCTATGTTAAAGACGGAAAGACTTTACCCGGCAAGAAAGGTCATTCTTGTTTCTTATGTATCATCTTCCTTTGTTCCTCTTCACATCCGCCATTGCTAGTATCAAAGTCAAGGAAAGCAAAACTATCATTAAAGCTGCTGCAGATCTTTGCTAGAGTGTAAAATGTTCTTGAGGATAGTTTTGATACATTTTACCTTGGCTGCATCTGAAATTTTCTGTTATGTGTTTGCAGGTATTTCTCTAAGCGTGGACCAGGTAAATCATATCTCTCTCCATTGTTGATGTCATCATCAACTGATAACATTTGCTCATTGCTCATATTGTTGTTACATTGCAGTGGAACACTCTTCGGGACCATGCGGAGGACATCGACAAGGCGTTCGCTGATCTTTCTTAGGTTTAAAACTTCTGTAGTCTGTAGGCAAGTCTAGTAGAAGATGACTTTAGGGTTCTGTTGTTTGCACCAAAAGCCTTTTGAAAGAGCAACATTTGCTTTGCAAATGTAAGTGACCCCAAATTGTTGGAGGAAACCTGCAAATTGCAATTAACCTGTGTGTATGGAATCAATCTCGTTTGTTTCAGACATGGTTTTGGTTGGAACATTAAGTTGATGCAGTATAAATTATGTCTCTATGTTGGTTGCAATAGGCATATAAATATCCAGTGATTTAATACCAAAACAGGTTTTGGCAATGTACATTTAATCGAATGGTGTTGTGTACCGGGTATTGTCCTAGAGAGCTGGGACACCAAGTGATCCGATGTCAAGAACTCTAGGCAGTATCTGTACCAAATAGATCATAAAATGAGTGTTTGAAGCAGAAGCAATGGAAATATATAAGTAGGCAGAGGAATAAAATGGTATGATGATACCTCACCGACGCGAGCATTGATCTTCAATGGAACAAAGTCATCAGCTCTTGTTTCTCCTATATTTACAATTGCAGTAATGGCACCTGCCTCATGTGCGGCCCTGTAAAACAGTTATCGATAAAGATGGGTGAAGGATAAGTCTTTCACAAACAGGTAAGTGTGTGGCATTACCTGACGAGGCGGAAAGCAGACATTGTCATTAGAGATGAACCCAACACGAGAAATGCATCGCACTGTTTTGCAACTTCTATTGCTTGAGTAGCTCTTTCCTTAGGGATGTTGTCTCCAAAAAAGATTACCTTCAAAAACCAACCAAAAGCTTAATAAAAAACATAATTAATATGCTGGTCTTGTGATATAATTCGATCTTACATCAGGCTTGAGTACTCCTTCACACTTTTGGCATACTGGTATGTGGAAACCTTCCTCCCAAAACTTCTCGTCAATCTCAATATCACCATCAGGTCTTTGTTTCATGCCAAAGCTCTGTTCTGATCCTGGATTTCCATGATCAATACTTTCTATTGCTTCTGCCCACTACAGTAGAAACAATAATGTTGTAACTTCGTGAGATATACATTAACTAGGAGAAGATTCAGTTGATTTGGTTATTTTGGAATATGCTTACCTTGGGATTAAGAGCTTTTAGCTGATCCTGAAATGAGTCTCGGGGAAAAGAGAAGCCACAATCTAAGCAGATAACAGTATATACTGTGCCATGTAATTCAAGTGGAGCGCTCCCAGCACGATGATGCAACCTGAGACTTAGAGCCGAGTCAACGACATTCTTGAAAATAAAGATCCCACAAAAGAGGAACTAGTGATTAACCAAATACCTGTCCACGTTTTGTGTAATCATAAAATCTATCCGTCCAGCTTTATCTAATGATGCTAAAGCAGTATGTGCTGGGCCTGGTTGTGCTGCAGTGAATCGCCGCCATCCAGCATAACTTCTAGCCCAATATCGCCTACGAGCTCTGCTTGATCGTATGAACTCCTGTGGTAGGAGATTGTAGGCAAAATATTACGAACTCAACAGCAAGTTACGATGGATACAGTTTTTGGCCATTCTAAGACATCCAGACCTCAATCAAATTAACTCAACAATATATCAAGATTTTACACATCTGGAAGTAAAGATTTCATAGATCTTGCCTTCAGATCACCTGATGGGTAATTGGCTTGAAACCAGAACTGTATGCTCCATTGGGACTGCATAAAGTACTGGCTCGTCAGAAAAGTATTAAACCAGATGTAATGAAAATCAAGAATCTTAATGAAGGCCAAACGATTTACAGATAATAGTTGGCAATGCAATATAGTTTGATAATTCAGTATAACCTTCTATAATCAGGAATTCCACATTCTGTGCTAACCCCAGCTCCTGTCAAGATGGCGAGTTTTGAACTGCACGGAAGAAAAAGGAAGCCATTAGACATACGAATCAGCTATGTGCGCTTCCCATCACGAAATCCAACAATGACCTTTGCTCAAAAAATTGATACAACTTGTGGATATCTTCCTTATTGGGAGGATCAGCATCAGGAACTATCTTTTTATCTCTCAGAAACCTTGGAGGTGCTTTCAATTCATTTCCCAAAGAAACACCAGGGATTGAAACGCGACATGTTGTTCTCACAAACCGTCTACAACTTTTAAACAACGTCACCATGTTCCCCTGGGACCCCAGTGGGCAGTACATTCCAGGCAACGGAGACAAATCTGAAACAAGAACACCTCTTTGACATTAACTCAAATAACACCTACACTTACACAACTACACAGTGAATCAAAGTAGCCAAAACAATATCAGGTAAAATGTCCCCCTCATCAAGATTTCTCAAACTTGCCTGTAGCAACACCTCCCAGCATGCCAATGCTCATGCAAGCCTAAATCTAAGAGAGAAAGAGAGAGACAGGAAAAGAGGATCGCCAATTAACACTCAAAACCATAGAAATCTTTCAACATATTCGATAGTATATCTTAGTTCAAGATTAAGAGCAACAGCATGTTAAATGCTAGTATGCAACCACTTTAGATCACTACAAAAAAAATGTATAGCCGATCGAAGGAGACATAGCGATTCACTGTAGTGTGAAACGATAAATGGCGCAACATCGAACGGAATTAACCCACCAATCGAGTATCACCGATATTAAATTCAATAATGAGACCTAGTTTCCACAATCTCCCAATAAAATTCCACGCAGGCCATAGTAAATTTCTATACTTAGCTGAAACTAAAACAGATCATAAAACACTGAAATGATTCATCATAATCCGATAATTAACCGATTTCTCTATTACAACGAAAATGGGAAAGAAAAAACGCGAAGATTCACCACACACCGAAAAATTTACAGAACAGAAACTTACAGAAGCGAATAATCGAAATCCAAGAACAAATGGCGATATCTCCGGCCGAGAGAGACCTTGAGAGAGGTCGTTAATGGCGGATGTAACAAGATTTTCTTCAACTTCTGTAATCTCCAGAAAGAAAGAAAAAAATGGAAAGACGATGTGGCAATAATCGGACGTCAGAAACTCATTCAGGCTTAATAAGTAGCCACGCTGCGCACTTATCCACCGTTAAAACCTGCTTAACAAACAACATACTCAAATAAC
>KE152377.1:248469-277828 GCA_000411095.1 Aethionema arabicum | reverse complement strand
CCTACGATGTCGTTTCCATATTTTTTTTTAACCGACGTCGTTTCGTAGTTTTTTCATGCCGTAAAAAAACCACGAAACGACATCGTTTGGTGATATGAAGACTAAAGATTCTAATCATTACAAAGATCCTAGAAGTCCCTACATATTAATTTGATAAGTGATACAGCTTTTAACCATTACAAATTTACAAAGAGGACTTTTAATAAATAGAAATAAATATAATCATTTATAATATGCTTTTTAAGATGGATGGACCGCATAGTTTTTACTATAAAAGAGATTCTGTTATAACCTAAACCATCAAAATTGCTCTTACTATTGCTTTGATCCCAATTCCAATTCATTACCACTCATCACATAAATCAAGTCCACTACAAATATCCATGGACCGTCCAAATATCCTCTTTACACCGAAAAATATAAACTACATAATTATAAAATAATTAATAGAGACAAATTCTTTAAATAAAAAATTGTAAAAATATACTTCCTCAATTCTTTTTGTATAAGATGTTTAAGGTTAATGCACACATATTCATAAAATTGTTAAAATGACAAAAATAATTTTACTTTTTATGCATTAAAATCATTATCAAAAGTTAACTTTCTATGTATTAAAATCATAAAATTTCTTATAAAAGTCAAACAAAAAAATGGTTAAAACTTTTTATGTTTTGAAATAGAGAAAACACTACTTAACCATTTTTTTTTCTTCAATAATACACTAATCTATGTGTATCTTTTTAAAACACACTATATTAATCGATCAAATTATCTTTAAATCAAATATTGAACCATAATTATAAGATCAATAAACCATAAATTTAGTTATAAAACTCTAAAATGTAATCATAACAATATGTATTTCTTTATAAAAATACATAAAAGTATATATTTTGCCAAAACACACTGTATTTATAAATAAAAAAAAGAACACACCATTATAATTTATAACACAATTATTAAAAATATTATTACAAAGATGAAATCATAAAAAACACAATACACTTACATAATTCACATTTTTTCATATATATATTTTCCCACACCAACATCTTTAATCCATCATCATCATCATCATCATAATCATCATCATCATCATCATCATAATCATCAATAGGTAGATTTGAAGGGTTTATAGACTTTAAGATCAAGCATAACTCCGGCGATAGAACCAACTCCGGCGACAATAGAAATCACAAGACAAGAAACACTAAGCATTTGTAAACAAACCCACTTAGTACTCCATTTCTCAATCTTCCTCTGTTTAATATACATCTCCACCGGAAAATAAACCGTCAACGGCCAAAACCCTAAAGCTCCAAGAATCCCAACAACATCGTTAAAAAACGGCATCAACATTGAAATCACAGTCGTTAAAACCACAAACCCACATCGGAAAACCACTCGGAAAACATTCGATTTATACGGAGATTTAAACCCAGGAATCTTAAATTCGAATTCTTTAGTAATCAATTCAAAATCAGGGAATTTCTCAAGCACTGATTTCTCAACGAATGCGAAAATTGGCTGCGAAAAGACTTGGTAAGCTCCGATTAAGTGGATAACAATGGCGGCATTAGCTATGTCGAGTAGCCAAAAGGGGTTATAGAAGCCGAAACCAGTAAGGAGATTTCCAGGTGCTGCATCACCAAAAGCTGCGTAACCCATTGCACCACAAAGCATGTAAAAGATTGTTGTTACTAAAATGCTGATTCTTGTTGCTTTTTTCATTGTTTTTGATTCTGATGGTGGAGATCTCACTGTGTCCTGATAACATTACGCAAAAAAGTTGGGATTTTTATTCAAAGTTGTGATCTTTTTGTGTAAAAGATTGGGTTTTTAATCTTCTTGTGTAAGAGATTGGGTTTTTAATCGGTATAGGGAAAAAAAACCTCTAAACTATCTGTTTTTTGCGAAACAGAATCTAAACTACCAAGTAGTTGAAAAAATTTATGTACTTTGGTTTTTGAGCGAAAAAACCTCTAAACTATTTTTTTGAAAAAACTTTTTTTTTTCGAAAAAACTTATCTGTTAATGTAACTGTAAATCATTGTTTGTCTTTAATTAAATAAATCAATCTGTTTAAAAAATAAAATTAAAAATTAATAATTGTGTTAATTAAAATTAAAATTTTATAGTTTAAAAACAAGTTTCAGAGTTTTTTCGCCAATTTGATAATTTAGAATTTTTTTTGTAAAAATTTTTTTTTGCCAACTTGATAGTTTAAAGTATGTTTCGCGGAAAACAGATTTTTTCACCACCAAACTTTTTTAATTAGGGTTTTTGTTGTTACCTGAATTTCGATGAGGACGACGGAGTAAGAGTAAGCAAAGGCGATATCTCCAAGTGCTTGAAAACTTCTCCAAATTTTCTGCGTTTGTGTTACTGTCCCAATGCTTATTCCTGTTAAACTTCCTTTGAATACTCCATTTGCTGAATTCAAAACATTTAAAATCAATGATTTTATTCAAATTTAGATTAAAAATTGAACATTTCTGGTAAAAAATTGAGATTTACCTGCAACTTGAACGATACCAAGAGCTAAACCAATTGCAGAGTAAGTAAAAGACATGACTGCTGCAACAATGGAGATCCACCAAATTTGATCAAAATCTGGAACTTGAGACAGTAAAATCTCTGTTACACCAAATATTATCATGTATGGATTGCTCGACATGTGACATGGATTCTTCCCTCCACTTTTGTGGAAACAATTCGATCTCTTTATCGCCCTGTGTACCGGACCAAACCGGAACCAAAATTAAATTTATCGTTTAAAATTACCAAATTTAAATTAAATTTATTTTAATTTTAAAAGAAACTCACATCATGCTTATAGATGCTGCAATTGTGTATCCAATTGCGATACCAAAGAGATTCAAGTACTGAATTAATCCACAAATCTTGAATTTAAACCCACCTACATCAAACACAAAACCTTTAATTAGATTTTGAAAAAAATGGTAAAATAGACCCCAAATTTTGTCAATTTTTAAGTAAAAATTCCCCAATTTTTAAAATTGGTTTTAGACCATCAACTTTGATAACCGGTTTTTGTAAACCATACAAGATTTTCTAAATTAAAATTAAATTTTGAACATAAAATTAAACCATAATTTCAAAATTTGAAATTTCGATTAAAAAACTTGGTTATTAAGACTTAGGGTTTAAAAATGTCGGTTTTCAAATTTGAGGGTTTAAAAAACCATTGTTAAAGTTGAAGTTTTTACACAAAATTCAGGATTTATTTTACTATTTTCTCTTAAATATTAACGAGATAATAAGCAAACCGAAATCGATCGGTTTAGTGTGGAGTATAATATTGTACCGAGAATAGACCGGACTGCGTCCATGTAAGTATAGTTTCGTTTTCCAGAGACATTATCACCGGTTCTGTAACAGTCACTAAGAAGCGATGAAGAGTAAAATGTAACAAATGAAAACATTAACATAACCGCAGGACCAGCAATCCATCCAAGCTGAGCAATAGCCCAAGCTAACGACAAAACGCCAGAACCAATAACCGCTGTTATTATATGAGCACTTGCTGTCCAAACAGTCCCTAAACAAAACCGCGTTTAAAGCGTTTTAGTAGAAAAAAAAAATAATTAATTTTTTTTTTAGTTTGGTTAAAGTTGTAACTAACCGGTTCGTTTGAGACGTCCATCGTCGTCGAAACATTTGAAAGCTTGTGGCTGAGAAACGCCGTCAGAGGCTGCCACGTCGAAGACTTGGTGGCCGTGGTGGTGTTGGTGACGGTGGTGGTTGGCGGCAGCGGTTTCACCCATCTGAAAAATCATTAAATTAATTATTATTATTATTTTAATTAATATGGATAAATAAGTTTATCTTTAAATAATTTAAATTAAGATGGAAATAATTATTTTATCTTTTTGTACTTCATAAATATTAATTTTTTGAGTTTTTCAAGGTAAAGTAATAAAAGAATATTAACTAAAATATGTATAATTCATTTCTTAATTTTTTTATTATATACTAAGAAATATTCTCACAAAACACCAATTTTTTTTTTATGAAACTAAAATTAGACACTTACCATAAAAAGAGTAATATTTAGTATACATATAAACCGAAATTGAAATTTTCTTACTAATTTAAATATATTGAATAAAATAAATAAATTTGTGCTAAATTATGAACCTTAATAAAAAAAATTATAAATCGAAAGTATAATAATAATTAGATAGAAATGTAGAGAAAATTAATTACCTCCAATTTTATTGAGTTTTAAGAGAAATAAGACGATATATTATAATAATTAGAAAGCTATAAAATAAAATAAAGAAGAGGAAAATAAAAACTAAGGGAGATGGGTGATAGAGATGAGTTGCTGCTGCATTTTCATTTTGTGTATGCTTCGGTTTCTTATATAACCCATCAAAAGTAAAATAAGTTATAATTATTTCAATTTTGAAAATTTTTGTTTGTTGACTATTTTTTGTTTCTTTTTTTCTCAACCATTGTTAGTGAAAGATAAAATTAAATAAAAATAAATAATAAACAGAATCAAATGCTTGTTTCCTCCTCCGTACCTTTTTTGGTTCGAAATTAATCACTGATATAAATAAATATAATATATTATCATTACTAAAATTAAAATAGAAAATAAAATGCATTATCACTTCCAAGTGTGTTTGTAGATCTATAAGGCTATGAATATTTTTTTTTATGAGTGTATAATTATAGAGAATCTATGCTTTGTCTAACTTTATTATATAATTAAAATATAATGTGTTTCTTAATCAGCCAGGTGTAATTCTAAATGCTTAAGAATAAACTTCAATAATGAAAAATAATTAGGTTTGGAGAATAATAGATTTATTTTCATGTCTATAAGTTTGTATACTAATAAACACCACGAAAAAAAATTATATTTATTTTGCATATTATGTAATAATTAAACACATTAAGAAAATTAAAATATCGTAAAAAAGGGAAAACTAATCCAAAGAAAAAAAAAGTTTATTTCTATTAAACCGGAAAAAATGATTAATAACCTAATTTGAAAAACATTATACAAAAAAAGTATACAATTTTTTAATCTTGAAAAATTGAGAGAGTTTATACTTAAAATATATATATCTAAAAATCACAAATTAGATATTATATTATTATGTCTTTAAGTTTGATGAAGACAATTTGACTAATTTATGAATAATTTTTATTAATATTTTTGCATTATATTTCTTAAAACGACGATAGCTAATATAAAAAAAAAATGCATCATCTACTTAAAAAAACTCATTTTTTAAAACCAATAATTAAAAAAAAAAGTAAATGGCATCCATACATCATACTTATATATAAAAAACAATAAAATAAGTATATTTTATGAAATTTCTCTCTTTTTCTATTAATTGAGATGTTAACCAATTGCACTGTGATACAATTCATAAACTGCAAAAAAAAACTCAGTAAGATATGCTCAAACATCAAAATTAAACCAACACCGTCCAATATATATAAGAAAATGAATAATAAAAGCAGTTAAAAAAATGAATAATAAAAGTTGAATTAGTGTGGTCGTGATGGATATGATGAGAAGAGGATCGAATTTGCTAAGTGCTCCTCCTAGCCACTATTTTTTTATAATAAAAGTTTAATTATTTATTAAAAAAAGCATCTTTGAACATGTTCATATTTTTAAAGAAATTGAAAAACTCTTTTGAATTCATAGATTCTGTCTTCGTAGAATTTACTAACCTCTTGCACATATAATTTTAGAGAATGTAATTTTTGTATTAACTTGTTAATTTTATTAGTTTTATGTACCTTTTTTTTAACTCAATTAACTTTATGTACTTAAGATAACTTTTAGTTGTAAAATCCAATATATTTGGTTTGTAATAAAAAAGTGTTACGATGTTTTGTCATTTTTGTTGATTAATTTATTTTAATGCCCAAACAAGATCCAAACTAATCCCAATAAGACATAATAAAGCCTAATTATATCGTTAGACTTAGATCTAATAAAGCCCAATCAGACCTAACTAAAGCAAAACAATAGAAGTATCATTTATTTTTTATTTTTTCCATTAGTACTACCACTACCACATGAAAATAAATTTGATTATGACTTACAAAATCTTATAATATTTCTAACGGAAGTAGAACTAGACGGTGAATGAAGTGACCGTATCTGTGATTTCTACAACAAATTAATATTCTCTATCTCTTGAGAAACAAAAATTTCACTTCGACCATGTCAAGAGGCCCATTTCATTATGCATTCAAACAACAAGTTTAAGTTATGAATCAAAAACAACTCAAGAAGCAAAGAAGAAAGAGAACAAATGCAGTAAGCAAACAAAACAACAAGAAACCAGAAAAAACGAAGCAAACAACAAACAAAGAACAAGGAACGCAAGGAAGAAGCAAAAAACCGAAGAAAAACAAACAAACAAGCAAACACGAAAGTCCAAGCAATGAAAAAGAAAAACAAAGAATGCTGGATTAAAGAATGCTTCTCTAAATAAATTCAACTCTACCATGTCTAACTACATTGATTCTCTCAATAAATTTAAACGACAAATTTAAATTAAAAATCAAAAACAACCTCGAAACAAATAAGAAAGAGAACAAAAATGAAGAAAAATGAGAAATAAAATGAAATTATACGTTATATACTTAAATTTATTTTAACAACCAAATTTTGATATCTCTAATTATATATGAATTTTACCTAAATATATATATATGAATCTTATAACATATGAATTAAACTCGTGCATTGCACGAACAATTATCTTGATAAAACGATGTTTCGGGTCAGTGGCAGAGTTTGATAAAACAATTGCACTGCATCCCGACAAACACTTTGACTTGCTTTCACTCCGGTTTCCTTGCTTTCACTCCGGTTTCCTGCCAAAATAGAACCATATATAAGTTGTTCACTACAAAAAAATTAAAAAGACAGCATTACCTTGACAAATAGAAGCTTCATTTCACCTTGATCCTTTCAAAAAATTCGAAAACAAATTTAAGTTAGAAATCAAACATCAAACAAGAGATTAAGCTAATGCATTCTACCGTGACGATGTTGGCAAATGGCTGATGCTCGCGCCGATGTTGGTGGTGGTTCGAACACCTAAAACCAAAAGGAGAAGGAAGAATAGGTCAAGCGAATGAAAAATGAAGCGACTAAATAAAATGGGCTCTCCAAAAACGCCACTCACTCATATTTATAAGTTTGTGTATTTCTTTTTTTATTTTTTTTCTACTTCTAACGGTCACTCGACATCTGTTTTGCCAGGTGTCACCTGGTTAATAAACCTTTTTAAATCTTTTAATTAAAAATAAAATCTGCTGCGATGTTAAACTAGATTTTTTTTATAAAATTTTTTTAAACTTTCCATTTTTTTCTACTTGACAGCTGTTTCCAGGTGTCACTCGACTTCTTAACCAAGTTTTTTCCTTTTTTTTACCGTCTTAAATTAGCTTCACATTAATTAAATATATAAGTTTTAATATTAATTAAACAATTAATACACGTCAAAATCAGTATAAAATCTAATCGATCATAATTTAACAACTCAAATAAATAGTGTTCTGTAGATGTTATTACTTATTAGACCCAATTTTAAAAATGACAATTAAACTAATTAATTTATTGTTAAAAAATTTGTGAAAACTCTTATTACTAACAATTACTGAATTAATCTATATACAGTATTTTATATTTTTTCAGATTTAGTAAGGATATGTTCTAACTTCTAACATCCGAGAACGAGGCCCCAACTTGTCCCTTCTTCTCAAAACATGTAATTATTTTATAACAATACGACAAAATAATAAATCCAAAATCCCAATTTATATTGTTAGACCAAATAAAGCCCAATCAGATTGAAATCAATTTATTACATGAAAATAAAAAAATAAAAAAACAAGAAAACAAGAAAATCGAATGAGAAAAGAAAGCCGAATACAATGGGCTTAATAAAAACATTTCCAAAAAAGCCCATTAATATAATAAGAGGAAGTCTTCCGGTTACTAAATCTTTTCAAATTACTAAAATCTCAAATAAATATTGTATAGATGTTATTAGTCTATTAGACCCAATTTTTAAAATAAACGGACGAAAACTATACATATCGATCCACTACTTTCTAACAATTAATTAATTTATTGCTGATGACAAAAAATTTTTTTAATATATTGCTAAAAAAATTGTGAAAACTCTAAATTAAGGATATGCTATAACACCCGACAAAGAGGTCCCAACATGTCCCTTCTTCTCAAAATATGTAATTATTTTATAATAATACGACAAAATAATAAATCCAAAATCGCAATATATATTTTACATATAGTTTTAGATTATAATTAATTGGAGGTTTAAGAGTCAATTGCGGCTGCTAAAAAACATCAAGCTCATGAAGCTTCCTTTTTCCATTCATTTTACATAAATACTCGAATAAATTAATAAAAGCTCAAAAAGTATAAAGTTCATTATGTATATAATAATAATAAATATATTAACAAAAGTGAGGAGGTCCAGATTCAATTTATCTTATTTTTATAATATAGTTGGTCTTATCTTTTTCCTCCTTTTACTTGACTTTTATTTACCAAGTTGCCAATAAATAAATCACTTAATGTGACTTTTATTTTATGAAATTTGGAATGTTATGGACCAACCTGGTTTAAACCTAATATGGAATAGATATTTATGTGTATTGGTTTGGTTATATTAAATCTTTTAAGATTTTTTTTTTAAAAGTGTACAGAATTGTCTAATTTCGGATTAATTTGAGGTATATAAGATTATGAAATTCTGTTTAAAACTGATTTGAGAAAAAAGTAATATTTATGCGTTCGAAAAACTTGTTTAATTGTTTTTTTGATAAATTCTTTATGCAATTTCAAATATTTTTTGTTGCATTAATTTGGTAAAAAAAAAAAGTTAACCGTAGTATTATTGTAATATGATATATGTTATATTTCCATCGATTTTTATTTTTATTTTGTAAGAATACAAAACACATGAATTTAATTTTGAATAATAACTTAATACATAAATAGTAAGGAAGAGTTAATACAAAACATTTAATTAAATATGTATAAGTATATAGTGTGCTAAAGTCTTTATTTAAATTATGCACAATGGATTATGAAATAATGCGATTTACATATATAAAAATATCATATTGATAAATATAAAAAAGAAAAGTCTAAAGTTGGACCAAAAACATTTGAGAATTACTAGTATTAAATTAAAGACCATACCTTAAATAAACAAATGCTATAATTGATCATATATATATATATATATATTAATTTTATAATATATGATTACAAAACGTAAGTGATGATCGTAAAAAAGGGAACAAGCCCACGTCATTCTTTTCTTTCTGGATTTTAAAATTTGAGATGATCTCATGCTCAAAATTTTCAATCATAATATACTAAATTTGTTTAATTGAGAATTAAATAATACTTATATGATGTTGATTTCTTATATGGCTTTTATGTCATTGTTTTTTATTGACGGGCTATATTCTAATTCTAATTGTAATTTTGATTTTATTTTTCAAAGGTTATTATAGGTATATTAATATGTAAAAACGTTTTAAATATATTATAAGCATGTGTAAACCAGATACTTATTTTTTTTTTCTTAGTTATTGACTGTATATGATGTGAAAAATATTAGTCAAGAAATCTAATTTCTTAGTTAAAGACAGATGGCGATTGCAAGTAGACCTGCGGTCCAAACGCTAGATGACGTCATCTTAGTGACGTCCAGGCTATAATCACCAATGGAGAGGCTCACTGTAGTTCTCATACACTGTCGACTAAAAACTACAACTTCCACCGCAAGAAATGTTGACTTCTCTCTTCACCCACAAATAAATAAAAAACAGTACTCATTTAATTTTAGATATTATCCTCTTTTTAAAATCATATTTCAATAAAAATTGGAAATATAAATATAGTGTAGAGTGTAACACGTGTTGAATAGTTTTCGAAACTATCAAACATTAAATACACACCTTTAATTTAATTTATAAATTGTATTTGTGTGTATATATATACTTCCTCCGTGTTAAAATATTTGATGTTTTAAGATTTACACACATATTAAAAAACATTTATTATCTAATAAATCATAATTTTTCTCTTAAATAATATTCTCTCACTTCAAAGTATTTTATAAGACTATATACAATGGTTTTTATATTCAACACCTCCAAAATCTTCCACATCATTTTTTCTTTCTTCAAAATCATTTTCTCTTTCTTCCACATCATTATTCTAACACTAACTCATTTTTAATCTTCTACAATAGTTTTATTTAATTAAACTATAAATTTCACCATATTTTAAATTGCAGTAACAAAATAATTTTTTTGTGTTCAAATTGAATGAAACTAGTATTTATTTATAGAGAATGAAAATTAATAATTTTTGGTATAAATTTATTTTAGTATATATAACTATTATTATGATATAATTATTTAAGAATAATTAAGATGAAAAAAATATATATACAATTTCAAAACTCCACTAAAATTTTGACACATAGCATTTTTCTCTTTCATCACAAACATTCAACTATGTTGAATAATTTCAACACTTGTGAATCCACCTCATGATTAACATAACCATTGCATGTATTTAATTGTTGAAAAATGTTTTCAACTATTGAAAAAACTACCATTGTAAATAGTCTAATTAGACAAATTTTTGAATTTTTCAGCTTATTTTAAACAAAACTAGCATTCAATATATAAAATAATTTAAATTAAATTAAAAATTAATAAAAAATTAAATATTTTGACACAAAACATAAAACTGAAACATCATTCTTTTTAACACGGAGAGAATATATATGTATGATCTTTTTAATTTATCATCGTTTCATTTATTATGGATTTACTTATTTTCATTATACAAATAGTAAAATACTATAGTAAGTTAGCTGATAATAAAAATAACAAGAACAAAAATAAACAACATGTTTGGGAAAAAGTAAAAAATAAAATAAACTACATGTGACGACAAAAAAAAATAAATAAATAAACTACATGTAACATGGTGCAGCCTACACTGAGAAGTAGGCGATCAAGGCTCATGACTACATATTAGTCAAAAGTCAACAATCTAATCTACGAGGGATTTCACAAAGGTGCGGGTGATGTAAGCAATGACAACATCACAGCCTCTTACACAAGTCGACAAACCAATTAAATCTCTCCACGTATAATGGCTGCGGTCAGCGTAGAAAAGAAAACGGTGGCTCTTTCCGCACGTGCGTGAAAGCGCCCTCGTGTCCTTTAATTTTTTTTTAAAAATAATTAAATTAAAACGGCGAATTTCGTCCTTATAAAACCTTCATTGTCTCACTCTCATCTCCTCGATTCCAATCTTCAGCTAACCCAGAAGAAGACCACAAAAACACAGATCCAGACGAAATTCAAAATCTCAAAAGATCAAAGAGACGAAGAAAATGAAGGCGGAGCTAAACTTACCGGCGGGATTCCGATTTCATCCAACAGATGAAGAGCTCGTGAAATTCTACTTATGTCGAAAATGTGCATCGGAGCCGATTACAGCTCCGGTTATCGCCGAAATTGATCTCTACAAATTCAATCCATGGGATCTTCCAGGTATGGATTGCAATTTCGAATTAATCCACGAAAAAAATCATCGTCTTGGGTTTTGATTTTGGGTTTTAATTGAGATTTGTTGTGTTGTTATTATAGAGATGTCGCTGTATGGAGAGAAAGAGTGGTATTTCTTCTCACCTCGAGACCGGAAATACCCAAACGGTTCACGACCTAACCGGGCAGCAGGAACCGGTTATTGGAAAGCAACTGGAGCTGATAAGCCGATTGGTAAACCGAAGACGTTAGGTATAAAGAAAGCTCTTGTTTTCTACGCTGGAAAAGCTCCTAAAGGAGTGAAGACGAATTGGATTATGCACGAGTATCGTCTTGCTAATGTTGATAGATCAGCTTCTGTAAATAAGAAGAACAATTTACGAGTAAGTTAGTTTCTTTTTTAATTTAAAGTTGAATACTTTAAAAGTTTTGAAATCTGACGATTTTTGTGTTTTTTGTTAACAGCTTGATGATTGGGTGTTATGTCGGATATATAACAAGAAAGGGACAATGGAGAAGTATTACCCGGCAGATGAGAAACCTCGAACGATGACGAAAATGTCTGAACAATCTTTATCGCCTTTCGATACATCAGATTCGACATACCCAACGACGACTTTTCATGAAGAGGATTCGAGTAGTTCAGGTCATGTTGTGTCTCCGGAAGTTATAGATCACAGGGAGGTTCAAAGTGAGCCGAAATGGGGAGAGCTTGAAGATGCTTTTGAAGCATTTGATGCGTCGTCGTTTGGTGCTTCAATGGAGTTGTTGCAGAATGATGCATTTGTTCCTCAGTTCTTGTACCAGCCTGAGTTTTTCAGTTCTTTACAAGAGCAGCCTGAGCAGAAACCATTCTTGAATTGGAGTTTTGCTCCATAGGGATGAAGCGTAGAAGATTGGTACCTGTGGTGAGAAAAGTTCTTTAATCGAAGTATTTGTTAGTAAAGAAAAAGATTGTAGAATGTTAATATTTGTTAGTATCTCAATGCCTCCATTGTAGGCAAATTCTTGTTATTTGAACACATTTATAAAAAGAAAAAAAGAGAATTTTTTCAATTGTTGCATATTTAATGAATATAATACCTTAAAGAGATCAAGATTCAGAAGTAACCTTAGTTAATGTGTCTGAGTCTGCCTTGCCCTCTAGATTCTAGAAGCATTTCTCCTAATTCAGAATCTTTGTAAGCTTCTGACAATTTTAACCACCGGTTTTGTTGCTGTCCCCTCTTGATTTCTGTGTGGCAGTGCAGTTGTCGGATTTGCGGGCAGTGTAGTTGTCGGATTTGCGGGCAGTGCCAACACAATACTACGGTGGATAACATTTTGTTCTGGTTGAATTCTGTTAACCTGCCCAGTTGCTTCAACTGAAACCAAATCATTGTCCGGGACAAGTATAAACGCATCTTTTTCATTAGAGAGCTTCCTTTGCTTATGTCCTATAGGTGATTTCCTCAACGCTGTTGTTTCTATGGCTTGTGAATTATTCTGTTGAGAATCAAGTTCTCTTTTCTTCGTCTCGAACTGTTTGGAGGGAGAGATTATCGTTCTTTTGTGACCCTCTTGGAAGAATCCTTTGCTTATGCTTTCTATTTCACAGCTCTGAGATTCAGAATTCAGAACTTCGGATTTATCAAAGGTATCAATGATCTCAGAAAGCTGGCCTTGTATCTTATGGACAAACTTCCACAATTTTTTGCAGCTTTTCTGAAAATAAAAAGGCGACAGGAGAAATAACATCAGACTAGGCTTTTTTATCAGCCTAGAACACATTAGTGACATGAAGTAATGGGGTTTTCGTCATCACCTTTGATAAAGGCAGTGAACTAGAACGAGAAGAACCATCAGTTTCTGAAACAGCTTCGTTCTGCAGGTCTTTCTTTCTGCATCTCTTGAGCTTTTTCCTAGTTTCGCAATCCACCACATAGACATCAAACGTTAGGCTAATTCAAAAATGATAAGAAAACATGAAGAGAGGAAGTGAAGCGCACTTTAGAGCTATGATATTTCCGCATGCTTCAGTTTGGGATTCACAAAGCCTTTTATATGCATCACTCTCTACTGCCATTTCCTTTCTCTTTAAAGCCACTTCCACACATTCTTCATTCATCATGTTAGATCCTCTGGCAAAATTCGTTTTCTTCTGTTTTGATATTCTTTCCATTACCTCCTGTTCTTCTTCACGCGACTCTTCCATAAGCACATCAGTTTGCCCATCGAGATTAATTACCTCGTTTATCTCACGTCTCTTGTCCTCTTGATCTTGCTTATTCTGGGATTTATCTAAACTTGCTTTGACTCCATTATCTTCTGTGTGCCTTAATTCAGTGAAATTGATGTTAACTCCTTCTCGGAGTGGATAATTCTGTTCTAGACCTGATTCACATTGCAAAATACCACCACATGCCTCTCCTTTGGGGCCAGTTTCTGATTCAGTCAAATTCGATTCCTCCAAGCAATCATCTCCACTGTCAATGTTATGATTCTCAGACTGCAAATATCTAAAGTTTTCGTTTTCATTCTGGCGGGTCCTATCGTCACTTGGCACACAGCAATTCACCTTTAACTGATGCTCTTTTTCAGCATCACGTTGATCATTCGTTCCATTACCATTCTTTCTTTCATTGTCAGCGGATACAGAAGTGTTACCTCCCGGGAGAGTGTAACAGTTGTTGTAGTCACAAAGTATCTCTGTTTCTATAACAAGCTTTGCTAGATGATGACTGAGCAAACTCGTGTGTGCAAATGGCAAGTTCTTGTACTTGGACTTTATGAACTCTGATATCGCTTTTTCACCCGAACCACCTTCCTCGTTCAATTCAGTAATAGCATTAAATATCATCTGCAATAAATTATCCACTCATAAGAACACAGCAGAGACATAAAACTAGCAAGTGAGATTAACATTTTATACATACAGCAGAATAAGTAGGGTGATCAGGAGAGCTCGATAAACACATGTCCAGGAATTTCCGTTCAAAGAGCTTAGTCTCAGGAAGCGAAAAGCCTCTCGAACTCGCCAAATTCACCGTATAGGCTCTCAGATTCTCGATTTTTCTTTCATGTGCCTGTCGTCAACAACAATAGCTCATTAAAATTCAAAATTAATCCCTACACCATAGAATCGTGCAATGTAACTCAAAAACAAATCGATCACAAACGAACAAATTCTCCTAACAAACACTAGAATAAGAAACAAAAACAGCAATGGTCATTCGAAGACCTCGATTCACGGAGCTGGAGCGTAATTTACGAACGAATTTTGTGGAATTTTGTGAATTACACCCTAAACCACAACACACGTTAACAAAGAGTGACGGAACTAAAATAAACCTTGAAAAAATTACAAAGAAACGAAGAAGAGTAAGATACAGAAACTATTAACCATTGGCACTGTAGGAGAAGACGCCATGAGAGAAGAAGAATCGGAACGCTTCTGTGGTCAGAGAGTCGGCGCATTCAAAAACCTCGAAAACGAGTGAAGTGAAGAAAAAATAAAATAAAATAACTAATGAGCATTTAAACCAAGTCAAACCGATTCAAACCAATTTAAACCGTATCAAATCGAACCAAATTGAAATAAACGAACTAAACCGATTAAACCAATCGGTTACGTTTGGCTCCAATAAAGTTACCCTAAAGGGCAATAAAAAGCAAAATCAAAGAACGAAGAAGACAAAGAGCATTAAGAAATGCTTCCATTAAAGCTTGCTCGATCTCATCTTCTCCACGAAACTTTCAATCTAACCCATAATTCCGGCGATACAGACGACGAAAACGACGGCGAAGGAGAAACCAGCATCCGTGAAATCTTAAGCTCTTACAAACAATCAAAAACCCGATCAAAATCCGATAAAAACAACACGAGAAACTCGAAGAAAACACCTTTACTCTTCTTCGTCCCCACCAGAGAATTGATCTCTGATACATATCGATTAGCAACAATTGCTAGAGATCTAGGTATGGATTTATACCCAACACCTTCTCTCTCTCACATAATCTTCTCTTTCCCGCCTCGAGAATCGAAATCTCCATCTTCTTCTTCATCTTCTTCATTACATCCTTCGAATTGGTCATCAACAGCTTCATTATCTTCATCTCTCTCGTATTCTCTTCCTAACGATTCAGTAATGCTCTCTTTCCCCTCTCTTTCAGCTTCTTCTCTTTCTCATCTCCGATCTTTTATCTCCCTCTCTAATGGCCTCTTCAAGCTCGTTTTCACCTCAATAGAAAACTCAAACCCTTCATCTTCCTCCTCCTCTAGTAGCAATTGGGATTGTTGCTCAGTTTCAATCTTCTCGAGAATCACCAACAAACGAATCGCTTCAATGGAGAGTTTCTCACAAGCATTAGCTTCAAATGGATGGACATTTTACAAGACGAAAGAGAATCAATCATCGGAATCCAACACCGGAAGCTCAGTGTATCTCTTCAGGAAACTGTACTCGGGTCGGATTTTGACCCGGGAAAGAAACGGATCATGTAGAGTTAGAGAACTCAGACTTCCACAATTGGATTTCAGGAACGCACCTCTTCGAATTCTGCAATATCTCATGTTAATGACCGATGATGTCTTCTTCCTCGCATGACTAATTAGGGTTTTTTTTTTTCTCCAAAATTAGGGCTTTTTAACAAAGTTTCTCAATTTTTCTTGTAAATGTTGAAAAAACTCAGAAATTGTATTCTTTTCTTGTTCATCTTCAATGTTTTTATGTACTCATGAAATAAAGCTTTATAAGATCAATGAAGAGATTTGAGTTCTGAAAATACATCAGATTCATCTTCTTGTAATTGTACATTGTTATTAACAGATACAGTGACAAAAAAACAGAGTAAAAGATGAAGATTTTTTTTTCTAAGTAGAGGAATGAGAAGAAGCATGAGAACGTGAAGCCCAGATTCCAAACACCAGAAACCAGAACACGAACAAGATTGCCCAATAACGAGCTGGACCATACCTGATTCTAGTCAACACAACCTGCAAAAACCCAAAAATCTCCATCTAAATTACCTCAAAAATCATTCACAAACACACAATTCACACATAATTACTTACAAATCTGAAGAATATAACCACTGTTAAAGCACAAAGTCCACCAAGAAGAATATGCAGTCCACTCTTAGCAGTTCTCTGTTCAATTCAAAATCAAATAAGCCTCAAGAATCTACAAAAACAGAGGATTTTCACAAGAGTTTTTGACTAATTACCTTTCCTACACGAGGAGCAATGAGCCAAGTAAGAGTTACAGTAAGTAATCCAGTAGCTAAGAGTATTCCAGTACCTTCAACAGCCCATTTCGTTGCACGATTTTCCATAGGTAAGATATCAAAGTTTACAATACCTAAAGATTGTTCAGGTAAAGCTTGAGAAGCTGCAGTTGAGTTACTATTACTGTTGTTTGGACAATGAGGACCAAACCATGAAGAAATTTCACAAAGTCTTTGTCTTCTAATAGCTGCAACTGCATCAGGATCTACACCTGGAGAATTTGTGTTTAAAAGTACAGGATTTGGATCTCCATCAGCTGTTCTTTCTCTTAATGCTGCATAATCTTTTAAAGCAATTACCACTTTGTTGTAATCAACTGTTCTTATATTCTCTGCTAATTTTCCACAGATTTCACAAATTGTTGATCCATGATTAACAAACCATTTAAGTGCACAAGCGTAGTGTACTAAAGCAAGATCATTTTTGCAAGAACATCCAAGTTCAAGCAATGTATCTTTATGTTGCCATGCTCCCATTTCAATGTCATTTGCACATATGAAAACTTCTCCATCAGGACTTATGATTTCAATGAAACTATTGGGTTCTTTTTCGCCGGTTTTGACGGCTGAGATCTTTTGATCATCTACATTAGCTTTGCTGCCATCAGGTTCTTGAATAGGAGGTGTAATCCCTAAGAATCCTAAAGCAGCATCTCCTCTTCTGTCAGATTCTGAACATTGGCAAACTCGACAAGATGGTAAACCGGTTTCTTTGTCTGAACTGTACCGTGCCTCGACATTTAGTTCCTCGTTCTTGATAGGTGGGGAATTTTGATCACTGACTCCACAATTGGTTGTTTCCAATTGATTTACCTTACCCATTAATCCAAAACAAGATCTTTTCTTCACAAAAACCACTTAAATCATCTCAATTTCACAAAATTTCTTGAATTTTTAACTCATTATGGCTGATTTCTTGTAAAGAATTCTACTCCATTGACATAGAATAACTCAAGAACACATTCTCCCATCTAAATAAAGAACCTCACTGCATCTACAGCCTGTAAGAGAACC
Source organism: Aethionema arabicum (assembly GCA_000411095.1). Lineage (NCBI taxonomy): Eukaryota > Viridiplantae > Streptophyta > Magnoliopsida > Brassicales > Brassicaceae > Aethionema > Aethionema arabicum. The sequence goes on along the minus strand of KE152377.1, from coordinate 259,921 downwards.
AAGAAGATGCAGATTGTTTGCATTACATTCCTCTACCAAACTTCTGCAATTGAAACACAAAAAGACAGTTATGTCACACACCTGAAGGCAAACACATATAAATCATTTAGCCTTGAAGAAATCACAGTATCAAGATTCAAGAATCTAAGAAATTGGTATTGAAACCATACAGTTCATAGCAAAAACAAGACTGAAAAAGACAGATAAGGTCAAGGAGAATCCCATAAAAGGAAGTAAAACATGAAGAAAGGAACAAAAATGGAACCAAGCTTAAGGAAGCAGCTAAACTCCACCAAAAGCTGATCAGTCAACAAGAAGAAAAATGTGTACCTACACATGAATGAGACATAGCAGCAACAATAAAAACTATTAATAAAAGATCCAACTAACCCATCAGACATCAGAAGAACCAAACAGAGAATGAGTTTTAAATGTTTCTTTTTTGAGATATCACAAAAAGATGTGTAGAAACCAATAAGGATTATTTTGTCAAAGAAGCAGAAAGTGTGCATCAAATCCGAAAACAAAAAGATTTCACTAAACTAGTAAAGCCGCCATTACTCTAATTTTTTCCTTAAAATAAGCTTCAAAACAAAGATTCACCAAACCCAAACCACCTACTTCTCAAAATAAACTAAAACAAGACAACAAAATTCGTCACTTTCATTAAAATGTTTCAGAAACTAGATAAAGAAAGATCAAATCAAAAGATTTGAAAGTTCTGGGTTTTGAGAAAGGAGCGAGATTTCGAAAGAAGTAAAAGTCGGTGAGCAAACCTCCGAAAAATCTGGGTTTTAGAGATCGATTTGATAACGGGAATCAAGGGCAATGCCTCAATCTATCTCTCTCTAATTCTCGGCGCCTAGAATTTTGGGAATTAGGTTCTGAGATTTCTGAATAAATAAAAAATCTGATCTTTGTCTGTGTGAAAGGGGAGAGCTTTGCGTCCAGATTTTTATTTGTTTTTGGATTTTTTCTGTGATTATCGTTTGGAACAAAATGGTAAGTGATTTTATTGAGTAGTGATTCTTCTTTTTGCCACTAAAAACAACCACTCATATTTTGAAAAGTGTGGATTTTTTTTGGTATAAAGAAATCTTTTTTTCTCAAAAATAAGTACTAAGATTCCCACAATAATAGATTACAAATTTTATTGTGTTGATGTTTATATGAAAAAAAAAATTGTAGAAAAAATTCCAACCAAGTTTTGTTTTTATTTTAAAAAAAAGTTAAAAGCTGTACATAACGTTTTATTTTTTCTTATTGATATTTTTGTAAGTGTTTTGAATTTTTTATGTGTTTTTATGTGTGTTTTTGGTGAATATTTTTTTCGAATATTCAGCAAATAAAAAATTACAAATTAATAATAGTAAAACTATATCTTTATATAGATATTAAACTCTCAAAATTAAGTTATTAGTTCTTTTTTTTTTGAATCGCGCTAACCGCCGCCCCCTCTATAATTTCACAACGTTTTTTAAGCTGTAAGAGCGTCTTTTAGCAGTAAGAACGTTTTATTAGCGGGGAGAGCGTTTTTTAGCGGCCAGATTTTGTTAGCGGTAAGAGCGTTTTCTCTTGTTATCGTTATATTATTCAATGTCCAAAACCCCGAAGCGTGGAAGCCGAAACATCCATAAGAAACAAGACGCCTAAAAAGCTCCGATCGCCGGCAAAGTTACCGGCGTATAAAAGCCGCTAATGGCCGCTATTTCCGCCGCATCTTCTCTCATTCCCTTCTCTTGTATGTATTATTCTCTTTAATTCACAATTAGTTAAAAAAAATTGACTGATTTTCTTTTTCGCTGCCTTCCGATCGTTAAAAGATTCTCCATTTCCGATTGGGTTTCGGAAATTGAAGCTTAATTAGTCAAATGAGTCGATTTAGTTTCTGGATTTGAGTTTTTTTGTATATAATTTTGATGTTATTTATCTCAATTTGTTTCAGATGGAGCAAAGAGACTAAGTAGTAAAGCCTACTTAGCTTCAAGAACATCTAGATTGAATAATCTCTCTTCTCTTAGAAATTCACCAAGAAATCATCCTTGGTTACATGTTTCAAGGGCTGTGACAAACAATGGCAGCTCTGCAGAGATTTCTGAGAATGAAACAGCTCCTAGGACTTCTTACACATGGCCTGATAACAAGGTTTGAGTCCAGTGAATCAGAATCTTAATGTCTTCTTACTTTTGTTAACGGAAAGTTTTCTGTTTACAGAGACCAAGAGTGTGCATTTTAGGTGGTGGATTTGGAGGATTGTACACAGCTTTGAGATTAGAATCACTTGCCTGGCCTGATGACAACAAACCTCAGGTGAATTTTGATTGCAAGAAGAAGATTTTGATGTGTTGAAAACTTGAAATTGATTTGAATCTTTGTAATGTTTGTTGATCAGGTGGTTTTAGTTGATCAATCTGAACGTTTTGTGTTCAAGCCTATGTTGTATGAGCTTCTTTCTGGAGGTTAGTTAGTTTAGTTAGTTTCCTTTATGTTCAGTTAAACTTAGCTGTCGTGTGTTGATTTGGTGTGGACTTGCTGATGATCTTACAGAAGTTGATGTATGGGAGATTGCTCCACGATTCTCGGATTTGCTTTCAAACACAGGGATTCAATTTCTCCAAGATAGAGTAAAAACATTGCTTCCTTCTGACAACAATTTAGGTGGAAATGGATCTGGAAGCTCAGTTACTGGAGGAACAGTCTTGCTAGAAAGTGGATTTCTTATCGAATATGATTGGTACTATGTTTTACAAGCCTGATCAATCTTGATTCAGTGAAATTTGGAGATTTGGACTTAGATGCTTTCTTTGTGCAGCTAGGTTGGTTCTTGCTCTTGGCGCTGAACCTAAACTCGATGTTGTTCCTGGCGCAATGGAGTTTGCTTTACCATTCTACACTCTTGAAGATGCTGTTGTAAGAACTAAGAATCCTCTTTACCTCTTAGACTGATTTCTTTCTAGCAATCTTTTCGGCTAAATTGTTCCTGATACTATGAAACTGTAGAGGGTTGAAGAAAAGCTGCGAAATTTAGAGAGGAGGAACTTCAAAGATGGATCTGCAATTAAGGTAGCTGTTGTTGGGTGTGGCTATGCAGGAGTTGAATTAGCTGCAACCATTTCAGAAAGACTGCAAGATCGTGGAATAGTGCAAGCCATTAATGTATCAAACAGTATATTACCATCAGCTCCTAATGGTAACAGAGAAGCAGCTTTAAAGGTAGTTCCTTTACATCATATATCCTCCATTGAAGTAACAGAACAAGCTAATTTGTTAATGTTTTTGTAACTGATGATAGGTTCTTTCATCGAGAAAAGTCGAATTACTCTTGGGTTATCTTGTTAAAACCATAAAGAGAGATAGTGATGCATACTTGCTAGATCTTCAAGCTGCAGAAAGAGGGTTAGAATCTCGAGTTATCGATGCAGATCTTGTGTTATGGACAGTTGGTTCCAAGCCTTTGCTTCCGGAACTAGACCCTAGCGGGGATAGACCGGCTGCTGGCTTACCGTTGAATGGAAGAGGACAAGCTGAAACCGATGAGACGCTTCGAGTTAAAGGCTATCCGCGGATATTTGCTGTAGGTGATACCTCTTCTTTAAGAGACTTAAACGGAAAGCTTCTTCCAACAACAGCTCAGGTGAGAGAAAGTTTTCACAAAATCCCTAATTTGATTTGGTAATTGAATCACATTTTAACCAAAATCAATCACAGGTTGCATTTCAAGAAGCAGACTTTACAGGTTGGAACATATGGGCAGCCATTAATAACCGACCTTTATTACCATTCAGGTAAATTAACAGATTTTAATGTTGACAAAACTCTGCAAAATCAGAGCTTTAAACTCTGTAATGGTGTGTTGTACAGGTTTCAGAATCTTGGTGAAATGATGAGTCTTGGAAGATATGATGCAGCAATTTCACCGAGTTTTATCGATGGAGTTACACTTGAAGGACCAATTGGTCATGCTGCAAGAAAGTTAGCGTATTTGATGAGATTACCAACTGATGAACATCGTCTTAAAGTTGGAATCAGTTGGTTTGCTAAATCTGCTGTTGAATCTCTTGCTTTACTTCAGAGCAATGTAGCTAAGGTCTTGTCTGGTTCATGAATCGCTTTAAAACGGTGTCGTTTGTAAGTCAAACAGTTATTATACTCTAAACCGATTCATACCAAACTAAACCAAGTTTTAATCCCGTATTTTGAATTCGTCAACTTTTTAATTAAAATAAATTTTGGAATTAATTAAGAAAATGGACTTCACCAAAATTTCCTAGAAAGTATGGATAATTAATAAAAGTCTCATATTTTGAAAAAAAAAAAAAAGTCTCCGTGAAGAATAAGTCATTTTTCATATTTAAAAAAAAACAATAGACAAATTACTATACAAACTAAATCTTTTTTTTTATTTGTTCTAAATTTACGAAAAAATTAATTCAATTTGTTACTAATAGATTTATATTAATCCAATTTGAAAAATATGAATATTTCACAACAAAATAAGGAAAGTATCTTTTTTTATTTTCAAATAAAGAAAAATAAAAATATTAAAGAATTTAGTAAATATTGAAGAAATTTCTAGTTATCCGTGTTAAATACTTAAATCAGTTTTGCTTTGTCATTAGCTTTTTAACCCTTAAAAGACGACAATCATCTCATTCTTTAATCGTGGATTTGATCGCCGAGTTTTCTTACTTGATCCTCAAGCTAAACAATAAACCCTAGTCTTCTCTTCTCCTTCTTCGTTTCCAGGTAAATAAATATTGTGCTCATGAATCTCGATTTCAACATAATTTACTCACTTAGCAGTTTTTGATTCGTTAATTTAGGGTTTTCAATTTCGTTTTCTCTATTTTCAGTTTAGCTATGGATTCTGATGATCAGGAGCGACCGTATTCTGTTTTAACGAAAATCGAAATTCGTGAGATGATTAACAAAGAGATCAATCAAATCTCTGATTTCTTCTCTGTTTCGAAATCCGATGCAACTGTAATGTTGGTTCGTTTTCGATGGAATTCGTTTCGTGTTCAGGATCATTTAGGTGATGAAATTGAAAGAAACAAGTTTTTGACGGAATTAGGATTGATTCCAGTCACTAATTCGAACCAAATCGAGTCCGATTCTTCTGCTAAAACCTCCGATTGTGATGGCGATGGCGATGGAAAGAAGTTTTTGACGGAATTAGGACTGATTCCAGTTACTAATTCGAATCAAATCGAGTCCGATTCTTCTGCTAAAACCTCCGATGGTGATGGCGATGGCGATGGGAAGAAGTTTGTGATACGACTGATTCCACTAACTAATTCGAATCAAAACGAGCCCGATTCTTCTGCTAAGTCCTCCGATGGCGATGGAGACGGTGACGGTAACGGTAACGGCGTTAATGGTGGTGAGAATCTGATCTCAACGCCGTTTTGTTCACACAAATTTTCGATTAATTACTGGAACAATTATCTCATCAATATTCTGAAGAGTAACAAGATAACAATCTCACTGTTACCAAAAAAGAAGAAAGAGATAACAATCTCATGCCCTAACCAAACCTGTCCAGCATCTGTTGGACCGGATACAATAAACCGGTTTACAGAACCGGTTAAGAAACTTTACGAGAATTACATTCTGGAATCTTATGTTGATAGCAACAAAAACACTATCAAATGGTGTCCAGGACAAGATTGTGAATACGCAATTCAATTTCATCAAGATCAAGATGAATCTAATGAATTTGGTGTGGTGTGTTTGTGTGGTTTTACGTTTTGTTGGAGTTGCAGATCTGAGTCACATAGACCTGTGACTTGTAACAATGCTTTGACTTGGGAATCTAGTCTTGAGGATAGATTTGTAAGTAGAAGGAATTGCTTGAGTCTTGCTTGGATTGGTTCAAACACTGAAGCTTGTCCTAGTTGCTCTGCTTTTGTCAAAATTGATGGTGTTCGAGAGCCTCATCGATTCTTGACTTGTGTTTGCAGGTTCTTTTTACTCATTTCTTTCATTAAACTTTAGGGATTTGAGCTAAAAAACCCTGAAGTTTATGATTTTAGCGAAAAACACCCTCGATTTTGTTTTTTTACGAAAAAAAGTCTTGAGAATAAATTTGGTAAAAAGTCTTTGATTTTGTTTTTTTGGCGAAAAAAACTTTATGTCAATTAAAAACTAAACAACGATTAGTTAAATGAAACTCACGTTTTGAATAATAGCAACGGTATGAACCATTATATTTTTCATTTTTACCGTTTAAAACGTGTGTTTTGTTTGATGATACTAAACGATTGTTTTTCGCCAAAAAAATAAAGTTCAGGATTTTTTTGCTGACTTGATAGTTTAGAGTTTTTTCGTCTAAAAACAAAGTTTATGGATTTTTTCGTCAACTTGATAGTTTAGGGTTTATTTCGCCAAAAATAGATAGTTTAGGGTTTCTTTTTGCCACCTTTAACCTTTAATTGACTTTTTTCGCCAAAAAAACAAAATTGAGGGATTTTCTGCCAAATTTACTCTTTCGGTTGTTTTTACCCAAATTCCAAAGTCCAAGGTTTTTTTCCACAAAATTTTAACCAAGTTTTTTTCGACATTATCCCTAAACTTTACAATATCTGGAATTGCAGAATCTTAACCATATGTTTTGTTACTATGAATCAGGTATAGATTTTGTTCGTTCTGCTTACGATCAGATAAAGAACACGAAACAAGTCCTCAATGCTATAAACCACCTGTTCCACCTCCTAATCCAATCTTATCCTCAGACGATTATATTCAGATTCTTCACTTAGATCGTTGGGAAGAGAATCAAGAAGCAATCAATCAAGCCAAATCTGATCTAAAAGCTCTCCAAAACTCCATTTTTAAAGATCTAAGTGCTGTAAAAGAAGCTTATCTCCTCACTGTTCAATGCAGACAAGTACTAAAATGGAGTTATGTTTATGACTATTTCTTGAGTGAGTATCAAAGTGCTAAGAAACAGTACTTAAGTCATCTTCAAGATGAAGCAATTGGAGCACTTAAAAGACATAAAGAGATAGTTGAAGAAGTGATTAAAGAAGGTTTGGTTACAGAGAGATTTAAAGAGAAATTAATGAGTTCTATTGTGATTACTGGAAGTTACTTTCATGAGTTTGTTAAGAATCTTGAAGATGGATTGCCTCAGGTTAAAGTTAATGCTTATGGTGACGTGGCGGGTTATTATTGGTTCTGTGATCGTTGCTCGTTTCAGAATAATTGGCTTGATAAACACTGTACGGCGTGTGTTGATCCTAATTTGGCTTCTTCAAGTGAGTGATGATTATTGTCTGATAATTATTGTTTAGATTCCTTTTTTTTTTAAGTGCTTTAAGGTTTGGAGATTTGGGGTTTTATGTATTTGATTTTCTATTTATTTAATTTGCATGGTTTGATTAATTTATAAAAGAATATAAAATAATTGAGTGGAAACTTTTTTTCTTTTAATTTTTCGATTTTTATTAACAATGAAAAATGTAGGATTGGTCAACAAAATAAACGCTTTAATATTAAACTATGCAATTAACATTTTATGCAGTCCAAAATGTTAATCAAGTTGTTATTCCATAACTAGTATTTAATAATATTGTGTGTTTTGAATCTAAGAAAATAATTAAAAAAAAAGAACTTCTCATTACCATTAACGCATGTTTTGAGAGATTTATTTTACAAAAATGAGTAAATATTGCTTCGATTTTTTTTCGATTTTTTTTTTGAAGTAATTAGCCTCATTTAAATTTAATGTATTAGTCTAATTGTATAAATTAAGATATTTATATGTATTTTTGGTCCTTAGTTATCTAATTAATCAATGTTTTGATACGAAAACTAAAAAAACTTTGAGATTGTTTTAAATTGTCATTCTCTTTTATCAAGAAATTACAAATGTTTTTTTGGAATGGAGATAATTCGATTATATAAAAATATCTTATACATATAAATGATTTATCAAAGAAGCCAAAAAAAAAAAAAATTGATTTATCAAAGAATAAAAAAAACCAGTGGCTGAGAAACATTAACGGTCAGTTACAAACTCTGTAACAGTGCCACACTCTCCTTTCTTACTCATTTCGTCGAACACCTTTCTCTATGAGCAAGCTCCCACGTCTGAGCTATGGCCTTCACACTATCGACTTCCTCAATTTCTCCAACGAGCCAGTGATTCCAAGTGTATTGCTCTCTTGTCCCTCGCAGATTCGAGTTTTTTCGGCTTTTTCTACCAACGCATCAGCTGCGAGCTGCGGTTATGGAGTGGTCAAGTGTAATCGGAGGAGACAGAGTGCTGGTAAAGATGATGAGTGTTTGAGGAGATGGACTGGATTAGGGTTTGTTGAAGATAATGAGAGAGGAGAGAGAAAAGTGCGGTGTGAAGTAGATGTGATCTCGTGGAGAGAACGGAGGATAAGAGGCGAAATTTGGGTTGATTCTGATTCTCAATCTGTTTGGAATGTTCTTACTGATTACGAACGCCTTGCTGATTTCATCCCTAATCTTGTTTGTAGGTAACTTTTTCCAAACGAATTCCCCCAATTTCGTTTCTCTTCAAATTTTGAACTCTTTATCGTTTTGTTTGTATGCAAAATTCGTCTAAAATCATTGTTTTTTGTTGAAATTCTAGTGGAAGAATTCCTTGTCCGCACCCAGGGCGTGTTTGGCTGGAGCAACGAGGTCTTCAAAGAGCACTGTATTGGCATATTGAAGCTCGTGTTGTTCTTGATCTCCATGAGTGTCCAGATTCTGTGAGCACACTCTTGATCCCCTTTATTTCAGAAGCTTAATTCCTACTCTGCATTCCTTCGATTGAGTGTATAGATCTTTTGAGCAATCTTGTGTTACCTTGAAGCTCATGTTTTGTTTTTGTGTTTTATGTATGTTATAGCCAAATGGGCGTGAGCTTCACTTCTCCATGGTAGATGGAGATTTCAAAAAGTTTGAAGGAAAGTGGTCTGTGAAATCTAGTACAAGGTACAACTTATAACCTCTACAAGAACTTTGTGTGCACTAACATACGATCTTGACTTCACTTATACTCTTATTCCAGGTCCATAGGAACTGTCTTGTCATATGAAGTAAATGTAATACCAAGATTCAACTTCCCAGCCATTTTCTTAGAGAGGATAATCAGATCAGATCTTCCGGTAAATCTTCGAGCCTTAGCTTCCCAAGCTGAGAGAAGTAAAGTTAATGAAAAGCCTTTAGTAGTAGAAGAGTTTTGGGATAGAACATCTACATTGCCTACACCTTCTCATGGTATTGATCTTGAAAGTCCTGCTCCTGAGCTATCTGCTGCTACCTCTAGTGTTGGATCGTTACCTCATTCAAATGAGTTGAATAATAATAAATGGGGAGCTTATGGTAAAGTATGCAAGCTTGATAAATCTTGTACTGTGGATGAAGTTCATCTCCGTAGATTTGATGGTTTATTGGTAACAAATCGATCCAATACTTAACTATACAAAAACAAATTCTCCTGTTTTGTGTTTGAAATTGATGAGTGGTTCTTTTGAATGAAGGAAAATGGAGGTGTTCACCGTTGCGCTGTTGCTAGTATAACAGTTAAAGCTCCTGTTTGTGAAGTTTGGAAAGTTCTAACTTCTTATGAGAGTCTTCCAGAGTAAGTAGAATGATACTAACAGAGACTTCTAAAGCATCAGGAAAATGCATTTCTGAGTTCTGACCAGTGGTTGTGTTTGAATCTTTCAGGATAGTTCCGAATTTAGCAATCAGTAAGATCCTGTCACGGGAAAACAATAAAGTCCGAATACTTCAGGTACTTTAATCTCTTGTTTCTTGATTTCAAGAAACTCTTATATTTATACATAGACTTCTGTTCACAGGAAGGATGTAAAGGCTTGTTGTACATGGTGCTTCACGCGCGAGCTATTCTTGATTTATATGAGAATCGTGAGCAAGAAATCAGATTTGAACAAGTAGAAGGAGACTTCGATTCACTTGAAGGGAAATGGATTTTTGAACAGTTAGGAAATCATCACACACTTCTTAAGTATACTGTGGAATCAAAAATGAGAAAAGATACATTTCTTTCTGAAGCAATCATGGAAGAGGTTATTTACGAAGATCTCCCATCAAATCTATGCGCAATTCGTGATTACATTGAGAAAAGAGGAGAGAAATCTTCAGATTCATGTAAACTAGAGTCATGTCAAGCTTCAGATGAAACAAATTCCTTGTTTCTTGGTGGTTGCAGCACATCAATGGAGACAGTTCATGATGGAACAGATAAAAGTAAACAAAGATCAAGAATTCCAGGTCTACAAAGAGACATTGAAGTTCTGAAATCAGAGATTCTTAAGTTCATATCAGAACATGGAGAAGAAGGATTCATGCCGATGAGAAAACAGCTTAGGTTACAAGGAAGAGTAGACATTGAAAAAGCTATTACACGTATGGGTGGTTTCAGGAGAATAGCTTTGATCATGAATCTTTCACTTGCTTATAAACATCGTAAACCTAAAGGCTACTGGGACAATCTCGAAAATTTACAGGACGAGGTAAACCCTAAACCCTAAATCCTAAACCCTAAACTAGGGCCAATCCTGAAAATACGGGGGCTTGAAGTAAAATTTAAAATTGGGATCGATATTTCAATAAAGAAAAACAATTTTTTTTTACAAGGGAAAATATACGATCTGGGACCGGTTTAATTTGGGAGCCAAGGCGAATCCCTCACAGTGCTTCCCTAACACCGGCCTTGCCCTAAACCCTAAACTCTAAACCCTAAACTCTAACCCCTAAACAAAGCTTGTCTCTTTGTTGTGTTTGCAGATAAGAAGATTTCAGCAGAGTTGGGGAATGGATCCAACGTTTATGCCGAGTAGGAAATCATTCGAGCGTGCAGGTAAACATCATAGGGCTCTAGCTACGGGTAAACGAACATGTTCAACGACTAGATTTAGCGACAGAACTCAGCAACATGTGGCTGATTACACACTTCTGTACTCTGTTTTTAGATCTGATGAAGCTTGTTTTTTTGTGGTGTTTGAAAGCAGGTAGGTATGATATAGCACGTGCGTTAGAGAAATGGGGAGGATTACATGAAGTGTCTCGTCTTTTAGCTTTGAACGTAAGACATCCGAGCAGACAGCTAAGTAGTCGTAAAGATACGAGAAGTGAATCTATGGAGAGTGAAGGTGGTTTAAGAGTTGTAAACAGCAAAAGTAAAGCTTATGTCTCTCAAGATACTGAGAAATGGTTGTCTAAACTTAAAGATCTTGATATTAATTGGGTTCAATAATAATCTATCTAATTTCACTACATAAGTATATATATATGATCATGTTAAAGTGATATAAGAAATATTTACAATGTTTTGAAATAAATAGTACAGATTTTAACTAGTATTATTGACAAATATATGTATAAATATTAAAATATCAAAAGACTTTCTATTAACTTCATTTTTTTTTTTTGAGAACTTCATTTTTTTTTAATATGTGAATATAAC
>KE152377.1:178896-240799 GCA_000411095.1 Aethionema arabicum | reverse complement strand
GGAAACAACTTCATACCTGTCTTGACAGCACAGTTGTGGCATCCAAGTGAGCAAAAGTTGTGGCTGGAGCTGGATCTGTCAAATCATCAGCAGGGACATAGATAGCTTGGACAGAGGTGATAGATCCTTTCTTGGTGGTTGTGATACGCTCTTGAAGAGCACCAAGATCAGAAGCAAGAGTTGGCTGGTAACCGACAGCAGATGGGATACGACCGAGCAGAGCAGACACTTCAGAGTTGGCCTACACGAGAGATTATACAAGTTAAATTTACAGTTCATGCATACGGAAGATAAGGTGCTGAGAGGCAGAGCAGGCAATAAGGTTCACCTGAGTGAAACGGAAAATGTTGTCAATAAAAAGCAAGACATCTTGGCCTTCTGCATCACGGAAATACTCGGCAACAGTCAAACCAGTCAGTCCAACACGGGCACGTGCACCTGGGGGCTCATTCATTTGCCCATACACGAGAGCACATTTGCTCTCAGACTGTTATATGCAAGAAGAAAAGGACAAAGAAATGAGTACCAAAGATAACTCCACTGCCATTTAAAAGAAAAGAAAGGTGAAGACTAATTCAATTAATTGAAGACCTGCTTCTCTCCTAGCTTGATGACACCACTCTCAATCATTTCTCTGTATAAGTCATTTCCTTCACGAGTTCGCTCTCCCACGCCAGCAAACACAGAGAAACCACCTGTTCATCCGAAAAAGTTCAAAAAATGAAGAAAAAACAGGAACACCTCTTTGAACATTTGAGAACAGCCCAAGAGTTACACATACCATGAGCTTTGGCGACATTGTTAATCAGTTCCATAATCAGCACTGTCTTCCCAACACCAGCCCCACCAAAGAGACCAATCTTTCCTCCTCTTTGGTAAGGAGCAAGGAGGTCAACAACCTAGTAAGAGAGCAACACATATCAGTTCTAAGCCCGAACGAAAACGAGGGTTATACACATGGAAAGACCGAGGAGCAAGGGACATAAACTACCTTAATACCAGTAGCGAGAATCTCTTGCCCAGTGGCTAGATCAACCAAAGCTGGAGCTTCTCTGTGAATAGGTAAGTAATGTTCGGTCTCTGTTGGAGCATCCAAAAGCAACATCAAGAACATATTTTCATGAGATATCCATAGAACGTGAGACGTTGATTAAAGGTGGCTTAGACTTACTGATTTCGCCTCTCTCGTCTATAGGCTCTCCAAGAACGTTCATAATACGCCCTAGAGTAGCTCTTCCAACAGGAACCTGAGTACACAGAAAACAACAAGCGGTGGTCAGACTGTCACTAACAAACTGCGTAGAAAATACACCACGTCGTAGGACAGACGAATTCCCCGGAAAAAGGAGACTTTGGGAAAAGTTAACAATAGGATAAAGATGAGAAATCAGAGAAATTATGCTAATTCTGCCAAACGGACCACAGATATAGACCAAAATATCAAATGGAGAAAATGCCCCAAAATACTCTTCGTTCAGGATTCATGGGACTCATAAAGCAAAAATCTTATTCACAGACATTACTTACAGTGATCGGAGCTCCAGTGTTGAGAACACGTCGCCCACGAACTAGACCTTCAGTACCATCCATAGCAATGGTCCTGACGACATTTTGACCCAAATGATGAGATACCTCAAGAACCAATCTTGTGGGATGATCCTGTACCTCAAGGGATGTCATGATCGGAGGTAAACCTTCCTGATCCTCAAACCTAACATCCACAATAGCACCAATGACCTGACACACACGCCCAATAGCTCCCTTACCACCGTAATCATAACTCTTCTTCTTCGTTTCCTCATTAGATGGAGCAGATGAGGATGACGCGGCAGAGGCTGGCGAAGAGGAAGCTGAGTACTCGGCAACGCGGTTAAGGAGGTAACCACATGGAGCAGCTCGACGACTGTGACAAGGTGGAATTCTAGGATTTCGGCTCCCAATTAAAGAAGATTTGGCGGTAGATCTACCGGAAGAAGAACGGAGAAGCGATGATAAGATTCTCCNGAGAGAGAGAGAGAGAGAGAGAGAGAATGGGGTTAGGGTTAAAATGAAACGTTCTCTCTGCAACTTTCCTTATTTCACTGGCGTAGACCATTTCTTGTGTGCCACGTGTCAATTACTCCAGACGCCACGTGTAATTTCCTGATTTTCTTCCATATCAAATATCACGCCATTAAATTCAAAATGTTTTGGTATTTTCGGACAACAACAGAACAAAATGTCGACTAAATCAATATCAATAAATTAATATTTTTATAACAAATTTCGATTACTGAAATTATTTTGTTAAATAATTTTTATACGCTCGCAACAAAAAAAATACAATATCATATCATATTTTAAAATTTATCAACTTTACACAGTCCTTGAAAATATATAAACAGGCCCAAGTTTAAAATATATTCAGAATAGGCCCATTATCTAAAAGCCCATAGAGAAACATCCAATGAATATATATAGGCCCAAGTTGAAAACATATTCAGATTAGGCCCATTAAGTAAAAACCCATACAGACAAAAATGAATCAAGCTTAAATTGAATGTCAGTGCCAGCCCTAGCATTTCAACACCCACACACTCACTCATGGCGTCTCGGAGAGTCTTATCGACACTTCTCCGTTCATCTTCCGGCAGATCTGCTTCCAAATCATCTTCATTTGGGAGTCGTAGCCCTAGGATTCCATCTCCTTCACCAGCTCGGCGTGCTGCTCCATGTGGATACCTCCTTGGTCGCGTCGCTGAATATTCGAGCTCGTCTTCCTCGGCTGCGCCTCCAGCGTCTGCTCCTGGTAAGGATGAGGCGAAGAAGACCTATGATTATGGTGGAAAAGGTGCGATCGGACGTGTGTGTCAGGTTATTGGTGCTATTGTGGATGTGAGGTTTGAGGATCAGGAGGGATTGCCTCCGATCATGACTTCTCTTGAGGTGCAGGATCATCCCACAAGATTGGTTCTTGAAGTGTCTCATCACTTGGGTCAAAATGTTGTTAGGACCATTGCTATGGATGGTACTGAAGGTCTTGTCCGTGGACGGCGGGTTCTCAATACCGGCGCTCCAATTACTGTAAGTGGTGTCTATGTTATAGATCCTTCCATTTCTGTAGTGGATCCGGGATGAGGGAGTCCTATTAGGTCATGTTACCAATTGATCTGCGAATTGGTTGATGGGATTTAGCAATTCCTTATCCTCAACGTTGACTTTCATCAAAACTCTTCTATTCTTCAAAAGTCTCTTCATTTCCTATGAATTCTATGGTTAGATGATGTCGTGGATGTGGATCACTTATCATTTCATTGATATTGCTCTTATTCTTAAAGACATTCTGAGTTCTGGCTCTTTATTACTATACAGGTCCCTGTTGGACGGGCTACCCTTGGACGTATCATGAATGTTCTTGGAGAACCCATCGACGAGAGAGGCGATATTAGTAAGAATTCTAAGCCACACATAAATATCTCACTTTCTGCGAATATTTCATGACAATGTGATCTTGCTGTTACCCAGAGACCGAACATTACTTACCAATTCACAGAGAAGCTCCGGCTTTGGTTGATCTAGCAACTGGGCAAGAGATCCTGGCTACTGGTATTAAGGTAAATCCTGTCCCTAGCTTAAGGCTGTTCCCACAGGCTACATGAGTTGTTTAGGTTTATTGAGTTCCAAGCTCCATTTCTTGCTTTTCTTTTCTAGGTTGTTGATCTCCTTGCTCCGTACCAAAGAGGAGGAAAGATTGGGCTCTTTGGTGGTGCTGGTGTTGGGAAAACAGTGCTTATTATGGAACTGATCAACAATGTTGCAAAAGCTCATGGTCTGTTTAATGCGTGGGATATTTTAAATTAGTTCAGATGGTATTGGTCTCTGTATCCACATATTAATTGCTAGTGCTTCCGATCAGGTGGTTTCTCTGTGTTTGCGGGTGTGGGAGAACGAACCCGTGAGGGCAATGACTTGTACAGAGAAATGATTGAGAGTGGTGTCATCAAGCTAGGCGAAAAGCAGGTTTTCAGTTTCTCTTACTAAGTCCATGGCCTTACGTATCTCTTCTTGCAATTGGCATTGGATCTGTGAAACTCATTTCGTGCTTTTTTTTCTGCTGATTATAGTCTGAGAGCAAATGTGCCCTTGTTTATGGACAAATGAATGAACCCCCTGGTGCTCGTGCCCGTGTTGGACTTACTGGTTTGACTGTTGCTGAGTATTTCCGTGATGCTGAAGGCCAAGATGTGTTGCTTTTCATTGACAACATTTTCCGTTTCACCCAGGTGAGCCTTGTTGTTTGACATGTCTTCTCAGCACATGTGTGCCATATGCATGAACTGTAAATTTAACTCGATATTCGCTCGTGTAGGCCAACTCTGAAGTGTCTGCTCTGCTCGGTCGTATCCCATCTGCTGTCGGTTACCAGCCAACTCTTGCTTCTGATCTTGGTGCTCTTCAAGAGCGTATCACAACCACCAAGAAAGGATCTATCACCTCTGTCCAAGCCATCTATGTCCCTGCTGATGATTTGACAGATCCAGCTCCAGCCACAACTTTTGCTCACTTGGATGCCACAACTGTGCTGTCAAGACAGGTATGAAGTTGTTTCCCAAAATTTCTGCATGCCCATGTTTTTGTCATAAAGCTGACACATGTCTACTCTCCGTCTGAAGATCTCCGAGCTTGGTATCTATCCTGCCGTGGACCCTCTGGATTCAACATCCCGTATGCTTTCACCTCACATTCTGGGTGAGGAGCACTACAACACTGCTCGTGGTGTACAGAAAGTGCTTCAGAACTACAAGAATTTGCAAGATATTATTGCCATTTTGGGTATGGATGAGCTAAGTGAAGACGACAAGCTGACTGTCGCCCGTGCCCGTAAGATCCAGAGATTCTTGAGTCAGCCATTCCATGTCGCTGAAATCTTCACTGGTGCTCCTGGAAAATACGTAGACCTGAAGGAAAACATCAACAGTTTCCAGGTATGGATACTAACTCTCTTACGTTCCTAAAACCCACCACGTTTCTTTACTATGGTCTTATGATTGTGAGCTCCTAAAAGCCTTTATATGTTGAATAACCGGGCAAAAATATCTGTTACAGGGTTTACTTGATGGAAAGTATGATGATCTACCAGAACAATCATTTTACATGGTTGGTGGAATCGATGAAGTGGTTGCAAAGGCAGAGAAGATCTCCAAGGAGGCAGCAGCTTAGAGAGCTTGATTCCTTTCTCTTCTTTTGACAATAACGAAAAAAAAACGCATGTGAGTCCCACCAAAGGGAATGTGAGTTCCGTATTTATAGTTTTCTTCAGTTCAAACTCCATGAAAGGCTGCAAGATGATGCAGACCAGATTCATTCACTCTTACTCAAATTTTTGGTATTTTGGTTCCCTGACTTGGAAATAAAACTCAACTGTTGCAGATTCTATATGACTATATCCCTTGTCTTAATGATGATGGTCATCATCATCATAAGCAATATATTGCAATTGATCTAACAAAAGTGATGTCACATTTAACCATTTTTTAAGCTCTTATATACAGGCAAGAAGATATAGAAACAAGAATTGAATCAAAAGCTGGTTTGTTCATATGCCTCACTCAACCATCAATGCTTATCTCTGGGAACATCAACACGGTCAATCACATCCAAAACCTTTTCTTTGTCGATAACAAAATCAAGAAGAGGTAAACCTGAAGGAAATCTCTTTACTACGGCTGATTTACTTCTTCTCACACGAAAATACTCACTGCTTCTGCTCAATGGGTCACACTTTCTAGCTCGTGAGCACTCAGAATCAAAATCATGGCTTTTGCTAACACCTGGTATCCTCTTTCTTTGACCTGCTGCTTCTTGTATCATCTTTTGCTCTTCACTTGTTACTAATTGCATCTTTGATGGCTCAGAAATCATTTGCTGGTTCATATTCTCTATAGATTTGATTGATGAAAGTCTAGGAACTCCACGAGCTTCACTTTTAGCTTTTGTAACTAAATGCTGAAGCCAAATTATCTGTCCAAGAATGTAGATTTCTGTCTTTTCTTTACTAGCATGATATAGTGTTTCTATACGTAGTATATCTCCACCTCCATTGTTACTAGTATAATCAGCCCTGTTACATAAAATCAAAAGCATTAAAAACACACAAAAAATGCAGGTGAAATTGCAGGTTATTTCCATCATTACTTACCCTGTGTTTGCCCATTCTCCAACCCAACCAAAACCATGGTGAGCTCTGAGATGAACACCATTCACAAATCATAAGCCAAAGAAAAGGATAATTACATAGACAAAGAGCATATAATAAGTGAAGTCAGATGTCTTTACTTAGTTGTGTTGGATGCAACTGGAACTAGCCAATGTAGTGTCCTCTCCATCTCATCTTTGATTTGTGTAACAGAAAGCTGTCAGAAAATCAAACAACATACACTCTTGTGTTAGTGAGATTGACCCAAAAACTGTTTTCTTCTTCAGAATTTGGCAGATCAGACAAGGAAACATACCTCTTTATCAACATTGAAAGACTTAATCTTGGAACGCAGAGCTAGTTTTATACCAGGTGGTAAGCTTTGGTACAGTGAATCCTTTGCATTTGGAGGTATAGAGCTTGCTCTAGAGACCTATAACATTAAAACTAATGCAATTAAGACACTAGATACATATATAGCCAGAAAAATGAAGCAATGGACTCACAAGTGTATCAATCTGCACAATTATATTTGCATAATGTAAAGCAAGACCAGCAGGTCCTAATCTTTTATCATAATCTGAAGCTCCTTTCTTGTGTTGTTGATCATCTGTGAGCAAAGAAAGTGTATTTGATTTATCTTTTAATCAAAGTGAAGAACATTCAAAAGATTAGATTACAAAACTGAGGAACTTACATACCGGCACCACCGAAGATATTATGAATCTCTAACAGCAAATAATGTACAATGTCTACAAGTTTCTCCATCACCTGAAATACAAATTTTGTCTGTAAGACGAAGATCATCATGAAAATGAGTGGATTTGGTGTTTTAAATGATGAAGTTATACACACCTCTTCAAAACCTCTAGACCACAGTGATTTTTTCTTCAAGGTTTTTACTTGCTTTCTTTGGGATTTAAGCTCTGTCTTTAAGACTGCAAGGCTATCACCTAAAAGAGAGAACAGTTAACGCAAATGATGTTTTAAAGTCTAATAAACAGGCAAGTAGTTTTTGATAACATACCTTTACTGCTATTAGCTGAGCTTTCTTCTTCACGGCGCTTTTGCTCGTAGTCTTTCTCCAGACGATCCAATACTTGGAGTTCTTGGTATAGTTCCTGAACCACCAATGATATTGAACACATAATGCTGAGATCTCTAAGTGACATGAGATATAACCTGCATTTTTCTATCGTAACATCTTTAGAAAGTAAATAGCTACTGTAGCTCAAAGCATATAACACCACATATAAGTAGCAGCAAGAACAAGTCGTCCACATGCTTTTGAAGCTTCAAAATTGTATACACACCTAGTTTTGAGTTGAATTTCATTGAAGGATTGAGTCTACTTTCCTTTGAGCATAGACATAAGTTAGACTTACCGCAGTATATTGCACTGGAACCATCAGGCGATCAACCACAAACACTACATCTTCTTTTAACTGCCTTTGTGGAGTCAACTCTTTGTTGATCCTAAGAACAGAACACACAATTGAACAGCTAAAAAGCAAATCTATGACACAAATTTAACAGAATCTATGCAGAAAGATCTTCTCTAAAGCTACCTGTCAAAGTAGCGTTGTAAATTATGCCACTGGATATCTTTGGATCTGTTTCCAAACCGAACAACTTCTCGAGAGAAAACTTGCAGTTCCTGCCTGCAAAAGGTTATAAGAAAGAGCTAAGAACAGTAAAAACAATAAATTATATCAAATTCCAGTACTCTAGACTCGAACTTTCACCTCTTGTCAGCAGCAACAAGTCTAAGAAGCTCATCAAAATCATTACAAACAAGATTTTGAACACCCTCAGAATGAAGAACAGTGTGTTTCAAATGATTAATGTTTGTTTTAGAAAGAGACTGTATAAGATTTGAGCTTTTAACAATGGTGTTCGCTACTTCAAAAGATAAGATTCCAAGTTCATTGCCTTTAGTTGCAACTCCAGAACTAAATCCACCGCTACTAAGATCTGTCATACTACTCCCAAGAGTATCCAAAACATCTTTTGCTTTACCAAATCCAGCTTTTCCTAATTGCATACTTGCTTCTGTAACCTTTGAAACTGCAGTTTGAGTAGATTTCGCAGACCGAAGTTTCTGAGATGGAACCATTTCCATCCTTGGAATCCCATCATAGAAATTCTCTTCTTCTTCCCTTTCACGAAAAGAGAATACATCTTTCAATTGATTCTGTTCCTTAACGTCTTTGACCATACACTGAGTCATAGCAGGCACAACTAAACTGATCTGTCCAGGTTGTTGTGTGTAACATAACTCGCGCTCTCGAACATCATCAGCTACACTTGAACCTGAATACTCACTACCAAAATTGATGCCAAGACTTTTGGAGCAAAAACTCCCCATACTTTTATCTCTCCAAAAGACTTTAAGCTAAGTTATAAACTCCACCTTAGGAAAGATGATGTGTGAAAGTAGTCAAGAACATCTCAAAGACTTTTTGATCCTGACCAAAAGACCATAAACCCAAGAACAAAATCAGATCAAATCCAAAAACATAAGACTTTTAGACATAAGCAGACAAGAATGAGCAGGATCGTGTCTGAAATAGTTCAAAGCATTGTAATCAGCTAAAGAGACGATGTTAAGACTTGATTTTAGTCAAGGTGTTGTTTACCTTGTGGTGGGGTTACATAAACAGATTCATACCCATTTCCTTAAGTCTCGAACACATCAAACTCGTGAAGAGCGTTCACGAATTAGTCTTTAGGTCAAAGAATAAGCAAAAGCAAAGCCCTTTTCTCTCCACACGACAAATATCTAAGGAAGACTGGATTTTTACCGAAGAAAAAGACTTACCCACCCAGAAGAGTAAAAGAGCAGAAAAGACGTGGGCAGAGCAGATGAAGAGTGAAAAGACAAAAGAAGAGGAAACTAGAGAGGTATATGAAGAAATTAAAAGGGATTCAAGGAAAGGATCGAAGTGATGAAACCACCAAATTGGGAATTTGGTATCCACAAAATCCAATTTGAAGAAACAATCTTAATAAAGAAAGAAAAAGAAAAGTCAAAACTTTGTTCTTTTAATCTCCAAAGTTAAAAAAGAGAAGAGAAGAGAGGGTAGTCACGAGCTAAAGACGGTGATGGATTGGTCAAAATCCTTTCATCTTCCCATCTTACCACGCCATTGACTCATCCTTTGTGTAAAGAACTCTCCTTTATCAGCAAAAAAAAAACCCCCAAAAAAAAAGAAAAATTATAACAGTTTTTTTAGTTAATTTTTTGTCATTAAAATTTCAACATAATTAACTTATTTTCTTTTGGTAACAAATGGAGTATATTCATTTTTGTAAAAAAAAAACCGACATGTATTAAATTACACACAAAATGTAAAACATAAACGTTTTAACTTTGGGGGAAAAAAACGTTTTAACATTTATTTATATGGATGTATATTTTTAAATAGAAATTAATTAAAATTTAAAACTATAGAGATGAAAGATATTAATTGAATTATGCAAAGCTTAAGACTTTTCAAAGGGATGATAAGTCTTATGGACATGTGAAGATCCATCTAACAAAATGATTAACAAATATAAAATTAATCATTGAATTTTGAATTAAGGAGACTCATGTTGCTAATTGAATAATTATAGCTAAATCAACAACTTTTAATAAAGTAGAGTAAATGAGTAATAACTATTTTCTATTAAAAATAGAGTCCCTTAAAAATAGTATATTATCTATTAAATCCCGGTTTAATTCGGTTCACTTAGACACCCGTACCGGTACGAGAATTTAAGTCGGGTCGGATCAAACCGGATCTGATTGGGTCTGCCCGGGCCGGGTTATCCTCGATTTATAGGCTCAGGCCCAGAAACAGGCCCAATAAGGAAAATTGGTCTGTGGCTCAGATTTTATTTGAAAAACAAATAAAACTCAAAAGAGTAAACACACAATAGAGTTCCAAATCCATGGCTTCTGCGAGGGACGTCTCTCCTTCAACGTTTCTCTTATCCGGAACTTGTTCTTCTTCCCCTTCTTTTCGTCGTCTCTCTTCCCTTTCATTCTCTACTATTCGCCGTACGTCGAAGAGGAGATTACAATTACTATGCCAAGCCACAGCTGGGACACAGCCTCAGGGTGGTCTCTCTGTCTCTGACTCCAAATTAGCCGCGCGTTCTGGCCAGGATCGTCTGTTGAAGGTTAACGTTTGATTTTAGTCCTTGTATCTGTGTGGAAGATTAACAGCTTTGAAATTGGTTTGAATTTCAGGTTCCGATTTCGAGTATCAGGAATTTTAGCATTATAGCACATATTGATCATGGAAAATCGACTTTAGCGGATAAGTTGCTTCAGTCCACTGGTACTGTACCTAGCAGAGAGATGAAGGAACAGTTTCTTGATAATATGGATTTAGAGAGAGAAAGAGGCATCACAATCAAGCTTCAGGTTCTCAAACAATGCATATCTTCTGAAATTAGATTGGATAAGCTTGTAAAGTTGAATTGGAGTTTCATGGTTTTGGTGTTCAACGAAGTTTTTCTTTGCTTCTGACTTTGTTTTGCAGGCAGCTCGAATGCGTTATGTTTATGAGGATAAACCATATTGCCTCAATTTGATAGATACTCCAGGTCATGTTGATTTCTCTTACGAGGTACTTAAATCTTCTCTTTTACTGGAGTTCTCTTCCTACACTTGTTGTTTATCAATATCGTAAATGTTACATTTTGAGATATACGCAAATTCTTAAGTTATAGTTTTGATGCAAAATTGCAGCGTTATACTATTTCTGTATATATATAGGTTTCGCGATCTCTTGCTGCATGTGAGGGTGCTCTTCTTGTTGTGGATGCATCGCAGGTAATTCTTCCTCTTTCTAGATGGCTATTCAAGTAAAAATGACTAGTGCATAACTTAAAAAGTACTTACTCTGAAACGTGTTTTAGGGTGTGGAAGCACAGACATTGGCTAATGTTTATTTGGCTCTTGAAAACAACCTCGAAATTATTCCTGTAAGTATGGAATTGTGCTTCTTCTTATTGCCATTTATATCATTCATCTTAATAAAAATTTGTCAACTCTATGTGGTATGTATTTTCATTTCGTGTTTCTCTGTGGAAAATATATATGCCGTTAATGTTCTTTTCTGTAATAAATGAAGTAAGAGTCTGTGATAAAGAAATGAATAGCTAGTCATCAGCTGACTTGCTGATATCAGTTAACGATTGGTAATGCTTGAATCTAGTTCATGACTATTCAGGAAACAATATTGCAGAATGATATATTTTTCTTGTTAAAAAGTTTGGTCTGTATACCACAGTTTATAGCAACGGAACTCTACTTCTTCCTGTAGGTTTTAAACAAGATTGACCTTCCAGGTGCTGAGCCAGATCGTGTTCTGAGGGAGATTGAGGAGGTTGGTGAATCTACTCACTGTGTAGCCTATTTTATTACGTTTGTGGTATAGCAACCGTACAGCCTAAGTATCAGTTGAATCGTCTCCCCTATGCAAAGAATCAGTTCTTTGATGTCTGCTAAAACTCTTGTGCTATTGTCAATTTGTGTTTCTGTTTAGGTACTATGTCACATACTCGCTATTCTTTGTTTTAGACATTTTTCTTTGAGGAGTTCTGCCAAAATCTCATGTTCCACTGATGGATTTGTCTTGATACTGCAATTGCGAGATATCAGCCTTTTCTATGAATGCTGTTTACTAACCTGGAGTGTTTCTAGGTTATCGGGTTAGATTGTAGCAAAGCAATACTCTGCTCTGCAAAGGTTTGGTTTTAAATTCATATTGCTTTTTGCCTTCTTAAGAATTAAGACGTGTAGTATATTATTCAGTGAATTACATTTTTCTATGGGGACATTTTGATAATGCAGGAGGGAATTGGAATTACTGAGATATTGAATGCAATTGTCGAAAGGGTACCTGCACCTCGTGATACTGCAGAAAAACCCTTAAGAGCCTTAATTTTTGACAGGTTTGCACTTATTGCTGTTATTTTTATATACTTTTGCCTTTTGTAGGAAAGTATTGTGAAGGCAAAACTTAGACTGTATTAGTAACTATTGATTGAACTGGTGACTGGCGTGGCTGGTAAATGGAGAATGATTGTGAAGTATTCACTTTTTTTTCTGGTCTTTAGATTACGGATGTGCAATGGATATCAGGCTCACTACTTATATTCTTACACTTTTCGTCTACAGTTACTATGATCCATATCGTGGTGTCATTGTATACTTTAGAGTTATAGATGGGACAGTGAAGAAAGGAGACAGAATTTTTTTCATGGCAAGCGGAAAGGTTTTTCCTCATTCTCTGATCCTATCTAGCTGTATTTCCATTTGATTAAGAGAGCTCTCAATTACCTAATAAAGACTGAATTTACATGTTAGCGTTTTGTTGCTTAGGCCTTTAGGGTGATGTAAAGTGTTATCCTATAACTCTTTCAGAACCAAATTAAGAATATCAAGCGTCTAGGAATCTTTCAGGTGTTTCAGCAGTATCCATTATGCTTTAAATTTTGCACCGATTGCAGGACTATTTCGCAGATGAAATAGGAGTTTTATCTCCAAATCAAATTCAAGTGGATGAATTATATGCGGGTGAGGTAGTGTACTCTTTCGAATGTAATTTTTTTTTTTTGCATTTAGCTCCCTATATTTTTATTTCCCCTTTTTTTGGACAAATTTTGGCTTTCAAGAAAAACTTAACAGCAGAAACATGATAAAATGAAAATGTTAGTTTTCTTTTTGGAGTTCTGGCCTTCCATTCCAAAGCATGTTAATGGCTAATGGTAACCATTTGTAATAGAATGATTTTGTTTCCATTTTCTCTTTACCATTGAGCGATGCTGCTGTGTATATAAGATATGCTTGTAATCATGCCACATTCATTGCAGAATTTTTTGAAAGCTCGTGTTATTAACTCCAGGTGGGCTACATTTCTGCTTCTGTAAGATCTGTTGCGGATGCCAGGGTAGGAGATACAATTACAAAGTTTGCCAGAAAGGCAGAAAGCTCTTTACCTGGTTATGAAGAAGCTACCCCTATGGTGTTCTGTGGCCTGTTTCCAGTTGATGCTGACCAGTACTGAATTTATTGTTGTTCGTTTGTTGCAAAATTTGTTATCCTTTTTTTCACATGTGGACTATAATGGCAGGTTTCCTGATCTTCGTGATGCTTTGGAAAAACTACAGCTCAATGATGCTGCGCTGAAGGTATTAGCTAACAGAGTGAAATGACTTAAAATGATATGTTTCTTGTTTCTGGCCCTAAACTAGCAATAACCAGAAACTAGAATTGCATATCCCATTTTGGTTTCCTATGGGAGAAGATTAATTGTGAACTACTTAATGGAAACATGGTTAAACTATGGATGTTCTAAATGACTCAGAGAGTGAGAGTGTAGTCACCCAATGACCTTTCTGATTGATTGCAAGAATAAAACTGTTAGATTATCCAAAACTTTCTTGATGCTGTTAATCGTATAGAAACATCTATTCTCTTGTTTTTCTCAATGTGATTGTGACACCAGAGACAACTATGTTCTTGTGTCATTTTTGTCAATCTTTTGTTTAGCTTGCTTCGAACTGGACTATATAAAGCTTTTCTGATAAACAAGTGTACTTTATAATTGTCATAGGGCTTTTGATGGTTGGTTAAAATTGCCCCTCTTTAGTATACATATCTTTTCAGTCTAAATGATAGTCATATCTGATTTGGGGAAAATATGGCTATGTTTCTTCCCTTTTATCTTGCAGTTTGAGCCTGAAACTTCGAGTGCCATGGGTTTTGGTTTTAGATGCGGCTTCTTGGGTCTTCTCCACATGGAAATTGTGCAGGTGAGTCATATAGATTTCACTCTTCTTGTTTGTCATAATTTTGAATTTTTTTGTACATCCTATCAATTGAAGATCTGTATTATACTGATAAATATATATTTTTCTGGTTATGTATATTGCACCCGTATCAGTTTTCTACTTATATCATTCTCCATTTCTCATGGTACAGTTCATTTTTCTACACAGGAAAGGCTTGAGAGAGAGTACAACTTGAGTCTTATTACCACTGCTCCAAGTGTGGTATATAGGGTGAAAACTATAAATGGTGATACTGTAATTTCCTCTTCATCCCACACCTTTAAATTGTGTTATTCCCTTCAAATCTGTATCCTTGTGTATGATCTTCTTGATAGCTAGAGCCTTACTACCATTTGAATTAATATTTATGCAGGTTTTGTGTTCAAACCCATCTCTCCTTCCAGAACCTGGGCAAAGGAAATCAGTCGAGGAGCCATATGTCAAGGTTACTTTTTCTGCTGCAAAAATACCATTGATATTAGCACACGCTTCCTTACTGAAAAATGATGTTAACAGATTGAGATGCTTACGCCAAAAGACTATATTGGTGCCCTCATGGAGCTTGCACAAGACAGGAGAGGAGTTTTCAAAGAAATGAAATATATAACGGAGAACCGAGCTTCCATCCTCTATGAATTGCCCCTTGCAGAGGTGAGGTTTTTCCTATCCAGAGTTCAGAGAATCCCAATGAAATATCTTATGATTATGTGAATTCATCTTCTCCTTGTTATCTCCATGGTGTTTTGCAGATGGTGGGAGATTTCTTTGACCAGTTAAAGTCCAGAACCAAGGGATATGCTAGCATGGAATACTCAGTTATTGGGTTGGTTTTTTCAACTGTAGCACATAGATCATTATTCTTACTTTGTGATATAGTTGATTAACTATATAAGCTAATACAGATACTGATTTGTTTCTTCTCATATGTGTGCAGATACATGGAAAGTGATCTGATAAAACTTGATATTCTAATAAATGCTGAAATGGTGGAACCTTTGTCAACCATTGTACACAGAGATAAGGTTACATTTCTTAAGGCTTTGTGGAACTGTCTAAGCTCTTACTGCTGATAGATTAGTGCATTGTTCGGTATTTAGCTTTGAGTTATATATGTCTTGTCCTCACAATATTTTGAAATTTGCTTCCAGGCATATTCCGTTGGAAGAGCTTTAACTCAAAAACTCAAAGAGCTTATTCCACGACAAATGTTTAAAGTGCCTATCCAGGTAATAACATCTGCATTCAGTAGGCCACAGTATCTTCATTGAGTAGTGATTATCTCTGTTATAACATATACTTTTAACTTGATACAGGCATGTATAGGAGCAAAGGTTATTGCTAGTGAATCACTTTCAGCAATCAGGAAAGATGTATTAGCCAAATGTTACGGTAACGACACATTAACCTTAAGTTCAAGAACCATTAAACCTTACAAGAACCTACTCGTCTCGCTTTTTCATTCCTTTGGATTCAGAAACAACGAAAGTGAAGTAGCTAATGATGTACTCTGATTTTGTTTCTATGATATGTTCCATTTAGGTGGAGATATTTCTCGGAAGAAGAAGCTTCTAAAGAAACAGGTATAATTCTGCATTCATTCATCATTAATAAACTCAAGCAATCATCTGTAAATCGTGAATTTGAAGAATTATGATCCTATCTTTTGCTGTTTCTTAAAACTGGTTATTTTTTAACAGGCGGAAGGAAAGAAAAGAATGAAGGCGATAGGTAGAGTTGATGTACCTCAAGAAGCTTTCATGGCGGTTCTTAAACTTGAAAAAGAGGTATTGTAAACACTTTCTACCTAATTTTTCACTTTTTAAATCACAAGATTCAAAATTAAACTTTCCCTTTCATTACCACTTTGTACTACTTTATATTTAATGTAATTTTATTTTTCAATACTCTACTAATTAACGAGATTTTATTGATTAAATTACATATTTTTTAGACATATATTGTCATGGTTTCTAAATTATATACATGTAAATAAAAATTATAGTGAATAATGATACCCAAAAAAGGAGAAATTTATGTATTTTTAGGAAGAAAAAAAACACGAAATGTTTATGTCCTAATTACTATATATGATGTAACATAATTGTCAAAAACTGAGTATAATCTAATGACATGTCCACATCCCACATTTGTTTGCAACTCACATCACACATTAATGTATAAACGTCCTTTATTTTCTTTAAACTTTTATTAGTTATTATAAAATTTGACAAAGAGACATAAACGAATTTATTATACGATAACAACATTTCAATAACGACCACTTCTTGCAAAAATCATAAATTTATAAAAAAAAAAAACCCATAATATATAATTGTTTTTTAATTATTTTATCAGTCCAGAGGAAGTTTATTAAGCTTTCGGTAACTATAGTCCTTAAATGCAAAAGGCTTATACTTTGGTGGATTATCTTCTCCGGTTAACTCCGGTAATGGTCCGACGATCATTTCACGGTGAGGCTCCAAGAAAACCGGCCACGACATCCTCGTCCTGTCCTTATCCACCGTCGTCCTATGCAATACATTCTTGTATCTTCCATTGCTTAGCCTCTGCAACAAATTTCTAAACTCAACAATCTCGAAATCACAAAGCTCAAATTCAATTTAACTTAGAAAATATCAAACCAGAATCTGATCGCCGATGTGGACAATGACGGCGGAGGGAATATACTCAGCATCAAACCAGTGATCATCTTTGAATACTTGAAGTCCAGGAACTTCATTAGGAACAAGAAGGGTAAGTCCACTGAGATCTGTATGTGCCGGCACACCTAAAGCTAAATCCGGTCTAGGACACGGCGGATAATAGTTAATCTTCATCATATACTCCGCCGTATCGCCGCCGAGACCTTCCTTCAATGCTTCACAACGTAACCCTAATCCCTTTGAGAGATACTCTAACAATTTTTCCGATAGCTTCTTCACATGTCCTGCATATTCTTCGTTTACTTCCCTAACAAAACCAAATTAAACCGGATAATTAGCGATTTAACCGATTAGATTAAACCGGAATTTTAAATTAACAGAGTGTGATTACTTACTTGTACTCGGGAGGATTCTTAGGCCAGAAACTGTAATTAACACGCGATGGTGGCCAGATTCTGTGAAAGAGATGATCAACCCAAGCTTTTTTACCTTCTAGATCCTTCTGTAGCTTTGTTCCGTATCCTTCTATGTCTTTCGCATCTACTGGTTTCGCAACTAATTCTTTCTCCGCCGAAGGAAGCTCGAAGAATTTTCTACCGACTTCTTGTAACCGTTGGATTAGATCCGTTGGAATCCCGTGATTAACGACCTGGAATATCCCCCATTCTTCACTAGCTTTAACTACTTCACGTAGAATGCGTTCTTCATCGGAGTTGCTTAGGTCGACGACGGGAATCGCTGGAGTTGGACCTCGAAATGTTGTAATCGCGGGTTGATCTTTCTCCGATCTGATGAATTCCGATGGTATTGCTTCGTTTAGTAGTGCGGATGATGCAATGTCTTGAACTCTAACGACCTCCATGGATTGTTTCTTCTTATTCCGTCGCTGATATAATCTCTTTGCCGGTAAAAATGGTGATTGCGCGAGTGTGGGTTTTAAAGAAGAAGGAGACGATGACGTGGCGAAATCGTGACCTTTGGATAGCGGTAACTACCCACACAAAATGTATGTGTCAAGACCAGGCTTTTTTTCTTTCACGAGGTTGGTACCGATTTTTTTAAATAAAAATATTATTTCTTGCAAAGGTATATTTATTAATTATTTTTGCTATTTTCTGTGGAAATTAATGGAAATATAAAATAAAAATTTTATTTTACACCAGAAGACAAACAAAAACAAATTGATGTCAAAAGAAAAAGAAAGACAAAAAAATTATGTGGATTAGTTTATTTTAAATCTGTCGATTTCATGGAAACAAAAATAAATATCATTTTAATTCGTATCATTTATTTATTTATTTTCTTTTTGCCATCAATTCATATCATTTATTTAATGGTGGTGTTTGGTTTGGATATAAATATCTATTGGATATATATATATAATTTATTTAGATAACTTTCTAGATTTTAGATATTGTGTATTGCATGTTCTTATATGCTTTACGTTTACATAAATTGAATAAAATTTAATTAAAATATTCACTACTATTATTGATCTTTTTTTTTCCTCATCTGATTTTTGTAATATAAATTCGCAAAATGGTAGAATAGCATTACATTATTGCTAGTTTTTACAGATTAAAAAAATAGAATTATTATTTATACAATTCCTTATCACTATATAGAAATAAATTAACTGAAATAATTATTATGTTATTTTATTCTATATATCCTTATAACCGGCTTGAGGTCCAATTGAACATTGAGGCCCAACGAAAGGCCCAAGGCTTATTATTTTACTATAGTGGGCTGTCAGCTTTGGAACAAAATAAAGTTATGGGGCAAATCTATAAACAATTAAGAGATAGGGGGGGGCTGATATAAAAACGGGAGCTATATAAAGTGTTGATTGTGGTAATTGCTCTATTTCACTAACTTATAAGTTTTCGTTTTTTCTCACAAGGAGAAGGACGACGACGACCAAAGAGCTTTAAAGCGTGAGAGAGATCTTGATTACTGTGTTCGTTTTTGGCGAAAGACCTTCATCACTCGACACGTATTCCGATTCGTCACATTTCTTGTAGGATTTGAGTTCTTTGGGGTAATAATCTCTACTTTTGTTCACCGTTTGTGGCGGGAACCTCGATCCTCTTTACGCTTTTCGTGTGCGATTTTGCTTTTTCGTCATTGTGATTTGTCTTTGGATTTGGGGTTTGTTGCGGTTGTTGATGGCTGTATTCGTATCTTCTTTGTTATATGCTTTACGCTTTTGAGTGTTTTTGTGTATGTGTGTGCGTGTGTGTTTTCTGTCGGTTTCGTGGTATTGGTTGGTTTCTGGGATTCTCGGAAAGTAGAGCTCGATAGTGCTTGATTTTTCTCTAATTTGGGTCTGGGTTTGATTAATCGGTTTCGTTTTTTACTCGATTGTTTGATAATCCTCTGAAATGGTTTAGAATCGGTGAAGTTTTTAGTTCTCGTGAGTTTGATTTTTTTTTTCTGAACTCGATTGCGATGCGGTCGTTCTAGGGTTTACCGATGCTTTACGTTACTGCATTGCTGTTTTGAATTCAGATTCTTTTCCTTTCGTTGATTTCTCATAATCCCACTGGCTTCTCTATGGGCTATGTGGATTCAGAATTATAGTTAGTATTTGTGATTCTAGGGTTTATATGCACCCGTCTACACTATGTGCCACAAATACATACGTGATAGATTTTTTGCGAAATACACTTGACATTGTGCTAGTTGGTTAGGATCATTATGTTTGTTCTCTGTCTTTTTGCTTTGGGATCAATGTGTAAGGATTGTGAGAGGGAGACATTGAAGATCAATGTGAAGTCTACTTTTTTCTGCCCTTCTTGTTTTGATGGACTATTGCGCCTATGTGTTGCTACATTTCACTGATATCGTGAAAGTATGATTGCCAAGAATGTGAATTTGAGAAAAGAATTCTGACATGCCTAGTTTATGAATTGTTTTTTACAATTTAGGTTGTCTAGTGCACTTGAAGGATGCCTCTTTTGAAAAAGAAGCCGCATAAATTACTGGAGCCCCCAAAGGACTTGGAGCCACAAGAGCTTGTATATCAAGTTCAACTCACAAAGGAGATTTTCCGAGATTATCAGTATCCTTTCTCCGGAGCTTGAGATTTATGAATATGAAAAAAGAAACAACTTTTCAACCTCGTTTTGAATATTGGCCTTCTTCTTCTGCGTAAAGTTAGAGGAAGCATGTTCATTATGCTGTAACTTTTATTATTTTTATTCTTTTCAAGGCTTGGTTTTGTACGAGTATTCATGCAGATAGATCGACAGACCAATTTGTATGCTTAACATAAAACAGAATGTACTTGAAGAGGATAAATCTGTATCGAAAAAAGGTTTGGACATGTAGATCTACTGGTAAAACTGGTCTGACCTACGAGGAGGCTTGTGAGTCAGAAAAAGTGGCTAGCAAGAAGGTTCAAACTTTGCCCAAAGAGCTAGTTGCACCTGCTTTGCGCATCATCCAGTTCAGTAAGTCTTTTATACTGCTTCCTAGATCATGTTTAAAGCTTTTGATACAAGTCTGTAATAGTCTTAATCTTTTGAGATATCCCTTTATGAGCTCTCTTGCTCACTCTTTCTCTTCCTTTCGAACAGGTATGCTCTCATTGAAAGATCTTGCAGACACGATTGTGAAAGAGTTGCAAAATTACTTTTTCCTTGGTGCGGAGTTGTATGGAAAAAGGGATGAAGAATCGTGTCCATGCAAAATTATGAAGATCATAGACAATGGGGATACTGAACTTCAGTATGAGGTAGGCTTCCTTGACAAAGATAAGGAAATATATGGAAACACAGTGCTATTGGGGGAGGATCTGTCATGGAAGAAGTTTCCATTTAGTAGGAATTTTCTGAAGTCTTTTATTCGCGAATCGACATGCCACAGTATACCCTGGGTAGTTAAAGAAAACCTGGCTAAAGCACATGAAATCACGAGTAAGATTCCTAAGGAACTACAGAACAAATATGTCTTTCAGGATGGAGAACTGGTTCAGCAAAGGAAGCAGGTACATATAGAGTACACCACAATACTGTTGCCTGATCAAATTAGCATATATGCTTACAGTTTTGTCTCATTAAAAAACTATAGGAAGATAGAACAGGAAGGGAAAAAGGAAAAAGAAAGAGAGTAGAAAATGGTACACATGTCGCAGAGGAGACAAATGGAGGTAGCTTTCTATTGTTGCTCTGCAAATTCGTTTCCAATTCAACCTTTTTGGATTGTTGTTAAAGAGCCCCTTCGAAGTTTTTGTTACATTTCGGTTTATAGCTGGCATCATCAATCCTACGTACACTCTTGATCTCATGGAAAATATTGTTTACTTGGGGATATTGCAACTGATAATTGTTTATGAATAAAACAATTAGTTTCTTGCATAAAATTTCGTTTATTCTGTTGTTGGCTATTGTCTTTCCAGTGGTTGATGAGTCTGAGGAGGAGCCCATCATTTATCCAATAGAAGATTCACTGTTGGTACCTGACATCACTCAGCCCCCTTCTCCTTCACGGGATTTTAGTGTTCCAATGGATTGTGTTGGGGATCTTCTAATGGTCTGGGACTTTTGTTCCTCATTTGGTAAGCAGCTGCATCTATGGAGATTTTCTCTTGAAGACTTTGAAAATGCTGTCTGCCACAAGGAGAGTAATGTGGTTCTTATCATGGAAGTGCATGCCTGTCTTTTCCGTTTCCTTATAACTGAAGGCGATGATCAATTCAAAACTTTGCAGAGAAGAAGTCGCAAGTCAAAGGTCAGATTTTCGTATGGCATAAATCTCGATAGCACACAGTAATGTGCTATTCTCATTTAACATTAAGTCACCAGCCTTGGTGGAATTTTCCTTTCTTTTGGTGGCCCTTGCTTTATTTTTTGTGCTTTATTTCATCTTATTACAGATAACATTGATCACATGGACAGAGTATTTATGTGATTTCTTGGAAGCAGTCAACATCCCTGATCAGTCCTCCGATGTTGGAACAATCAAGCGAGGACATTATGGTCTTCTGGACCCCAGTGTGAAACTGAAAATCTTAAGGGAACTAGTGAACCATATAGCTGAAACAAGTGTATTCAGGCGGGAAATAGACGAGCTTGTTGAGCAGCGTCATTCACTTGGGGCTGCTAGAAGAGAAGAAGCATTAGTGGAGGCCCGAAAGAAAAGAGAGGAGAAAGAACGGTCAAAAACTGGTGAGGAAGCTGATCGAGTCTTGAATAGTAACGGTTTGGAGAAAAAGAAAAATATCCCAAAAGTGGTAGAAAGCAGTGGAGACAGTGTAAAGAAAGAGGAGAGCACTGTGGAGGAACGCAATGGGTTTGTTTCTTCAGAGAAAAATGAAAAATCAGAGAAAAGGTATGACTTATCCTATTTATTCACATAATAAAAACATTATGGGTTTCAGCTCACTTGACTTAGAGATCATCATTGTTCTTATGGTGATAGTAGGCATCTAGGCAATGTCTATCTGAGAAAACACAAAAGGCAGATGGTTGAAACAAAAATTGAACCGGAGGAGGAGGAAGCAGAATTATCAGGCAAGAAGCAGGAGGTTAAATCAGCAAGTGAAGATGAGAAAGGAACTTTAGAAAGGAGGGGGGCTGAACAGAGGGTTGAGTCCTTTCCTTTTATTTACATATCTTTGTGTGTTTTTGACCCATCAAGTCTGACCTTTTTTATTTACTTGCAGAGGCAATATTACGAACAACAAGTGGAGAAAATAGTGATACGTACTAACCCTTTGGGTAAAGATAGGGACTACAACAGGTATTGGTGGTTCAGATGCAATGGGAGGATATTTGTTGAGAATGTTGATTCCAAAGAATGGGGATACTATACCTCTAAGGAAGAGGTATCATCAATTCTCATGGTTTGTCTCTTTGTTTGATCATTGATTAGATAGATCTTTCTCAGTTTCGGACATGGTTCTTTAATCCAGCTTGATGCATTGATGGAATCACTAAACCTTAAAGGAGAGAGGGAACTGTCTTTACACCTACAGTTAAAGAAGTTTTATGACAAAATATGGTTAGTACCAGACCTTCGCAATTCTATTTTGTATATCAAGCATAGTTTACTTCAATCTTTCAAATGCAATACCTCCATATCCTTTGGCCACTTGATGTATCATAAATCTTGTGCACATGTAGAAAAGAGAAAAGCCGGTCTTATTGAAGTCCCATTGTTTTTGGTGCCATTGTTTTTGCAGCTCCACCTTACAAAAGAGGTCTAAGGACATTGCTCACAACATAGAAATGGAAGAAGCAGTGGTTAGGAGATCAACACGTGTGAGAGCTCCCCTTCATGAAAATCCAGCCAGTGCCTTCATGAGATATGTTAACAAGTGGAAAGAGGATTAGATCAGCAGAACTCAATCTGTATAGGAGGAAAAGAGACAAAAGCTTCGAGAGTTACCGCGGCGCAAGAGACAGAGTAGATTTAATAGAGCTTTAAAGTAACAAAAGCATAGCCTTGAGGTATGGTAAGCTGAGTAGAAGATGGTGCTGGGTTTTGTTACTGTGTTTCCATCCATCATCGTTCATCACTTTCTTTAGTACTCTAAAATTCTGAGGTTCCATTTTTTAGGGGAAGAATTAGAAGTTATTTCTCAGTTTACTCTTCTCATATTAGCTCATGACAATATTTCACAAAATGCATCATTATCTGAGTTGGTTTATAGATGCTATTGTAGTTGCTATTTACCAATGATTTGTTACAGAAGAACTGAATCCATTATGTTAAAGAAAATATACAAAGTTTTCGTTTTATCTCATTGTTCTTCTGAGATTAAGATTGTGACATGAAAGAAAAAATTTTCATCTTTTTTTGTATAATTAGAAAGTGTTGCAAGAATCACAAGAGATTACAATAAGAAAAAGCAACAAAAACAGCAGAATCTAATCGGTTCTAATACCAGGAATCCCATGAAGATTCATCTTTCGAAGTGTACGACTTGGGATAACTGGAGGGATGCTAAGTCCCATACTGCGACTGAACTCATTGGCTAACTCCACCAGTTTGGGTTTGCTTACTCGAACCAGCTTCTGAGTATTGTAGTAACCCAACCACGCCTGATAAGTAGACTCCTTTGTGTTCATGTCAAGTTGAGAAAACGCCTTCTGTACCTGATTCATTACAATTCAACAAACTCATCAATTATTGTAAGCCATATAGATTCCAAGTCAGTTTACAAGTCTCAAGAGCTTGAAAAAGCTTACCTTTTTGAAAGATTCTGGGTCAAAACGCGGTAGAGGAGACTTGGGGATGGGCAAGTCTTTAACAAAAGATAGAAAATTGTCTTCCCATGGCGCCAGCAAAAGTAAGCCTTCTCCTTCCTTACCCTTTCGTCCTGTTCTACCAAGTCTATGTATGTATTGTTCCCTGTTTGATGGCAACCCCACCTGCAGAAACACATGTACACAACTTTAGTATATGAAAGCGTTAGATTTTTTTCTCATGTAAGCTATTATATGTTACCTGTATGACGAGTGACACATCAGGGTAGTCGACACCACGAGCAGATACATCAGATGTCACAAGGATAAGACGCTTGGACTTGCGGAACTCATCAGATATTTTGGTTCTGTATGATTGTTGTTTTCTTGAATGAATCTCTCTGACGTTCAGACTTAGCTGACCAAGCAGTGCAGCTGATAATCGTGTAGCCATAGCAGTAACACAGAAGATAATCACCTGAAAAATAGGCGATTGTGTTAGTTGGAAAGAAGATCCAACAATGTTGTCTAGCACTAGAGATATCTTGTGTACCTTGTAGTCCACATTATTTGCGATGTGTTCTTTAAGAAGAACATATAGCAGGGAGAAATGTGTGTCCATTGGTGCAATCATATGCATTTGATTGACCTGTGAGATGAAACCGATATCAGAATTCAGAAACATATAATCATATGGTAGGCTATTCATTCATTTGAGCGTAAAGAAAACTTTTACCTTCTGATGTGTGTCCCCATCACCCTCGAGAACACAATTTATGAACTGGTGATCTTGTTTCAGAGCAACACGAGATATTTTGCGGACCTTTACACACAAAAAAACACAATTTAAGACCATCTCCCAGAAATGATAACATCTGTGTATTTGAGGTAACAGAAGACAAAACGATTGTGCGAGAAACTGAGACTAACCGCTTCAGATACGGTGGCAGAAAATAAAAATGTTTGCCTTTGCTTAGGAACAGCAGCGATTATCTTCTCAATGTCTTTAAGAAAACCCATGTCCAAGAGACGATCAGCTTCATCAAGCACAAGAACTTTCACACTCTTCAATCTTGTAGCAAACCCATTAGTGTTCTCGATATGGTCTTTAAGCCTTCCAGGTGTAGCCACCAGAATCTGCAAATTTTCGAAATTGTGATTATTCAAACAGTTTCCAACTTTCTGGAAACAAGGCTCGTTATATCTGCAGCTAATCAGGAGTTAAATTCCTATATAAATTCACATGGCATATCAAAATAATCTCACCTGGCAAGGCTTTTTATTCAGACGCTTCTGTTCTGTAGGAAGTTTCGTTCCCCCAATCACAACTTGAACACCAATGGTTGAATGATACTTCAGCAAGGAGTTTGCTTCTGCTGCAGCTTGATTGGCAAGTTCCCTAGTAGGGCATATCACAAGCACAATAATCGGAGAAAAACCATCATTTTTGCTTGCAGGAGGAGATTTGACAATAGCTTCAATTGATGGAAGCTTAAAAGTAAACATCAAGAATAAGAATCAATCACAATCGAAGCCCTGATCATTTCCTAACTGACCAACACATATTCATGAGAATGTCTCACCAAAAATGCAAGAGTTTTCCCAGTCCCTGTTTTGGCCTTGGCTAGGACATCTTTACCTGAAAAAACATAGAAATGGATTCATAAACAAACAATCAAGCTTCAAGAAAGATACTTAGTTTCATGAAAGGAAGAAAGGTTTACCTTTGAGAGTGAATGGAAGAGTAGCCTCCTGCACAATAGTCAGCGTCTGAAATCCGACATCCTTGACTGCTTTTAGCGTTAATGGAGACAGTGGGTACTGATCAAATCTGTAACCATTTACATTCGGTTATCCAACAGAACGAAATACAATCAAAACACAGCACATATGACACTAAGCTGCAATAATGTACCTTGTCTTAGACAAGTAAGAATCCGATGTTTTTACGAGATCAATCTTTGGCTTATCAGCCTCTACAACCTTC
Source organism: Aethionema arabicum (assembly GCA_000411095.1). Taxonomy (NCBI): domain Eukaryota; kingdom Viridiplantae; phylum Streptophyta; class Magnoliopsida; order Brassicales; family Brassicaceae; genus Aethionema; species Aethionema arabicum. Next base: position 214,951 of record KE152377.1, on the reverse strand, counting down.
TCACTATCAACAGAAGTCGCTTTTTCAACAACAAGCTCATCATTAATGCCTCCAATCGCTACACTCTTTGCGTCCTCGTTACTACCAGCACCATTAGTATCTTCTTTAAGAAACTCTTTTCTCAGCTTTCTACGAGAGGACTTAGTACTCTTTCCTTGAATCTTACCGTTGTTGTTAAGCGAATCAGCCGGGTCTGTGTTTCTCTTCTTGCTCACACTCTCAATGCTATTTAAATCTCCATCTCTTCCCCTTTTTGAACCTCTAAACTTATCAACTGCACCCTCTGGTCCCTTCTTTGGAACCCTTTTGTTATTCCTCTTTTTATTTCTTCCATTGCTGCCACGAACCGCTGCTGGACCTGAGTCACCTGAATCCATGGAAGCGAAACGACTACACGGAAGAGAATCACTGACCAAGAGGGAACTTCAATTGCACTATTTGAGCAATAACTACCAAGTTCCCGTCGGCGGTGGCGGGGAGATTTTGAAGTGGAAGAGTAAAAATCGAAGCTTTCTGCTCTCGGACAGGGTTTTAAAGGTTTTGCAGTGAACACAATAGGGTTACCTTAAACGACGTCGTTTCAAAATAACAAATGCAGATGCAAAACTGCGAGTAGTTTTTTTTCTCAAGATAAGTGAAAAACGGCATGTAGTTTGCTCCATTGGCGTGTCTCAAGATCGGAACCGGTCAAGAAAGATTCTAGTTAATTTCATAATAATAATATCTATGAACAATTATTGGCATATTCTTTTTAAATGTAATATGTCATTATACTTATATTTGCTTACAAATAAACATTATTCATAGAAAAAGTTCATATTTTAATATTAAGAATATCTATGAGTTGTGATTTTATTTTATTGTCTATATAAATGAAATGTAATTGATCTATTAAGAATACTTTATTACTCTAAAATTACTGCTCCCTTTATTTAATATATTAAATATGTGTAGATCACAGAGTCTTAGTTTTATCTATTATTATCAATAAACTTGTAATTCAAAAATTATAGTGCCAACAATTATAGCTTTTATTTTTTTAATTTTGATAGAAAAATGAAACCAATAATATAAATCAACATTCTACATAAATTTATATATTGAAATGTCGAAAGCATCTATTTTTAATCGGGTGGCTATTAAGTCTTATCTCAGTATCTGACTAATAATAAAATACTAACATTTTAGTCCTAATATTCGTCACAAATATTTTCGGAAAAATTATTTATTTACGTGTTTGATTGAATTAAATGAATTGTTAATTTAATATTTGGCGAAAATAAATGAATTATATTATAGGGATTAAAGTAAAAAAACCCCTGAACTTTGATCATTTTGTAAAAAAAACCCTCAATTTTGAAAATTCATTTTTAAACCCTGAACTTTACTAATGCTATTTTTTAAACCCTCGATTTTATTAATGATTTTTTTATACTTTAGGCTAATTTTTTTGCTAACACTACTAAATATATCCGTTAATGATATTAAATAAAACACTAAATTTAGTCAAATTAGAGAAAAACACTAATTTAACCAAAATTATCTCAAAATTTAACCATATTTTAACCATATATATAATTTTTTGTGATTTTTTTCAATGTTATATCATGGTTTTTTGTGTTTTTTGTAATTTTACTAACCTTAACATTTTATTTAATGTCTTTAGTGGACAAAAAAAATTATTTTATGTAAGAGTTTTAGAACAAAAAATTAACAAAAGGTATAAAAAAAGTCATTAGTAAAGTTAAGGGTTTAAAAAACGTCATTAGTAAAGTTGAAGGTTTAAAAAAAATCATTAGTAAAGTTGAGGGTTTAAAAACAGATTTTCAAAGTTGAAGGTTTTTTTTACAAAATGATCAAAATTGAGGGGTTTTTTTGCTTTAATCCCAATTAATGTAACCCAACGAGGAAATAAAAAAAGAGCGCTAGAGAAAATCCCCCTGACGCGCCTCTGCCTTCTAAAATATTAATTTAAGCGAAAAAAGCGCAAAATCTGTGAACTATATATATAGTCCAGCGATTTAGGCCATACGCGCTCAACGCGCTTTTCGTGCGAGTGGCTTTTGTTTTTCATGATACACGCGCGTGACTTATTTTCTCTCCTACGTCATTTGACTTTTATTTTATTTTAATTTAATTGCATTTTTTATTAATCGTATAAATATGTTTTTTTTTCTCGATAAATATGTTTTTTGCAAGTATATAATGTTTTTTAAGGAAAAAATAAAAGAAAATAATGTTTTATTATTTATTTATTCGTGTCTATGGAGAATTTTATTTTGTAGAATTTTGATAAATTACTATGATTTGTGTACATTTTTTGTTATTATATGTTTGTTATATATTCGATTATCAAATAATTATCACACAATCTTTTCATGTTTTATATGTAAAACATAATATAAAAATAATTCTACCATCATTATTCTTATATAGTTCATCATCGCATCTGCAAAATAAATATATGTTTAAAAATAATAATTGTTTTGTAAGAATTAATATTTTCTGTTAGTAAAAAAAATATATTTTCTGTTAAATTTTAAGGATTAATATTATAAATTTATGGGTGATAATATTTACCAAAATAGATATCATAATTTAGTATTCATCAAAATCATATATTACAATCCTATTTGAAAACAATAAATAATAAAACTTTGTCATTTGACTTTTATTTTATTGCTTTAATTGTTTTTTGTTACTCGTATTTTCGTTCTGTATTACTGGTACACACAAATGGAAATAAACAAACGGCAAGTAGTTTACTACCCGTCGCTTTAAAACGTATGTTATCATAAACAAAACCAAAAAGCGACACCGTTTCATATATCAAACAAAGTTAGAAATAAAACGGCACGTAGTTTGTTGCCAGGAATTTAAAATGCAATTTAAACAAGTGACACAAAGCAATGTTTAGAAATTTCAGATCATAACCTTCCTTTTTTTTCAAGCTTTGTTAAGCTCTTGACATGATGAATGTGCCTCTTTGACATGTTTCTCGTATTCATCTTCTTCGTCTTCTTCCTCTTCTTCTACTTCATCCTCCACATCTCTCTCTTCTTCTTCTTCGTTTTCTTCCTCAGCTCCTGAGTTGAAGCTTTTAACTCCACTAGAAGATGAAGATGAAGATGGAGCTGGATTCCTTGCTTCTCCAACTATCTTCATTATATCCTCTACGCTTTGAAGTGAATAGCTTGGATTGTCTCTTTTGTAATACGCAGCTTGTGCAGATTCTAGCAGCTCTTTAGGCAAATTCTTTAAGTACCATGGATGGTTCTTGATCTCTTTAAGTGTGATTCTCTGTGTAAGTATGTAATCACAAGACGATTAGTACAGCAACTGATCTTAGATTTGTCTGAAAAGTGATTTAGGTACCTTAGCTGGATTAGTGACGAATATACGAGAGAGAAGGTGTTTACATTCCTGAGATATGTGAACGTAATCTGGGATCTTGTATTGTATTGCCATTATACGCTACATAATTGCCATTGAATGTTTAGACTAATAAGAAGAAGAGTTAGTTTAGAAAATGATGTTGAATGTAGAGTAGAATTACTTGGATTGTTTTCCTGAAGTTCTTTGGATCCTTAGGATCTTCAAACGGGTAAGCTCCAACTAGCATCACGTAAAGGGTCACTCCACATGACCACACATCCGCGTGCTACAAAACGCAGAGTATGAGTACATGGACAAATTACAAACCCCATGCTATGTGCGCTGCAAGCTAATGCTCTATGAAAATTATGAAAATTGATACCTCTCTATATATATATAACAAGACATGAGTAGAGTACCTTGCCATCATATTCTTTCCGAGAGAGAACTTCAGGTGCTATGTATGCTGGAGTTCCAACCGTTGATTTGGGCCTAGAATGTAGTATAGATGACTGCAGAAAACATATATCAAATAAAACACAGGACAGAAATATAAGAACAAAGGGCAGAAAAGATATGTATTATGTACACTTGTAAGATTTGACTCATTCATCAGATTCTAGTACCTTTGAGTAACCAAAATCACAGATTTTCAAAAGAGGAGCAGGGCTCCCATCCAGCAATGTGTTCTCAAGCTTCAGATCTCTATGGCATATTTGCTGCAGAAAAAACAAAGAATGGAGGCGACTACATAAGTGCAGATTAAGCAGCAGACCACTTCAGGTTTCATGGTTATTAGCAACATTATGTACCAAAGAGTGGCAGTAGTCAACACCACAAATCAGCTGCTGAAAGAAGTATCTAGCCTGGAAAGACAAAAAGATGGAAAACAAACTTTAAACACACAAAACAAAAACAATCAAAGAAATATTGCAGCGCAGGAAAATCAAAGTGTATATATAACCTCAGCTTCACTGAATCTACCAGCAGTACAGATTCGATCAAAGAGCTCTCCTCCAGAAGCATACTCCATTACAATAGCAAGATGAGTAGGAGTCAGAATCACCTAAAACACAATAACCATTTGAGGTCACAAAACAAGCTCTTAGGTACTACAAAATCCCCAAATTATAACACTTGCCTCCTTGAAACGGATGATATTAGGATGCTTAAGTGATCTGTGATTAATAATCTCTCTCGCCACATTCTCATCTATCTGCAAAATCCATCAACAACATACCAACAATCAAAACCCAAATCAAAATCATCATCAATTTGACCTAATACCATACATAGCTTATTAAATGCAAAAATTCTCACAATTTTCCTACAAATTCACAGTCTAGCAACCATATATCAAATCATCTCTGAGCTAATAAAGTAAACAAAACAAAAATTCAAAAGATAGGGCAAAACCTTGCGACCTCTCTCGATGTATTTCATAGCAACAAGCTCTTTCGTCTCCTTATGCATCAAAAGCCGAGCTACACCAAAATTACCAGATCCTAGATCCTTCACCACATCATATTTCTCCATTTTTTTTCCCAAAATCTATGTATCGAATCTTATATACAGTATATATACGAAGAGATCACAGCATCTAATAAAGCGATTGTCGAGAAATCGTGAGATCCAATACACCTATATGACCTGCGACGAATACACTCATAGATCGATGGAGGAGTAAACGCAGAAGATGACGGATAGGAATTGAGGCACGTGGAGGTTCTTGCTCGATTCTCGATGATCACCGTCACTAACTCCAACGGTATTTCCTCTCTAAACTTTTCTTATTACTTTCTTAATCCCTAATTAATACAGAACAAATAAATATAACTAACAAATTCATACCAAAAATACATACAATTATACGTATTATTTTTTAAATATTTAGCTTAGTCTTACTTAATATAGAAATATTAACCGTCTATTTAATTTAATAATGATTAATAAATAAACAATAAATATCTAAGATTCCCTTTTTTTTACCCAATATAATAAATATCTAAGATTTCCTTTTTTTTTTACAATCCATATTCTTATAGAAATAAAAATCAAGATTTAGTGAATAAAAATTAAAAGCAAAATTTAGAAAATATTTTGACTAAAGAAGATTTAGTTTTGAAAGTGAAGTCATTTAAAGATATATCCAAAAATATATATATCAACAAGATTCCGATTTTTCAACATAGATCTCTTTATCTTCTGATCTTGGATTCTCAAGGTTGAAGCTTTAACTTACCGAGAACAAAATTAGGGTTTCTGAGCTGAAGGATTTCTTCGGTAGAGTTGAAGAATGAGTAAAGTTTCGGTGATTATCTACATCACGGTAGCGATTTTGGTTCTTTTTCTTATCTCGTATTCACCGAAGAAGAAGAGTGACCATGGTCACCACCACGGTGGTCATAATCAACATCATCGTCTAAAACTTCGGTCTTCTTTCAATTTTAAACCTGATCGTCACGATCCAGTTCCGTTTGATCCTATTGTCGCTGAAATTGAGCGCCGTCGTGAGGATAAGGAGTGGGAAAGGCAGTATATTGAGCTTTCTCATCCTGAGCTTATCTCTCGTTCTCAGCAAGCTACTGGTGATGGTAAAGTACATGATCCAGCTCCTGGTCATGAATCGCAGCCGGAATGGGAGGAATTTATGGATGCTGAGGATTACTTGAATGATGAAGATAAATTCAATGTCACAGATAGGTTTGTACCCTAATTTCATATCCGATCTTTGATCTTTTGGGGTTCTAATTACAATTCATAACTTGATTTTACTTCGAATTTGGAGAATCTGAGGCTGTATAGAAGAGCTAGTTAGTATTTACTATTGGCAGATGCATTGAGTTTGATTTGTACATTGCAGGCTGATTTTGTTGTTTCCAAAGATTGATGTTTCTCCAAATGATGGGTTTGTGACGGAGAGTGAATTGACTGACTGGAATATGCAGTCTTCTGTGAAGGAAGTGATGCACAGGGTTCGGAGAGATATGGATGTTCATGATAAAAACAAGGATGGTTTTATTTCATTCTCTGAATATGAACCACCCTCTTGGGTTCGCCATTCAGGTGAGCTGCAGTTTCCTGCTACTTCTTATGATCATGCAGAAGTATATGATTTGATAGAATTTGGTAATAAATGAAGTAGGTTTGCTTAGAAAGATAGGTGCATTTCATTTGATTTAACAAGTTTTTTTTTCCAGTTTTAGCTCTTTATGACCCATATGATCCTTTGACAGATAACAATTCCTTTGGCTATGACATGGGTTGGTGGAAGGAGGAGCATTTCAATGCATCAGATGCAAATGGTGATGGTCTGCTAGATTTAACAGAGTTTAGCGAGTAAGCGTTCTCTTAGCAACCCAGCTTTCTGCATCCAGTTTATCTTCTATTACAATGCTCTTACTGATTACTTCTTTCAACTTAGCTTTCTGCATCCTGCTGATTCCAAGAACCCTAAGTTACTGGAATGGTTGTGCAAGGAGGAAGTAAGGTAATGCAATGTAGTCATATGATGTTTCTTTTTTAACCTTTTTGAAGTATCCTTCTTTTAGCTGACTGTTTTATCAATGGTTTTTTTCCTTCCTTTTTTCAGAGAAAGAGATTCAGATAAAGATGGAAAGATCAGTTTTCAAGAGTTTTTCCATGGTCTCTTTGACACTGTAAGAAACTACGACGAAGAAAATCACAATTCTTCTCATCCTCATCATGACTTACCTGAAGGTCCAGCAAAGAAGCTGTTTGCTGAGCTTGACAAAGATGGTGATGGGTACGTAATACACGACTACACTCCTTAATTACAGTGTCTATATCACTACAGATTGCTTGACATAGCTTCTATTCCTCTACAGTTACTTGTCACATGTTGAATTGCTTCCCATTATCGGTAAAATTCATCCTACCGAGCGTTATTACGCTAAACAGCAAGCTGATTATATCATAGTACAGGTACATCACTTTTAACAAAATGACTTAGTTAGCTATTGAAGCACTTAAGTTTTGTTGTTACCAATGTTACATTGTTATATTCTCTTTATGATCTCACAGGCGGACTCAGACAAAGATGGGCGTCTAACTTTAGCAGAGATGATTGAGCATCCTTACGTATTCTACAGTGCCATTTTTGGCGAAGATGAAACTGATGATGATTATGGTTATCACGACGAGTTCCGTTAAGCTTCTTTGATACAAACATCAAGCTCGGTATGTTATAAATCCAAGCAGACCCCATCATCCTTCTCAAGACAGGTGAGATCTCAATGACATCAAAGCTCCAAGTTTAACTTTCTACACCTTTGTTCTTGACATCTGTACTACTGCAGATTCCTGTATGAATGAATCTCTTCCACTTAGATTAGCTGGTGATTTAGGATTTAGATTAGTATTTATGATTTCCAATCTCTGGAAACAGTCTGTTTTTTCATTGGATTTTGTTTACACAATTACATTACACCTTTGTTAAGTGATCATGAATTTGTTCAATCATTATGCATTCATTACATATGGATTTCTGGGTTTTTTGTATCTTCTTCTTACTACACCTTTAAAGCTTAATCCTTCATATGCCAATGTTAACCATAAACGCATAAAGATCCATAATCTTCAAATACTAAACAGAAAAGGAACAGAGATGTCTTAAGATAGACAGTTTCAGGAACTATTTTTGACCTGTTCTTATTTCATTGCTAAAAGCTAACTCTCAGCAAATGGAGTTCTCAAAAACAAAACCGGTCAAAGTTGAGATTCAACGCAGTAGAAGCCTTACTTCACCACACAGATCTTGATAACTGAAGCAGCTCCAATACGATGAAGTGCCACAACAGCATCACCATGGTTACATAGCCCTTTCTTAGTAGCTGACTTCAGAGCAGCCTCAATAATCACCTCCGTTGACTCACTATCAGTTGCCTTTGCAGATCCTTCAGCCAACATCGGAATCAAACCCCTGTAAATCAAACTATGTCTTGCAGGTGACTCATCACTACAAGTCCAGTCAAAGGAATCAGTGGTCATTACAGGAACAACCACAGATAAGATTGGAACCGCTGGTCTGTACTTAGCTACAAGCTTAGCCGTTGACCCACCACGAGTCAACACAATGATGAGTTTTGCCCTGGCCTTGTTAGCTGTCCGTACAGCAGATGATGCAAGACTCTCCAAGGGACTCATTGGAAGTGGAGTTGATCTTATCATCTCCTTAAAGATTGTGTTGTAATCCAATGAAGTCTCTGCTTCTATACAGATCTTAGCCATGACCTTTACAGCTATTTCTGGATAAGCTCCAGCTGCACTTTCACCACTAAGCATCACACAATCAGTACCATCAAGAACAGCATTAGCAACATCTGTGGCTTCAGCACGCGTCGGTCTAGGTGACTTGATCATAGACTCCAGCATCTGAGTTGCAGTAACCACAGGTTTCCCCACAAGGTTACACTTGTAGATCATCATCTTTTGAGCTAAGAAGATCTTCTCAATAGGAATCTCCATACCGAGATCACCACGAGCAACCATGAATGCATCAGTTTCGCGCAATATCTCATCGAAATTGATCACTCCTTCCTGATTCTCAACCTTCAAAAACAGAAAGATCCAGAATCATCATGCCCAATTCAATAAATGCAATTCCATAAACCATAAGTTACAGAAACAGTACCTTTGACATCAGCATTATGCTTTTAGCATGAGATCCAAGAACCTTCCTCACATTAACAAGATCTGAACCTTTTCGGACAAACGAAAGAGCAATCATATCAATCCGGTTCGGAACACCCCAACCTAGGATGTCTTCTACATCTTTCTCTGTCAAAGTAGGAAGATCAACCACAACACCAGGGAGATTCACATTTTTTCTTTCACCTAACATAGCTGAATTCTCACACCGGCATCTAACAGTTCCAGATTCAGGATCACATGACAGAACAGCTAGACTTATGCTTCCATCTGCACATAGTATGGTGTTTCCAGGCTTCACATCTAGAGGTAGCTTCTTATAGCTCATGGAGATCATTGTGTCATCCCCTTTAATGTCATAATCTGTGGTAATAGTAATCTCTTGACCTTCCTTTAATTGAATAGGGTTCCCATCTTTCAAGAAACCAGTACGGATCTCAGGCCCCTGTAGCAAAAGTTGCAGAGGTAAGAATCAACTTAGCCTATAACATGCCACACACTAAACCTGCCATGATTCATGACTCTGAAACACCAGTCAAGAGGCAACGAAACAACAATACAACCTATTAACCATTTTCCTAAGCTATAAGCAAGATAAGTGTTGGTAAAGAGGATAAAAAAGATGGAGACTACCTTTGTGTCAAGCATAACAGCAGCGAGAATGCCAGTATTGTGCATAGCAGTGCGAAGGTTGTCTAGAGTTTCCTGATGGTATTCATGGCTACCATGTGAGAAGTTGAAACGAGCAACATTCATACCAGCTCTCAAAAGCTTTTCAGTCATTTCAACACTACGAGAAGCAGGTCCTAGTGTACAAACTATCTTCGTCTTTGGGATTCTTCCATCATTAGGTAACTCTTTCAATATCCCTTCTATGTCTATGTTCGACATTTTCCAACAATCAAATCACTTCAGAGCAAAACAATTCTTACCCTGCAAATGAAACCAATAGAGCCATTAACCAAAACAGATGAAAGAACGAAACTTTCTCAGAAACTTTTTGATAAACCAAAGATTTCATCCTAAAGGAGAATTTACAGAACCTAGAAATGAACAGAGATTTATGTATAGTCACCTCTCTATGTAAATGCTCAATGTCTTTAACAAAATTAATTATTTAAACAACCCAATCAAACCAATTGAGCTACACATCAATAAATTTACAGAACCAGAAATAAACAATAGGTTTACACAAAATCACTCATCGATGCATGTGCTCAACATTTTCTAAAAATCAAGACTTTTAACACAACCTAATGAAATCAATTGAATCCAACAACCAAACTTCAAGCAAACAAGGAAACGAACAAAACTTTCTCAAAAGATTTCTGATAAATCAAACAAAGATCTCATCCTAAAGGAGAAGTAACAAAACCCAGAAATGAAATTAAGTGTCCAGAGACTCACTCATAGCAAAAAGAATGAGCATAGATTTAATTAAGTAAAGAAATTGAATGTCAATAACAATCAAAAACTAAACCTTTAAACTGTCTACGATTGGATCTAGGGGAAAAAAAGGGTTCGTTTGAAAACGAAGAAGCGAGAATCAAAGAGTGAGATTTTACCTTGAAGCTCCGTTTGAGGGCAAAACAATGGGAGACCTTGAACTTTTTTGACTGAGGTTTTCTTTGGTCTCTTTACGCTTTAGAATAAAGATATTTTTTCCTCTTGGAACCGAAGTTGGTCTCAAGTAGCGACTAATTGCCACGTCGACACCTCTCTCTTTTTTTTAATAAAAGATTTTTTTTTAATAATATTGTTAAACAAAAAACCTTAATTTATAATTTCCCATTGGAAATATAATAATTGTAAAAAAATGGAGAAAACCATATAAATTAATCTAATAAAAAACAAAATTAATTAGGTGGTATACTAATGTTTTTAATGAAAGGATATAATTATAGATTCTATCCTCATAATTAATAAAAGAATATCCTTTTGGATCAAAAGATCTTCCTTATTTTTTTAGGATCTATGAACTTGTGGTGGATCGTATTTTTAAAATTTTTAATTTTGAATATAAACCATAAATACTACATATTTGTGTGTTTTTTCTCCCAACTTTATAATTGTATGTTTTGTTTTGTTTCGTTCTTTGAGAAATTCAATGGTCATATTCCTAAAAACAAATATTGTCTTCATTTTTCACCCTTTTTATTTTTTCTATCACCACTCTTGGATTTATTAAAGAGCCATTTCTTGCACATTTTTATTTTATTTTATGTAATCAAAATTAATTAATAATCTCCAAAATAAATCAATGAGAATATTACACTCACTTCAAAATTTTATCCCCAAATTATAGACTTTTTAATAACTGTAATTGGCTGAAATTAATGTTTTAAGTGATTATTAATAACCAAATCAATTTAAATCCAGATAAATCCTAAAAACAAAATACCGAACCAATTTTGAAAACTTAAAATCAAATTTAAAGATAAAATATACCAAATTTACTTTTAATAAGAATTTAAAATGGATTCACTTTCAAAACTATTAACGAAACAAAAGTAACAAAAAAATCTTGATTAAAACAATTCTTTTTTTTGTTGCCAATTATATTGTTTTTGATCATGAACGGAAGTGAAATTCGTAAACATAAAAAAGAAAAAATTTTATAATTAGAAATTTATTGTTCAGTTGCTGAAGAAAGAAGAAATCTAAAGATGAGGTGAAATCAGAAGAATGTTGTAACTACACTACTTCCATTAACAGTCTCCATTGAAACCTACAAAGACTAAAACTCAGAAGCTTCTTGAAGCTGAAGAATTGCAGAGATGTTACCATCAAAAGATTGAAGCAAGAAACAAGAAGACTTTGATGCCATGAGATGAACACACATGATGACATGATGCAAGATCTTCAAATACGCTTAGGTGGAACGTACTGCACCCTCTCTTCTTGGCATAGGAACTGCAGGCGAGAAAATCGGTAAGTTAGACAAGGTTATAAGACAATAGTCACTACTGTAATGTGTTTCTAGAAGAGCAATGTCGTTATATGACACCAAAACTAAGGGATTTCAGATTCAGATTTCAGAATTCAGATAGAGGAAGATATATACTACATGGTCAAAATTTTACAGATATTTGCTTTTAAGTGGTTTTAGAACCTCTAAATTATACTTACTTGCATTTCCTCTGGGAGTGCTTCTGAGACAGCAAGAGTGTAGCAACCAGGAGCAAACTTTCCTGTAGCAAGAATTGCAAGTGTTGACATTATTTCGAGAAATGTAGCATCAAACTATAAACAACACATTGAAATCCGGATGCAGCTGTTGCTCAAATCAGGTGTGTATGAAACATTTCGTTTGAAATCCAAGGTGGCGATTTTGGTGAAAGAGACAGACTTATCTACATCTTTGTTTTATGTAAACAAGGAGCTTAACTATGTCGAAGTTTCGAGCTATAATGCAAAATAGATTGGGTTACTGCAGCAGTCAAGAACCAGATTAGTGGCTATACTCAAACTTCTAAATCAGTTAAACCCTCAAGAAACGGTTAACACATAGCCAGTTTAACACAGATTTGACTAGAATTGCTGAGAGTGATACACAAGACAGGTTTGAAACAACACATGGCACTTCATCAAAGCCACAATAAACACAAGACAGGTATGAACATACGAGTAAGCTCTCAAACTATCAAACTAATGGAAGGAAAGAGCTAAAGGAATTCAATAGTCGAGGATATAAGGCAGCAGAACTCAACATACCGATTCTTAACCACCTAGCTGCCCAGCTTTTACGAGGATCCATCACAGAAATTATACTGCAAACAATAGACAATATCAACAGTTAATGTATGAAGAAATAGAAATCTGAAAGCAAACCCTAAACCAGTCATTTCAAGGTTAGCAATCTATAAAAAGGTAAGCAAATAACTTGGAAATTATTCTTAGAGCAGCAAAATTTAGCTCAAATCTTATCAAATGACCAGTTAGTGTTCCAGTAAAATTTCAACAGATTGTCAGTATAGGATTTGAATTTAAAGGCATACCCATTGAAATTAGGGGTTGTAACATCCACAATACGTTCATGATCATCTTCCATCTTGAAGAAAGGACAATTCTCGCAACCAGAATCTCTAAACTGTTCGAAAATAAATCAGAAACACACACAAAACCATCGGAAATAGCAACACTTAGACGCATTGAATAAGAGAGAAATCAAACCTGATCGTAGGTCTTGACGAGACGACAACGTAGACAGGCTCTAAGCTCATGACCAAAACTCGTCGGAATCTGAGCTGGAGCTTCTCCCATTTTATTTTCCCTCCTTAATCTCCGAATTCACTACCCAAACCTTCGAATTTCTTCCCCCAAAGTTCGAAATTCGTCGAATTCTTCACAACATTTTCAAGGATTTGAGAACGGAAACGAGTAACAAAGCCTCTTCGTGATCTCTCAGTTCCGTACAGTGCGTTAATTTATTTAAATTAATAAAGTGGGCCTCTATTTGGGCCCATAAAATAATCCCTATTGGGCTTTTATATAAACCTGTCCTATAAACTTATAATTTAAACCCACACAAATTATACAAATTTTAATTCTTACAATTTACATGTCAAATTAGTTTCGACTTTTTAGGTCAATTATTTTGTAATTTTTCTCCAAATAAATATTTTTAAAAAGAAAAAAAATCTTCCGAATTTTTTTTTTGCAATATGCTAAAAAGAAATGTTTATTTATCACAACAACTCTTTTTTTCCAAACTTTATTATTTTTACGTCAACCATTTTTGTTATACTAGTAAATAGCCTTTATTCGTTAGATACAAACAAATTTGTACGCAACAATAGAAATTCATGTATCATTGATTTATTTTTAAAATATTTAATATTAATATTACAAATAAAAATAGTTTTATTTTGTAAATCAAACAAAAAATAGTTGATAATGTTAAACAGTTATTTTTTTGTACCACGCCGATTACTTCGTCGCAAACATTATATTTTAAACATAAACAAATTATCGAAAAAATAGGAATAACCAACAAAAACAAAATAATTCAATTACATATATAGTCATAATTAATCCCTATTTTATGCTTTTAAAATGTCATATTCGAATTTTCGGAAATATAATTTATCTCTATTATTATATGTTTTTCTGTTTATGTAAATATGCAATACCCCGAAAAATGTGGTGTGTGTCGATTCGTGAATTTTACGTAACGTTTTAATATAAAATGTTATTTTATTGATATGTTAAATTTGTTAGGATTTTTTTTGTTATGTAAATCCTAAAAATTAGTATTAGTTACCGAAATGTGAAAAATAAAATAAAAGAAGATCATATATATAAAAAAAAAAAAGAAAATTTTTTTTACAAAGCATTGTTGGGTACGAGAGCAGGCTGTGATGAGCCACGCTTCCTCTTTCTCTCTCTGAGAGTCGTTCTTTATAATTCTTTTCTCTTATTGCGCTCTCTCTCTTATTCTTCATCTCTCTCTAACGCATCTATCTTCTCTCAAATCTCACCGCTTTTCTCTATTTTTCTGGGTTTTCTCTGCGTTTGCCCTTTACCCTTTACCCTTTTTTTTCTCTTCTATTTCATCTACCATCGCCAAACCTTATCTTTTGTTTCCTGGGTTTTGCTTTTAATTTGGTATAATTGCTTCTCTTTTCTGTTTTCTATCGACCCTTTTCTTATTTTTGCGTTTGGTTTCTTCAATTGTTAATTGATCCGATCTTTGTTATACTGACTTCGATGTTGATTTAATGAAATGTTTTTTTTTAATTGGTATTTTCTGGTGTTGCCCTAAAGTGTACTGTGTTTGATTATGTTTGAGTTTTGGGGTTTTACTATGTGATTGAATCGATTTGGGTTTATTTTTGATTCGTTCTTGTTTTGATTGAATACATGAAGCTGCAACTAGTGTATAGTTTAATCACTTGGAATATGATTTTTACTGGTTTTGATGTTCTTATGGATTTAATCTTAATCTCCTTGTTGTAGCCATTACTCTCTACTGCTAGATCTACATGAGATTGTGTTTCAGTATGATCAGCACTTATATCTCAGTATTGTTCTTTCTTCATTTCAAAGCATATGTCTGATTGATCAAGGAGAATCCTTTTTGTGTTTGATTGATGGATCTAATGTGTAGTTACTCATAGTTTGATCTTTTGTTCTCTTTGTGCAGAATACTTATATGGGCTGAATTAGGAATTTCATGGGAGTTGTGGAGGATACGGAACCTCCTTCGAAGCGTCCAAAGAGACTTACTGACGAACAAAACGGTTTCTCTGGTAACTCTTCTGTTAGAGTTAGTGTTAACAACTCTTTGGGAGACCTGATGGCAAGGCCACTAACCTCCCAAGGGGATGAAGAAACCATTGGCTCCATTGGAGTTATTAAAAAGTCTGAATTCATTAGGATAATCACTAAAGCTCTTTACTCACTTGGATTTGATAAAAGTGGGGCTATGTTAGAGGAAGAATCTGGAATTCCTTTACATAATTCTATTGTTAAGGTGTTTATGCAGCAGGTAAAAGATGGAAAATGGGATGAAAGTGTTGTAACATTGCATAAAATCGGTATGCTCGATGAAAAGATTGTCAAATCTGCTTCTTTTTTGCTCTTAGAGCAAAAGTTCTTTGAGCTACTTAAATTAGAAAAGATAGTTGATGCACTTGGTACCTTAAGGAATGAGATTGTTCCTCTTCGTATTAATACAAAGCGTGTTCATGAGCTAGCTTCATGTCTAATATCACCTTCAAACTTTCTATCGCGTGCAAATTCGGGTTCATGTACAGAAAGCAAGAATTCAAGGTCTAAAGTTCTTGAAGAACTTCAAAACTTGCTTCCTGCTTCTGTTATGATCCCTGAAAAGAGATTAGAGTATTTAGTTGAGAACTCTCTTCATATTCAGCGGGATTCTTGTGTTTTCCATAATACATTGGATAGTGATTTGTCTTTGTACTCTGATCATCAATGTGGGAAGCATCAAATTCCTTCTCAGACTGTACAGGTTAGACTTCTTTGATCTATGAATGTTACTTTTGTTTTCTACATGTTGTTTTAGTTTCTTTTCTGGTGTGATCATGAGTTTGTGGTAATAACTTCAACTAATTACTTCAGTGGCCTCTTCTTATGTTTGTAGTTTAGTCAGACTTGCAGTGAATCTATGGATTAATAACATAATTACATTTCTTAAGTTCCCTCTCTACCTGAATGGTTCAGATCTTGGAGTCACATACCGATGAAGTCTGGTTCTTGCAATTCTCGCACAATGGCAAATATTTAGCTTCATCTTCTAAGGATCAAACGGCCATTATATGGGAGGTAATGCTACTTACCTTACGTTTCTTTATACTGCTCGACAATGGCTACTTGAAGACATTATCAGGCCAATCTCTCTGAATTGAGTTCACTTTTATGTACTTTCAGATCAATGTAGCTGGTCACTTGACTTTAAAGCATAGACTTGTGGGCCACCAGAAGCCAGTGATATCTGTCTTATGGAGTCCTGATGATTGTGAAGTTATTACATGTGGAGCAGAGGAGGTTATAAGACGCTGGGATGCTGATTCAGGCGAGTGTATTCATATCTATGAGAAAAATGGTATCAGTCCAATCTCTTGTGGATGGTATCCTGATGGTAAGGGAATAATCTCCGGTATGACAGATAGAAGTATCTGTATGTGGGATTTAGATGGTCGAGAGATTGAATGCTGGAAAGGTCAAAAAACACAAAAGGTATCAGATATCGCCATGACAGATGATGGGAAATGGCTAGTAAGTGTATGCAAGGAATCAGTGATATCTCTGTTTGATAGAGATGCAAAAGTCGAAAGATTGATCGTAGAGGAAGACATGATTACTTCGTTTTCGCTATCGAATGACAACAAATATATTCTCTTAAACTTACTTAATCAAGAAATCCGTCTCTGGAACATTGAAGGTGACCCTAAGATTGTGTCAAGATACAGAGGTCATAAACGTTCAAGATTCATCATCAGGTCTTGCTTTGGTGGCTATAATCAAGCGTTTATTGCTAGTGGCAGTGAAGATTCTCAGGTAAAATCATCTCTTTTCCCTTGAATAGAATCATCAAACAATTCAATTTAGAAACTAAATCAAAATGGTCACTTCTTGGTTCTTGTTTCTTGTTTCTTGTTTCTTGTTTCTTGGTTCTTGGTTCTTGGTTCTTGGTTGATGTGGGGGTTTCTTGAGATTGATCTAGGTGGGTTTTGTGGGGGGAATAGGATGAAACCAATGCAGAGTTTTGTGTTGTTGCAGGTGTACATGTGGCATAGATCAACAGGGAAGTTTCTACAGGCTTTACCAGGGCACGCAGGAGCGGTGAACTGTGTGAGCTGGAGCCCTACGAATCTTCATATGTTGGCTTCAGCGAGCGATGATGGAACAATACGGATATGGGGGCTTGAGAAGGTAAATGAGCAGAAGCTGAAGCAAGGAAGAGGAGAAGGAAGTTGCAGTAATGGTGTCGTTATTCACCAATGCAATGGGAACTGATCTCTCATTTTTATGGCTTTCAAAGAAACCTTCTCACAGTTTATGTTCTTTCTCTCATCCTTTTATGCTTTTTAATGAACTCGAAAGCTCTGTTTTTAATTTATTTTATTTTTAAAGAAAAAAAAATGCAAATTTGGAATTCTTATTCATTTAATTATGATTTATTTTGCATAGTTTGTGAATTATTAACCCGAATTAAATTAGGATACAAATTTTAAAAAATTTATTTGGATTCATATATGTTAATACATAAAAAAATTATTTAGAAGCTGTGCAAAAAAAAAATTTACTATATATATAATGTAAAGAATTGCGTTTGGAGCTTATTCAAAGTTTCGATCTCAAACTGTAAAATCCCTAATTCTAGAGAGAGAAATTGAGTGATATGGGAAGCAACCGTCCTAAGAATTTCCGGCGACGGGGCGACGACGGCGGCGGCGATGATAACGACGGAAAAGAAACAACTACCGGTGTGAAATCTTCTTCGGCTGTTGCCTTGGCGAAACCTAAAAAGGTACCAGCTACGGCTCCGAAGAAGAAACTCCTCAGTTTCGCTGATGAAGAGGAGGAAGAAGATGGAGGAGCTTTCCGAGTAACAGTAAAACCTAAGAATGGTAGAGAACGCAACAAAGCTTCATCGCGTCTTGGGGGTTCGGGATCTTCTCATAAAGTTAATTATTCCACTAAGGAACATCGTCCCTCTGGTCCGTCTTCATCCACCGCTGCTACGGTTTCTAATGTGCTCCCTCAGGCTGGCTCTTATTCGAAAGAGGCGTTGCTTGAGCTACAAAAGAATACCCGGACGCTTCCGTACTCTCGTCCTAGTTCTACTGCCGAACCGAAAGTAGTGCTTAAGGGTTTGAATCTAATAAAACCTCAGCAGGAGCAGGGGCAGCAGAGTCTGAGAGACGTGGTTAAACAGGTTTCGGATTTGGACTTTGATGAGGAAGGGGAAGAGGAGCAGCCTGACGATGTGTTTCCTGATCAGGCGGCGATTGAAGCTATTAGAGCCAAGAAAGAGAAAATGAGGCAGTCGCGTTCAGCACCTGCACCCGATTTCATATCACTGGATGGTAGCACTGCCAATCATTCTGCTGTAGAAGGGCTGAGCGATGACGATGCGGACTTTCAGGGCGGCTTTATAGGCGCGAGACCGCCCAAAGGTGATAAGAAAGGTGTGTTTGATTTCGGGGATGAAAGGCTAACAGCCAAAGAATCCACGACAGGTAGTTTTTATGAGGATGAAGATGAGGAAGAGAAGTTGTGGGAGGATGAGCAATTTAAGAAGGGGTATGGTAAAAGAATTGATGAAGGTTCTAATAGGACTGTAAATAGTAATGGAATCGGTGTGCCTCTGCATCCTAAGCAGCAGCCACTACAACAACAGATGTATGCTTATCCTGCGGGGATACAACTTAGTTCAGCTCCCAATGGTTCTGTGCCTCCAATTATTGGCCCGGCTAGTAGCTTGGATACGATGCCAATGTCACAACAAGCTGAGCTTGCCAAAAAGGCATTGCTCAACAATGTTCAGAGGCTTAAGGTATTGTTCTATGGTGTTGGTTTCTGCCTATTTAAGAATTTGCTCCTCCTGTGAGGGTTTTGCTAATAGCACTATATGTCTATGATGTTAATGGTTATCTTAGTTGGTTACATGTTGGGAGTAGTTATGATTTGGTTTTGGGTCATAAATTTGAATAAATTTCTGATGATGAATTATGTTGAATTATCTGTCAGGAATCTCATGCAAGAACTGTATCCTCGCTTTCCAAGACGGATGAGAATTTGACTGCTTCGTTGATTAATATCACAACACTTGAAAGTTCTCTATCTGCGGCTGGGGATAAGTATGTCTTCATGCAAAAACTCAGAGACTTCATTTCTGTCATCTGCGACTTCATGCAGGTACGCATTACTATTACTATACTGCTGTTCTATGGTCGTATACAAATTGTTTATGTTGCAGCCTTATAGGCATGCCCCTATTCTGTTGATATACCAAAGGCTGCTGCTTTCTTAGTGCATCTCTTGACGGCTCTTCCTTTCATCTTATTTGACTGCATGGAAACATGATCATATTACGCATACTTTTCTTATATATAGAGTTGCATGGATCAATTTCTACATAATGTATAGCATGATGAATGTAATTCTTGCTAGTCTCTTTTTCTTCCAAATATGATTATAAGAGTCTGCTTGCGTACCCCAATGTTTTCATACATAGTAATTTAGTGTCCAATATAGAAAAAATGCGGCTTTGGAATTGCTCTGTGCCTAAAATAGCTGCAAAAAGAACAGGCATTTTTGGAATAGACGTCCTCATTACTGTCGCGAATTGTCTTTTGCAGGAAAAGGGTTCATTAATTGAGGAAATTGAAGATCAGATGAAGGAACTAAATGAAAAACATGCTTCAGCTATTTTAGAAAGGAGAATTGCAGATAACAATGATGAAATGGTAGAGTTAGGGGCCGCTGTGAAAGCAGCAATGGCAGTCCTAAACAAACATGGAAGCAGTACTTCAACGATTGCCTCTGCAACAAGTGCTGCACTGGCTGCCTCTGCTTCTATAAGACAGCAGACAAATCAACCAGTTGAGCTTGATGAATTTGGAAGAGACAAAAACCTGCAGAAACGCAGGGAAGTGGAACAGAGGGCTGCAGCACGGCAGAAAAGGCGAGCTCGATTTGAAAATAAGCGTGCATCTGCCATGGATGTTGATGACTCTTCTCGAAAGATAGAAGGAGAATCAAGCACTGATGAGAGTGACAGTGAAACTTCTGCCTATAAGGAAACCAGAGATAGCTTACTTCAGTGTGCTGAAAAGGTCTTTAGTGATGCATCCGATGAATTTTCCCAGCTTTCAAGAGTGAAGGCAAGATTTGAAAAGTGGAAGCGAGACTACTTATCTACTTATCGTGATGCTTACATGTCTTTGAGTGTTCCTTCAATCTTTTCACCTTATGTGAGGTTGGAGCTTCTGAAATGGGATCCTCTTCATGAAGATGTTGATTTCTACGACATGAAATGGTAAGCTATTAACGATTTTCAGTTTTGCATGCTACCCAAACTTACATCCTTAAACCATACTTCACTTATTATCATCTAAAGTAGTAGCCATTGGCCTCTTAGTTTGTTTGCTTCTGACTAGTGATTTCTCTCTCTAGGCATGGGTTGCTGTTTGACTATGGGAAGCCAGAAGATGGCAACGATTTTGAACCAGATGATACAGATGCAAACCTTGTCCCTGAGCTAGTGGAAAAGGTAGCGATTCCTATTTTGTATCATCAGATAGTTCATTGTTGGGATATACTTAGCACCCGAGAGACAAGGAATGCCGTTGCTGCTACAAGCTTGGTGACAAATTATGTTTCTGCTTCAAGCGAGGCCCTAGCAGAACTATTTTCTGCTATTCGTTCTCGTCTTGCTGAAGCTGTTGCATCTATTACGGTACAAATTTCTTGCTAAAACCTACACTACCCTCTTTTTGCTCTTTTGAAATCCATGCTAATGATATCCTCTGACTCTTTCTTTGTTCTCTAGATTCCGACATGGGATCCTCTGGTATTGAAGGCTGTACCTAGTGCTCCTCAGGTTGCGGCATATAGGTTTGGAACGTCAGTTCGTCTTATGAGAAATATATGCGTGTGGAAAGACATCTTGGCCCTTCCAGTGTTGGAGAACTTGGCTCTAAGCGATCTTTTGTTCGGAAAAGTTTTACCTCATATAAGAAGCATTGCATCAAATATCCATGATGCTGTGACTAGATCTGAGAGAATCGTTGCTTCTTTGTCTGGAGTTTGGACCGGACCAAGCGTCACAAGAACCCACAGGTTCATACGATTTTCTTCAACCATTAATTATAATATGTTGCGACATACTAAAAGGTGTATTTTATTTTGCAGTCGTCAGTTGCAACCTCTTGTGGATTATGTTCTATCACTTAGAAGAATCCTCGAGAAAAGGCTTGCCTCAGGACTGGAGTATAGTGAAACCACAGGTCTTGCCCGCCGGTTAAAGAGAATACTAGTCGAGCTCCACGAACACGACCACGCAAGGGAAATTGTTAAAACATTCAATCTCAAAGAGGCAGTTTAATTGAAAAATTGCAAAAATCAACTCCAAATCCTTAACCTCAAGTATCAGGTACAACTTTCAGACTCAACCCTGCAAGGCCTGATCGATTTTGCCATCGATATTTACAATTGAGGATGTTTTTGCATCGTTACCTGAAAGACTGGATCCATTTTTCAGAGACAAAAAGAGTTTTGACTACTCTGGCTTCTCAGGCAATGTAAGTAATCTCTTGAGTTTATAGACACTTGTATTAAGATTAGGAGTCGTCTCTTGAGTTTGTAGATTTAGCAAAGACAATAATTTTATTATTAATATAAAGGTCAACCTTGTCTTGTTGTGTTGCATTTTAGATTGCAGTGAATTTCTATTACAAGCTGGTCATGCTTCGAATTCTGTTGAAATTAAACGTCTTCTGGTATGAACAACCTGTGTGATTATGAATCCTTCTAATTGATGTAGTTTGTTCGCTGAACAAACATCTCAGGAAGTAGTAGTAGTAGTAGAGTCATCTTCTTCATTTGATGAATCCTCTTCATTTGAATCTTCTTTATCTGAAGAATCCACCATTTTTTCTAGTGAATCTATGTCTCCAGCTTCAGAAAGCGCGTGTATCCGCAGCTTCTCTGCGTCCTCACTGAAAATTTTGCAGATATGAGGAAGAGTAAGTAAAGAAACTTGTAAAAGTGGTTTCTTTGAAGAAAAAGCTTGAATTTGCAGAGGAACTTACTCTGTAACTCCGAATATTTCCTTCACCATTAAAGAGTTGTCTTGGGAGCAGAAGTCAGGAAGCTGTTTACAGGAAATGGCAGAAGAGAGAATGGTGTTATATGATCAAATATCAAATGCAGATTCTCTTCAATACAGTAGAGTCGTTATGAAACTGTGGAACTGCAAAGACGACAATGGCATTAGCATACCTCAGAAAGATAGTAAACTTTGCTGAATAGCGCTTGCACAGCTAGTTTCCTCTTGAATCCTTTTTCTGTGAAGCCTTCCATATCCATCACTACAGGACCTGCAAAACCAAATAAAGATGGCATCAGAAAAATGTCCCAGAAGTTTTTAAGTGATAAGCAAATGGAGGTATAGTTTCTTCACCTTTCTCTTTAACAATACGACGCGAGATTTGATTCAAAACCTCAGGAATCTGTGAATCATCTAAACCAGAAGCTTGTCTAAGAAGAATAAGGTCTGCAACAAGTTCAGGGTTAAATGGTTTCTCATTCAACGCATAGCGTATGTACTTCCGCAATATCTCCTCCATGGTGAAACCTGTCTGGATGTTACCAAAATCACCATTCGAATGTCAAAACCTGGAGGATCATGAAGATTTTACTGGTATAAAGATCAAGAAAAACCAGTGATTATTGTTCACCTTTTGTTCAAGTGCCTTGAGCTCAGAGTTATGCACTGTTCCTTGTTTCTGCAACAACTCATCTATTGACCTACAAAGCATAGCATTCTGATTCACCTGATACATAAACAAAACCACCAGTGAATCAGATCTTCCGATCATCGGAAAAGTTAAAGATCAGGAGGTAGAGAGGTTATGGAAGAAAACCAGTTTTCTGCGTTGGGCTTTAGGAGAAGAGAGCTTTTTAACGGTTTTGACGAATGCAGTTACGAAGGTTACACCGGCGTAAGCGAGTGGAACAGCGAGTATCCATGGCAATGAGCTACTTCCAACTCTAGGTCCTGGAATCGCTTGAGTTACCGATCCAGTAAACTCGACCAAGTCTAATGCCTTTTCCTGAATCCATAACATATCCTCTTCAACTTCAATTTCTTCTTCGTCTCCGCTCGAATTCTTCGTTGGTTGCTGCTTCTTGTTCTCCACCGCCTCCGGTTCCTTCTTCGAAGATGCGGCGGAAGCAGAGAGGTGATTTAGTCTTAGTGAACGACGGAGAAACGGTAAGGAGACGAAGAGAGGTGTTTTCGAGACGGTGGAGCGAGGGAGAAAAGATGGTTGTAGATTGGCTTGAGCTCGAATCCGAGGCTGAGGGAGAAGAAGAGACGCCATTGTTTTTGAAAGCTTGGAGGTTTTTGAAATGGCGAGAGTGTTCGGATTCTGAAGGTGACGGCTGAGGATGCGGCGGAGCTCTCAACAGAGCAGAAGGTTGTTGCCTTGTCGCCGATGGAGAAGGTAACGAAGATATACAACTTTATTTAATCTTTTAACGCTTATTAATGGGCTATTATAAGCCCGGCCCATTTAGTTATAACTAAAATCGAATTTTGATCAAAATTAGTTTAATATTAATTACAATTTAAATTAAACATTTTTATTTTAAATTCGAGAAAAAAATGTTTTTTTTCCTATGAAGAAAATAAAGAAATAACTAGGTCATGCTAAGAGCATGAGTAAGACAGTGCAAGTCACATGACCTTACAAATTTGAATCTCACAAGCAAAATCTTTGCTTTAAATCCATTTTCTGTTTCTCCATTTTACAAATGATTAAAAGTAAAGAGTAATTTACAGAATAACGTCTCACATAGTAGTTTTTGAGTCTAATAGCTAGATTTTGTGCAATGCTACAGTCTTTAACACATCTAATGAAGCTCAATATGCTCTTTAGAACACCTGCAATGATGTGAAAAAAAACTTGCAGGGACACCTTGTGAATGCAATCAATCCTTTAGCCTCTTTGCAAAATATGAGCTCGAGTAATCTAGCCTGCGCGTAAGAACAAGAAACTTTGTTTTACTGCCATAAACGTTAAAGTGATGACCTTAAGTAGCCAATCATGTTCTATAAATGAGTGCAAGATTCTGTAGCTATGTTCCTCATGGTTTAAGGCAGTAATCTAATCCACTGGTTTTGCAGCTTAAGGAACAGAGTAATTCTAATTCTTAAGTACACACCTATGGAAGCTATAGAACATCATAAGCAAAAGCCAAAAGGCTACCTTTGTTAAACATTATCAGGCAAAATTCTCTAAAGAAGGCTCGTTCGAACTCTTTCTCTTGTAGCTGTTTTTCTTGCTCCATCATCTTTCGCATTTTCTTAGAAAGTTTCTTCGTTTTCTTTGGTACTTCCTCATCCTGAAATTAAGAAAAAGAAAAGTTAAGTTTAATGCATTTTCATAAAGGTAATTACGAGAAAAATAGACTACCTTCTTGCTGTTGTTTCCAGATGCTGTAGTTTGAGTCTTTGTTGCTTTTCTCTTTGTTTTTTCTGCTCCTAGTCCTCGTTTGTTATGTTTTGGCTCTGCTGCTACAGGCACTAATATACCCTGTTTGGGAATAGAACAACTCGTTTAGAAATAAAAGAAAACTAGTATAGAATGAACATGATTGCCTATACACAACATAGCAAGTTTGTTCGAACATTACCTGTTCAGCGATTCCAAGACCAGTGCCTTCCTTCCAGCCATGCTTCTTTAAGAGCTTCATATTTCAATCAAAGATTACAATGGCTTCAGACAAGGTAGACCATTTAAGATATCAAAAACACCACGTTTAGCTAGAAACATACTAGCTAGAACAAAGCTCAATATAAATACCTGAAACCCAATGTTGGAAGAATTGATAGCAGCCCATGAGCCACTTGATCCAGATGACTCCTCCATATTGTTAGACACCTGAATACAGGATTTTCACTGTTTTGAGATATTTTAGCCTGAGACTTTACTGTTTTCTTCTTCTTCAACCTGTGTTTCTTTGATTTCTCTGCTCCTTATCCAAGTTTGTTATGTTTCACCTGAGTTTCTAAGAGTACCCTGTTGCAGTTAGGGAAACTTTTAGAGACAAAACATAACGAATATGAAATCAGTAATAATAACAGAACAAGTAGAAGTTGACCAGCAAAACAACAAACTGAAACACCAGTACTACTCAAAGCCAGCTACTACTAAACAACACTTCAAGAGCATATCTATGCAAGCAACATCTCTATGTTGATAGCCCTAATGTATAATCGAAATACATCAGCAGATACATATAGATCAAATCAGAAACCATAAAGAAAATTGATCAAAGAACTAGTTATCAAACAACTCACTTGTTAGGCGATTCATTAAGACCTGCAATAACCTAATTGCACCAATACCCCAATTTTCCCTACACAAAAGAAAACGGAAGCAGCCATGGATGAGTATTTGTAACCCAATATTGGTAGAGTCAGTGGTAGCCCATGAAATCCTTGAATTCAATGAAATCTACCATAACGAATCGAAACCTAAATTCAATGAATTTACCATAAAAAAAATCCCTAAACTTTAGGGGTCAATTAAAGTTTATTGTTTTCGCAAAATTCAGCCAAGTTACGGTCAAATTCATAATCCCTTGTGCTGAATTTTTTTTTATACAAGACTGAAACCTCGAATCAAGGAGAGAAAAACAGTGCGATTTAAACAAAACAATCTAATTATCGAAGATTGGATAAATAATAGAGCTTACCAAAATCGTGAAACTCTCAATATGCACCGAATAGGATCAGACGAGGAAACCCTAGAGCCGCTGAAAAAATCGATCGGCTAACTTTTCCCCTCCTCTCGTCACTGAATCGCCGCTCCTGCTTATCGCCGGCGGGAGGCGGTTAAACGTCTTAACTTAAATAATTCCCCGCCGATTTATAAAATAAGGAAATTGCAAAAGTCGGCTCGTATTTTTTAAATATACTATTTATTTCCAAATAATTTGTTATTAATTATTGGGCCAGGCCTAACTAGGCCCATAAAATATAAACAGTGTCATCGTCAAGACAACGTGGTCTAATCTCAACCGTTCAATTTATCGACAACGTCGGTCTCGAGCAGAAATTATAACTCAGTTCCGTCTTCTTCCTCTGTGGTTGATTCGTGTGGCCTTCGCTGTGGTTCTAAGGAACAACGACCACTATCTCTCTCTCGTTCTCTGTACGAGTTACCGTCGCGGATTTTTCGTCTCAATGGTGAGTAATCGCAGCTCAATTCAAGCTACTTTTATGATCTTCGCTTCATTTCTAGGTTATGTGGCTGGCTTAATCTCGATCGCATTTGTTAGGGTTTTCGGAATTTAAGACTTGAGTTATTTCCTATTTGTCGCGAATTTTAGCCGAATGGTTGTGAAATGGGACAATCTGTTTTCATATAGATCTAGTTTACGGTGTATGATTGATTGGAACATTGATTTGATCTGGTAATTTTCCCCAAGATTGTGGGTGCTTCTTGAGCGATTGGGTTTATTCACTGTGTAATTTTCCTCTGTTTGGTTTTGATGTTGAAATAGTTATTCTCTGTCTCATGATTTGTCACTTAAGTCTATTGTGATCAATTCCTGTGCTTCTGTGCTACAGAATTTTCTTTTGAACAAGATAACGTGTGATTAATGTATGTTACTGTGAATTGTTTATACAACATATATGAAAATTGGATTTGGTGACAGGCGCCTGTAAGGGGTATTCTTGGCTTGCAGAGGGCAGTATCAGTTTGGAAAGAAAGCAGCAGATTGGCTCCAGCATTGAGGTCATTCAACACCCAAGCTGCATCCACTTCTACCACTCCACAGGCACCTCCACCTCCTCCCCCACCGGAAAAGACTCACTTCGGTGGTCTTAAGGATGAAGACCGGATTTTTACTAACCTCTATGGTCTACATGATCCGTTTCTCAAAGGTGCTATGAAGAGAGGTGATTGGCATAGGACCAAGGATTTGGTGCTCAAGGGTACTGATTGGATTGTCAATGAAATGAAAAAATCTGGTCTTCGTGGACGTGGTGGTGCCGGTTTCCCTTCTGGCCTTAAGTGGTCCTTTATGCCTAAAGTGTCTGATGGCCGTCCTTCCTATTTGGTTGTTAACGCTGATGAAAGTGAGCCTGGAACTTGTAAAGATAGGGAAATCATGCGTCATGATCCCCACAAGTTATTGGAAGGGTGTTTGATTGCTGGTGTTGGAATGAGAGCTAGTGCTGCATACATTTACATCAGGGGTGAATATGTCAATGAACGTTTAAATCTAGAGAAGGCCAGGAAAGAAGCATATGCAGCCGGTCTTTTGGGGAAGAATGCATGTGGTTCAGGTTATGATTTCGATGTCTATATCCACTTTGGTGCAGGTGCATACATTTGCGGTGAAGAAACTGCTCTTCTGGAAAGCCTTGAAGGGAAACAAGGAAAACCCAGGTTGAAGCCCCCGTTCCCTGCCAATGCTGGTTTATACGGTTGCCCCACAACTGTTACCAATGTGGAAACAGTGGCTGTTTCTCCTACCATCTTAAGGCGTGGACCAGAGTGGTTTGCAAGTTTCGGTAGGAAGAATAACGCTGGGACAAAGTTGTTTTGTGTATCAGGACACGTGAACAAACCATGCACAGTAGAAGAGGAAATGAGTATACCTCTCAAGGAACTAATTGAAAGGCACTGTGGAGGTGTTAGAGGTGGATGGGACAATCTTCTTGCTATCATCCCCGGTGGCTCCTCCGTCCCTCTAATCCCTAAGAACATATGTGAAGATGTGCTAATGGATTTCGATGCCCTCAAAGCTGTCCAATCAGGGCTAGGAACTGCAGCTGTCATAGTGATGGATAAATCAACCGATGTTGTTGACGCAATTGCAAGGCTTTCTTACTTCTACAAGCATGAAAGCTGTGGGCAATGCACTCCTTGCAGAGAAGGCACAGGCTGGCTTTGGATGATTATGGAGAGAATGAAAGTTGGTAATGCAAAGCTCGAAGAGATTGATATGCTGCAGGAAGTAACCAAACAAATCGAAGGACACACGATTTGTGCATTAGGTGATGCAGCTGCATGGCCTGTGCAAGGTCTGATTAGACACTTTAGGCCAGAGATGGAGAGAAGAATCAAGGAACGTGCCCAAAGGGAGTTGCTTCAAGCTGCTGCTTAAACCCCACAGGTTAGCAACTAAGTCCTTGTTGCTTAATCTTTCTCTTTTTAATCTTCTGATGCAAACTTCGAATAAGTTGATTGTTTTCTATCAAATTATATATGCCATAGTTCAATTTTGGCAGGGGATTTGTGTGTGTTTTTTTTCTTCTCTCTCTCCATGGAAATAAGATCTAAAAGCAGAACTTTTAGGGTTTTTTGGGGATGCAAAAGCTGAGGAGAAGAAGGTAATGAATGTATTTGTTTGAAATGGTTTTAATGTTTTAAAACTTTGTACTAAAAAAAAGGAGCTCTCTAATTGGCTCTCTTTGCATACTCTAAATCTACTTTTGTTCATTGTTTTGCTTTACTTATTTAAGAACCCTTCATTTTGGGAATAAAACTAAACAAACCCTTTTCATGTTCTGAAATAAAGGATGCTCCTTTATAAGTTTTATAATGTATACTTTCTATTGCTTTTCTTTGTGGTATAATAATATCACTATAGGATATAAATAGTATATCATTCTTATTATTAGTAGTCTTATATATATTAATGATCTGTTTATTTCTATTTTCATACTATAGCTAGAAAGTGTAACTTATATCATGTTATAAACTTATGATAAATCGAAAAATATCTGTAGATTTACTTTGTTTTGGTTTTTATAAAATAATTTATATATTAAAAAAATATATATGGAAATGATATATTCGCATTAAATCGAAAATAAAATAAAAAGAAATAATAGTGTGAATTAATTAATGGGTGAAAGGGGGGACCAATGAGCAAAGTGATTGGATATTTTTGGATAAGACCCTCTCCTTCTTCCCTAACTTCTTTGTCTTCTCTCTTTTATTTTTTAATAATTATTTCATTGCCAAATTATTTTATTTATTTTTGCTATACAAATTATTGATGTTATACTCGTAAATTCAAATTCTAAATCCCGTGGTTTAAAGTTGGTTTTTTTTGGTTAATTTGTGTTATTAAAAACAACAAAAAACAGTTATGATGATTCGATTTGGTGTGAATTTTATAGTTTTGAATTTTAAAAGATTACGTCTGAATTTATATATAATTTTTATTCGTATGATTCTGTTCCTGTATTATCGGTAAAATTAGTATCTTGAATAAGTTTAGTTTAAGTAGGACGAAGACGAACCTATGATAATTTTCTTAATTAATTAAATATATAACCTTTTGTTTATTTCTGTGTTTGGAAAAAGTGCTATTTTTTTAATTACGTAAAGGGGCTCCTGAAATTGAGTTTCGTTTATATTATTTTTGTTTATTAAAAAATAGTTTTAACTAGGAGTATATTATTATATATGTATACACACTTTTTTCTGTAATGGTAATTTTTCTGAAATTAATCTGTTTTTTATATAATTTTTTTTCTTCCAATAATCGCTGTTTATCAATGATTGCTTAAGACCCCAAATGTCATCCAAACTATATATCTAAGCACATGGTATTTAATTATTATTATAAAATTTAAGTAATTAATTTTTTTAGGGAAAAAAGTAATTAATTTTTTCAAATAATAATTTTCCAAAATAAATCTTATATTAGTATATATACAGATTGTGTATATATATTTATATTATCAAAGAAATAGAAGCACCAGAAATAAATAAACACAGCAGACCTGAGCTGTGAAAACTGTTGCTATCAATTTTGTGTAGGCGCTTCTGTTTTTTCCTTGTTTAAATTTCTTCTTTATCAATGGCGTTTTGACCCTTTTTCATCTCTCTTAGTCCCTCTTCTTCTGGGTAATTTTTATTCTCAATTCTTTCTTCAACTTGTCGCAATCCCTAGAAACCCCAAGAAAAACCCCTAAATTCTTCATTTTTTTTTTCTCTCTACCAATCCTCAAATTACGCGTTCAAGGTTCCATCTTCTGGTGATTTATTTGTCTTCTCTTTCATAAGACGATAAGATAATTACCATCTAACTCTCGTCTTCTCCGTCTTATACTTCTTCTTTCAGTACAGAGTACGACAAGGTTTTTTACCCTTTTTCAAATCAGATTTTGAAGCCCTTTCTCCGATTTTGTTCTGAGATTTCCTCTCAATTTCCCTAGTTTACTCGTTTTCTGTGATTATAGTCACATGAGTGGTCCGATTTTGATAGGAAAGAGCAATTTTAAGTCGTAGTTTTAGTGATACCTGGGAAGATCTGTGAGTTTCTGCTTACTTTAGGGTGTATCAAGATTTTCGTTTCTTGTTAATTGGTAGTTCTTAGGACTTTAAAGCTCGAATATTCAAGAAATCTGGTTAAAAATCCCAGATTGGGGGGGTATTTTGTAATTGAATTTTGGTGGGTTTGATTGAGATATGGCTGTGGAAGAAGTTAGTGGGGGATCTGCTTGGGTTAGGGAGGATGATATTGCTTTTGAGAGAGCTCTTGCGAATTATACGGAAGAATCTGAAGATAGATGGGAGAAAATTGCTGCAGATGTTCCTGGGAAAAGTGTAGAACAGATTAAAGAACATTATGAACTTTTAGTTGAAGATGTTAAAAGGATTGAATCAGGATGTGTTCCTCTTCCTGCTTATGGCTCTCCTGAACAATCAAATGGCCATGGTGGTGATGAAGGAGGAAGCAGTAAGAAAGGAGGCAACGGTCATGCTACTGAATCTAACCAAGGTAAATCAAAGTCAGATCAAGAACGAAGAAAAGGAATTGCTTGGACAGAAGATGAACACAGGTAATGTTTGCTTATTTTGCTAACTAATACTCAGTTTGTGTTTCATGTCTCCTTTTATGCTGTGTTATAGCACACCAAATCCTTATCTCAGGTGAAATTTTAAGGTACTTTAATGTCAGAATTTTGCAAACCTTTGGGAAGTCATATTGTGCTTAGAAACTAGGTTTTTTTAAGGTTCTTGGCGTCCACTTTTAGAGGCTTTTTGAAAAGGTTGAGCTTGGTTTAGGGGTGATTTCTTAAAATGCTTTAGTTCTTGTGATGCTTTTAAAAAGCTTTGGTTCTTATTGAAATTTTTTAAACTGGTATGAGATGGAGAAAGTTGTTCTCTTTTAAGCTTCTGTGCTAGTTGCTATATCATTGAATCCACCATGTTAGAGATGATGGGGAGATGGTATCTAATCATGGGACCATTTTGACCGTTTGTCCACCACTTGTTGTAAGCTAGATGACGTTGAAAACCCTAGAAAAGGGTGGTTCATCTGTACAGCTTACACCTCTGTTAATTGGAGAGAACCCCACTTTCCTTTTTAGACAGGGACAAGAAACATCTTGCTTAAAAGTTTAGCAACCATTTTACTTCTCTTGAAGTTGCAAGTGGTTTGGGACATTGAAAGGGTAGATGAGATCAACTTTACTAAACTACTTTACCGCTTGCAGATTTAACTATAAAAGTCTTCAGTTTCTTAGTTTATGGAGTTGAAAATGTTGTCAGCTTAAGTTGTTCTGTTTCCATGTTTGATACTATGAGTTAGAAGATTCTGTTTTCTGTTTTAAGTGATGTTTCTGATGAGTTATTGTCTTTGTTTGATTCTGTGTTGTGTACAGGTTATTTCTTCTTGGGTTGGAAAAGTATGGGAAAGGTGACTGGCGTAGCATATCTCGTAACTATGTGGTGACAAGAACACCGACTCAAGTTGCAAGTCATGCTCAAAAGTACTTCATACGTTTAAACTCCATGAACAAAGACAGGAGACGATCAAGCATTCATGACATAACTAGTGTTGGCAACGCAGATGTCTCAACGCCACAAGGTCCAATCACTGGTCAGAACAATAATGGTGCTGCTGTTTCTGGTGGTGCTGGAGGCGGTGGCGGCTCAAACAAATCAGCTAAACAAGCTGCTTCTCAAGCACCAGCAGGACCTCCTCCTCCTATGTATGGAGCACCTACCATAGGGCAACCAGTAGGTGGAGTCTCAGCAGTTGGAACACCGGTTAACCTCTCAGGACCACCTCATATGGCTTATGGAGTCCATGGTGGTCCAGTGGTTCCTGCTGCACCCATGAACATGGGTCAAATGCCTTACACAATGCCGCGTACACCTACTGCTCATAGGTAACCCGTGAACACCCTGCTGTATTGTAGTCTTCTTGGGTTTAGGTGTAAGATGTGTAAAGGATAGTTAATATTCAAGCTTGTTCTCTGAAGTGAGTCTTTTTTTCCTATGATTAGTTTCAGACTTTGAGAAAGAAAATAAAAAAACCTTTTGAGTTTGATTAAATCTAGTAATGGGAGACATGTGACCACATCGAAATCATAAGCAGAGTTTGGACAAGAGAGAGATGAAAAATCTTTATTACCATGTGAATAGTAGTTGTTCATGTTGGAGTATAGAGTTAATGTAACTCTTGTCTGGTTTCAGTCTGCTTGTGATTTCATCAAGAATTTGATAGATCTCATAAGATCTTGGGTGTGATTTATCCTCCACAGTAAAATTATGGATCTCACCTTCTAAGACCACATAGCTATATCCAGCAGCTTTTGTCATCGTTTCCTTTTTCATGATCTTCCTCATCCTTAAAACCCCATCCCATTTCTCATTTGCAGCGTAGATATTTGACATGATCACACAGTTTCCTGGATTTGTAGGTTCAAGTTTGAATAGTGCCTCAATTGCTATCTCTGCTATCTCAACATTTCCATGGAAACTGCAAGCACCCAAAAGGGTTCCCCAGATGACAGCATCTGGCTTCATCGGCATTGTTTTTATAAGATCATAGGCTTCTTGCAGCTTCCCCACACGCCCTAGAAGATCGACCATGCATCCATAGTGCTCTAGCTTTGGGGAAATTTTGTAAACTTCCTCCATGGACTTGAACAATTCTCTGCCCTTCAATACCATCCCACCATGAACACAAGCCAGCAGCAATCCAACAAATGTCACTGCGTCTGGTTTTTCTTCTTCTCGCTGCAGAACAATAAAAAATCATAGCGTTAACACTCTTCAACAACCAAGGAATGAACATGCTTGTAACAAAAAAAATGCTCACCAGCATTTGCTCATAAAGGTCAAGAGCTTCGGTGTGTTTCCCGTGCGTAGCTAGGCCGCTGATCATAGAGTTCCATGTGCATAAATTTCTCCTGTTTCCGATTTCACCGAATAGTCGTTTAGCTACATCAATCATTCCACATTTTGTGTACATCTCTAGCGTAGCATTACTCACAAAAATGTTATCAAAGAACCCGTTTTCTCGAGCATACGCCTCTATTCTTCGACCAATCTCCAATGCCCCAAGATTAGCACAAGCTGGGAGAACACTAGCTACTGTAATATGGTTCGGTTTCACAGTTTCATCTTTCTCCATACACAGAAACATCGTTAAAGCCTTAGAGTAATTCCCGTTTTGAGAAAATCCAGAAATAACAGTGGTCCACGAGATTACATTCTTACAAGGCATTAAATTAAACAACTCCATAGCCGCTTTCATATCACCGTGTCTCTTATAACCCGTGATCATCGCATTCCACACAGGTACATCCTTATTACACATTTCATCGAACACCTTTCGTGCACAACACAACGCTCCTAATTTCGCATAAGAAGTGACTAAAGCCGTACAACAAAAGGAATCAGACTCAAACCCAGATCTACAAAACTGCGAGTGAACCATCCGTAAAGGTAAATCCGATGAAATCGAAGCAGAAGCGGCGAAAACGAAATTGAAAGTGTGGTGATTTGGTCGAAGACCATCGTAAGAGAGTAAATTGAAGAGGAAGATAGATTCATGGGGTTGATTATGAATAGAGTAAGCTTGAATTAGCTTATTGTAGAGGAAGATACAAGGATTTCGATGAAGATTGAGGAGTTTTCGAGCATAAATAAGATTTGGAATTTGAAGCAATCGTTGTAAAAGATCTTTGGTTTCGTCTACGCCAGTTCTGAGATAGAGCGCGTGGAGTTGTTTGATCTGGTTCATTCCAACGCGCGTTTTTCGAACGCGCCTAAAATCAGTTAGTATATGTATGGGCTCGACGGCCCATATTAATCACACTTAAATGAGTTCTATCAAAACGATGTCGTGTATTACTTTTATATGTCTATGGGCTTACGGCCCATAATATTTACGCAAAACGACACCGTTCAAGGTTGAACTCTTATTATATATAAAAATTTTAAAAATATGATGGGCTCTTACGAGGTCCAGATTAAAAATTATTAGTCCAAGTATAAATAAATTATCGGGCCGATATGTAACTAAAGGCCCACAGCGAAGCAAAAGCGCGTACAATAAAGTGAACGTCATAGAATAAAACCACGCGCACCTATCGCGCGTTGAGCGCGTGTTCAATAAATCCCTGGACTATATAACCTACCCAAAATCGCTTATTTCAGCAAAAATTATATATTTGCTATAATAAGGCGCGTGGAGTTTTTTTTTTTATTCATTCTTTTTTTGTCGAAGGAAATTAATTATTTTTAACAATTCGATTTAACTTCAGATTAAATTAGAAAAATGATATTGGATTTAGGCAAAAATAATCGATATATTAATCTCTTAAATCAAAAAAATTTTTATCTTGCAATTTAAATACCTTTAAAGTATAGTCTTTTTTTTTTTTTTTTCGTACCTTTAAAGTATAGTCTTTTAAACTATTATTTTATGTTTTCAAGCCAACATTTAAAATATATATATAACATAGTCAAATTCTATTTGTTAAAAAAATCTATTAATGGTATATCAAATTATACATATTCTTACAGAAATATATAGTCCAAACTCCACACCAAATAAGTTATGTATATATTAAATCTCTAAATTTAAACCAAAAAAAAAGGAAATAATTCAATTTTAATTTTGGAATTTTTACATATACTAGAATAAGAAAATTTAGTTATATTTATATATATATAGACCTTTCTCTTCTTTGATTCCGAAAATTCATAGACTGTTATACATTTTAGATTGAAAAAATTTAGTTATATATCACTTGGTAGTTTTATGATTTCAAAAAATAAATATTTGCTATAATAAGGCGCGTGGAGTCTTCTTTTTTATTCATTCTTTTTTAGTCGAAGGAATTTAATTACTTTTAACAATTCGATTTGACTTCAGATTAAATTAGAGAAAATAAAGTAGATTTAAGCAAAAATAATCCATATATATTAATTTCTTAAGTCATAATTTTTTTATCTGGCATTTTAAATACCTTTAAAGTCTAGTATTTTAAACTATTATTTTAAAGATTTCAAGGCAAGATTTGAAACGTTTATATCACATAGTCAAATTCTATTTGGTTAAAAAAAACCTATTAATGGTATATACATAAATCTATTATTCTCAGAGAGATATATACTCCAAACTCCACACCAAATAAGTTATCTATATCTTAAATCTCTAAATTCAAACAAAAAAAAAGGAAATAATTCAATTTTAATTTTGGAATTTTTACATATACTAGAATAATAGAATTTAGTTATATATATATATAGAGAGACATTTTTCTTCTTTGATTATCAAAATTCACAAACTGTTATACATTTTATATTGAAGAAGTATTTCTGAGAATAATAAATAATGGATTTCACTAAGAAATTGTTTTTAATTGTTCTTATCATCATGTCGTGTATCTCTTCTATTCATTGTCTACCAAGTGATAAACTCATACCTGGTAAGATTTATTTTTATAGTTTTTTTTTATAAATTTTGTAATAAAATG
>KE152377.1:134883-168854 GCA_000411095.1 Aethionema arabicum | reverse complement strand
TCACCACCGCCTCCATCTGCCTCAACCACCGCCGCTCTTTGACCTGTCGGCCGCGCCATAGTCGTGGAACGAGATTCGAATGCTTTCGTCACTGCGGTTTCAAAGTAAAAGATGTGAAATTTACCGACTTAGATGTAGAAAGCTGAGATATTTATAAGATTATTTTTTAATTATTCAAAATAATAAACATTATTAATAAAAATTAAATGTTTGGTTAAAACAAATTTATCTTTTGAAATATCAAAAGCGCACCTGATTGATATTTTCATAATATATCTGAAAAAAAT
Source organism: Aethionema arabicum (assembly GCA_000411095.1). Lineage (NCBI taxonomy): Eukaryota > Viridiplantae > Streptophyta > Magnoliopsida > Brassicales > Brassicaceae > Aethionema > Aethionema arabicum. The sequence continues at coordinate 168,567 of KE152377.1, read as the reverse complement.
TGATTTGCTTTTATTTGGAGATTGAGAGACTCCTTCATTGCCGATTTAACAAGGAACTGAAGAAAAGATTGGTTTTTTAAGTTTCTCTATGCTGTCACAAGTGGGCTACTTCTTGATCGTTACAATATATTGGAAGGAAGTTGTTATTGCACGCCAGTTGTTTGTGAAAATGCCTCTATGAGATGGGCTTTCTTGATAAACGGCCGTAGGTGGAATAAAGATGGAAATTTTACGGCAGTTTGTTCACAATTTCCGGAATATATCAGGTCTTGGAACTGATCATAGAGTTCTTTCGGATGTTGTCAAGGCTTGCGCTTCAATGTCTGAGCTCAGTTCAGGTAGGACTTTACATGGCTGCGTGGCCAAGCTAGGTCATTTGGCCTGCACTGAGGTTTCAAAGTCAGTACTTAACATGTATGCAAAATGTGGGAAAATGGATGATTGCCAAAAGATGTTCAGGCAAATAAATAGTGTTGATCCTGTTGTTTGGAATATAGTTATGACTGGATTTTCTGATTCTTGTGCTTATGAGACGATGAGGTTCTTCAAAGCAATGCACTTTGCAGATGAACCTAAACCCAGCTGCGTAACCTTTGCGATTGTTCTTCCTGTGTGTGTTCGCCTTGGGGATTCATACACTGGGAAGGTTATGCATTCTTATATATTTAAAACTGGTTTTGAAAAAGATACCCTTGTGGGGAATGCTTTGGTTTCCATGTATGCCAAATGTGGGCTGGTTTTCCCTGATGCTTATGCTGCGTTTGATAGCATATTGGATAAAGATGTTGTCTCATGGAATGCGATTATTGCTGGATTTTCTGAGAACAAGATGATGGCGGAAGCATTTAGATCGTTTTGTCTGATGCTGAAGGAACCTACAGAGCCGAATTATGCAACAATTGCAAATATTTTGCCAGTTTGTGCTTCTATGAACAAGAACATTGCATATCAAAGTGGTAGGCAAATTCATAGTTATGTTGTGCAGAGGTCTTGGTTGCACACTCATGTTTTTGTATGCAATTCTCTTGTGAGTTTCTATTTGAGAGTTGGAAGAATTGAAGAAGCAGCCTCATTGTTTAAGAGGATGAGTTCCAAAGATCTGGTTTCGTGGAACGTTGTCATCGCAGGTTATGCATCAAACTGTGAGTGGCTTAAAGCCTTGCAGCTATTTCACAGATTGGTATATAAGGGGCACGTTTCTCCTGATTCAGTAACTATTGTCAGTATCCTTCCTGTGTTTGCGCAGTTAACTAACTTGACCTGTGGTAAAGAGATCCACAGTTATATTTTGAGACATTCTTACCTCTTGGAGGATACATCAGTTGGCAATGCTCTTATTAGCTTCTATGCAAGATTTGGTGACACAAGTGCAGCATATTGGGCCTTTTCAATAATTTCTAAGAAGGATGTAATATCTTGGAATGCTGTACTTGATGCCTTTGCAGATAGTCCAAAACATTCTCAGTTTATGAACCTCTTGCGCCACTTATTTTACGAAGCAGTCATGCTTGATTCTGTTACTGTTTTAAGTATAATCAAATTCTGCACAAATGTACAGGAAGTTGGTAAAGTAAAAGAAGTTCATGGGTACTCAGTTAAGGCTGGTCTCTTACAAGTTGAAGAGGAACCTGTGCTTGGAAATGCCTTGCTTGATGCATATGCTAAATGCGGGAATGTACAATACTCTCAGAAGATTTTCCAGAATCTATCAAAGAGGAGAAATTTGGTTACCTATAACTCAATGTTATCAGGATATGTTAATAGTGGAAGTCATGATGATGCTCAGATGCTGTTCAGTGAGATGTCTACTACTGATCTCACCACTTGGAGTTTGATGGTTCGTATCTACGCTGATAGTTGTTGTCCTGATGAAGCCATTGGTGTGATCCGTGAGATACAAGCTCAAGGAATGAGGCCAAACACTGTAACTATCATGAATCTCCTTCCTGTTTGTGCTCAGATAGCTTCTCTGCATCTGGTAAGACAATGCCATGCGTATATTATTAGAGGCGGACTTGGTGATATCCGCCTGAAGGGGACTTTGCTAGATGTATATGCAAAATGTGGTAGCTTGAAAAATGCTTATTCTGTTTTCCAGTCAGATGCACATAGAGATTTGGTTATGTTCACTTCTATGGTAGCTGGGTATGCTGTACATGGTATGGGTAAGGAAGCGCTTATGATCTACTCACATATGATTGACTTAGGGATAAAGCCAGATCATGTTTTCATTACTACCTTGTTGAATGCATGCTGTCACGCTGGATTAGTACATGATGGGTTGCAAATATTCTACTCAATAGGAACACTTCACAGGATGAAACCTACAATGGAACATTATGCTTCTGTTGTGGATCTACTTGCAAGAGGAGGACGACTTGATGAAGCATATTCTTTCGTCACACAGATGCCAGTTAAACCTAATGCAAATATATGGGGTACATTGTTAAGGGCGTGTACAAGCTATCATAGGATGGATTTGGGGCGTTCAGTTGCAAATCATCTTCTGGAATCTCAATCTGACGACATTGGGAACTACGTTCTAATATCAAACATGTATGCTGCTGATGCCAAATGGGAAGGTGTAATGGAGTTAAGAAATCTAATGAAGAAAAGAGAAATGAAAAAGCCAGCAGGATGTAGTTGGGTAGAATTGGATGGGCAAATGAACGTCTTTGTGGCTGGAGACTCTTCTCACCCCCAAAGAAACAGTATTTTTGATGTACTAAGTACTTTGTATCGTCAGATGAAAGAGCTTCTGGTGTTTTAATCCATGAAAACTGTGAAACGCTGCTAGCTAGATGTTGATTCTGTACACAAGTTGTGATGTTTCTACTCGCCAGTCACTACGAGGACATTACAGAGTTGTTACAAAGTGAAATATTGAGGGAGAAAAGGTAAATAAATAGTCTTTCTCTTCCAATAATATATTGTGACACACAACATGTACATGAAACAATCTTATGATCAACCTGTGGAGTTTCTACGCGAATTGGGAGATGTTAAAGGAAACAAAGTAAGCAATTCTGGTTCTGTAAACCCTGGTTTAGACCTTGGAGATGGATGTAAGTAAAAACGTCTTTCTTTAATGGCTTTCTCCTCTTCTTCAATGTTTGTTGTACAACTCTCTAGTTCTGCTTTCTCCCCTTCTATCAATGACAAATTAGAGAACAATGAAGAAGGAGTGGTATTACCAGATTTAGATGATGGTGTCGTACCAGCAGACTTAAAGCTTAGAGGAGGTTTCACAATTTCAAGCTTTGGCCTCATGTATTGCCTTCTCTCATGAAGTTTAGAAGTTTGTTTCTTCAATGTTGGAGGTTTTATCACTGTAACATCTGGAGCTGTTGCATTCTCTGATGGACCTGTCAATCGCTGCACAATTTCTCTGAAAGTATTGGTATCAGTTTGGACAAATGTAGTAACAGGCTTGCAAGTTGCAACGTTCTGACTTCCTTGTTTACTCATATGTAAGTTTCTCTCTTACAAATCAGCCTTTAATTTACACCCTTTTTTGTTCTTCCAACCTACAATAATGAAAGGTAACATTGCAGGATTTAGATCAGTGAACGCCAATTCATGTAAAGAGCTCAGAAATAAAGGTATGAATACTCAGAAATCTTCTTGATGAGTTTCATTAATGTGATGTTATTTTGCAAAACAAGCAACACAAAACATATATAGGTATAAGATATAATAGAAGAGGCAGTCGTGTACTCAAACCTTAAAATCTAGAAAAGTCCACTAGATTCTTTTTATGTAAAAAAGAAAAAACTATGTGGGGCTTTAACTTGTTGTATACTCAAAAATCTAAATCAAAGTTTGGTATTTTTATCCATTGTAGGAATGACAATCAACAAGAGCTTTCTCATTAACAATGTCTTCTTCTTCATCATCATCTAAATGGTTAAGGTTTGATTGCACCATGTTCATAGAATTTGATAAACTAATAAGCTAAACTCAATCATCTTTATATGCAGGAATCAAATACAGAGAATACAAATCAAGAAATACCTGAAAAGCTAGCCGAGAGCAGCAATGTATAAGGTTATTGTGATTAAGAATGGTGGGTTTGTCTTCAAATCAAGAAATGGGAACTCAAGAACAGAAGAGGAGAGAGATAAACGGAGATAGGGAGAGAGAAAGCAGAAGATATAAAGACTGTTGTTATTGTTGTTTGTTGGGTCTAATGGTCACAGCTCATAGCTTTGATCATTACCAGAAATATGAGAAGAGGAATCTCATATGGTTAGAGGAAAGAGAGGGAAAGATTAAAGTCTTTAAAACCGTTTTTTTGGGGGGTTTTTTAGACGAATTTTGTTTGGTCAAACATCAGAAAATGAAATAATTGTGTGTGTATTTTTTGATGTTTGTTGATGTTGTTGTCTTGTCGTGAAGGAAAGGAGAAGAGGGAAGAAATGCATGCCGTTTCGGTTAAGGAGATGAGGAAAGAGAGACGTCACAGCAACCTCATCTATAAATTCTAAATGTTAGGATGATGTTATTGTTAACTAAAGTCCATAACAGTTTCGCAACCAATTTAACTGAATCTTTTATATGTTGTTTCTATGAAATATTTCTTTTGTTTTTAGGTCAACTTATGATATTTTTTTCTTTTTTTGGTTATAAAACGTTTTTTTTTCACTGGCATGGTTATATATAGAAAGAAGGTGACTGTATCATACTATTTATAGACAAAAAAAAGAAGTTTTTTGGGGTTATAATTTAAAAAAAATTATAGTATTGTAAATGAGTTAATAAATATAATTGATTGCATGATATTTCAAATAATTAAGATAAATCTTTGATTAACTTAAAGATAAAAGCATGTAAGCTATTATTTAATGGAAATATTTTGTGATTAAACATGTTCAAACCGGATACTATTTTACTGTAGAAAGAACAAAAATACTTTATGGCTCTCTAACTAAACTATCTTTATTCAAATCTCTAATCAATTTTGACTTTTGTTTTGACTAAAAACTTGTAAACGTTCATGTGTAATAGCGACTTGTAATTTACCTCATGATGTGATTCATAATTCATTGTCTCCATCTATTCACCGACCATTAAACATAAGCTATCAGCTTAAGTAACCACAGATTATGTTCTTAATCTATGATACGATCTCTCTCGCCTGTACAAACGACGCCGTATTATTGCATTGCAAAAAGATGTATAACAAGTGGGTGATGTAATACTGATGATACCTTTGGTTTAAGCTAATGTTGCTCTTTTGCCTTTTGCTTCTCTTGACTGCAAGCAAAAGATAGTTTTGATGTTAGTAATCAACTTATGGAGTCTTGTCTTGTGTGTTTAAGATGAGTGTGGAGTGGAGGAGAAGAGAGATACCGATTTTCTTGAATCAAGAAACTGGCTATATATATCATACAGCTTTTGCTTCTCGGTTTCGGAGACTGATGGTTTAGCTTTAGATGCGATGGATTGTAGAAGAGGATCGGTTATTATTGGAGTAGTTCCGGGTTCAGGTTTATCTTCTTTGTTCAGAAACTCGTGAACTGCGGCAAGTTGTGCATCTGAGAGAAGAGCTTGAAGGTCAGCTCCACTGAAGCCTTCGGTTAACTGAGCTATAGTATCCAGGTCGACATTATCAGCCATCGGAAGCTGCATTCAAAGATCGAAAAAATGCAATGTCAAGCTTTTTATCGGTCACTTCAAGACAAAGCTATGAAGGAATTCTAATGCTTATGGCCTGGGTAGGTTGAGTGATGTGAACTACTAACCTTAGAGAGTTCTAGTTTACGTTTATTCAGATTTGCAACATGAAGACTAACATTATGTTGTCGATAAAGTGATATCATTAGCTTAGTAACTGAAATTACTAACCTTTTTAGAAAGAACGGTAAGAATCTCTAATCGCTCTGGAGGCGATGGAAAGTCGCACATGAGAAGACGATCAAGACGGCCAGGTCTTAGGAGCGCAGGGTCAAGTAGATCTGGTCTACTGTTAGAGTGTAAAACATTATAAAGTCACGTATCCATGTATGTAATTGAAATTTGAAACAAAAGGCGAGGACCAAGACAGGTGTCAACATAAATGATCCCAAGTTATAAATCCACCGTTCACCGTAGATTGCATGAAGTATTAAATATTTATAAGCAATTTCGAGCTTTTTTGGCGTAAATACCTCGTTGCAGCAAATACGAAGACCCCGGTTAGTACTTCAACTCCATCTAGTTCTGTCAGAAACTAAGCAAAAGAAATGTATGACCTAAAATGTTTGAAACTTAGGTCGATCAGTTATGTACAAACTTGGAGAAACTTACTTGATTAACAACTCGATCTGTTACTCCGGTATTGTCATGTCCTCTCTTGGGAGCAATTGAATCGAATTCATCGAAAAAGAGTAGGCATGGTGCTGCAGCTGCTGCTTTTGAAAATATATCACGGACCTGAGAAATGTGTTCTTGTCATTAATAGATATGTGAAACCATAAGATAACATTCTTCAAATCTCCAGGCAAGAAACTCTCTGGGATAACAATTGAAAGGGCCAAGCGGTCTCAGACCTCCTAAAACCATTTTCCATTCAGGTTTCTTTAGCATTCTATTGTTTAATATTAACTAAACAGTCAGCGAAAGACCCAGAAGAATCAATAAAAATTGAAGAGTGCAGGACAAAACATGATTGGAAAAGTAGGATAATCTGTCAAAAGGTTCTTGAAGATGCATAACAGCGAAAGGTATCATCTTACAGATTGTTCAGAAGCACCGATGTACTTGTTTAATAGCTCAGGTCCCTTCACGGATATAAATCGTAGAGAACACGCTGCAGCAGTGGCACCAACTATGTGAGTCTTACCACAGCCAGGTGGGCCATATAAGAGAACATTTGATCTCAATCTCAGAGGAGACTTTGCAAAGATTTTTGGAAATCTTGATGGCAACTCAATCATCTGGACATAATGAAAAAAGAAATAAATATAGCTAGATAACAAGTGATTGTTCGAACTGTTGTTGTTAGCAAAATATAGCTCAATGTATCCATCATATTAAATCCCAGATAGTTTAACTTAAGATGAACACAAGGTTTAAGAAGGTTTTACTAAGCCAGAGTCAATGAAATCTTGATCCAGCTATAGAATAAACTATGTTATCAACCACTAAGTAGAATGCTAGCAGTGCCAAAAACATATGAACCCAAAAGGGTATTTCACTTCAGTAAGACCCCATTCTAAATCACAATCAAATGTTTGTGGTAGTAGCAAATAAACGGAAGAAGCAAAAACCAAATATGATCAGCAATATGTTTGTATACCTCTTTGATAGCACTTTTTATATCAGTTACACCACCGACATCTTCCCACCCCGAACGACCACCCTCAGAGGCAGATTTTGTGATGTCACGCATGGCAACAGGAACAAATTCGTGCATAGCTCGAGTAAAGTCCTCTTTGACTAAAGTATATTCGGATACATTTGATTCACAAGGTAGATGTCGGCCAATAGCAGCATGTACAGCTCTATCAACCAATATTTCCTGCAAAAAGAGAATTGAACGAGAGCACAGTGTGTATTACAGGGGAGAGTGATAATCACAAAAAAACGAACCTCAAGTAGTTATGAGTATGCACCAAAATCAAAACGAAAGAGAAAGTATGTATATGTAGACAGCATGACAATCACAGGTGCTATCAGCTCCAAGGCCTAGCAAACTTTCTTTTTAAATATCTAAATCTTATAAGCATATAGAATACATACCAGATCATATGAATCATATCCTTCACATTTAGCAGCTAAGTCGAGCAATATGTCTTCTGAACACTCTAAAGAACGCTTTTGTACCTCGTGCTTCAATATGGCTCCACGTTCCGATGTAGCAGGAGCAGCCAGTTGAACATGGAAGTCAAATCTTCCTGGCAATATCATGTGAATAATTTACTTGAAGTGAAAAGACATCCAAAGCAAACTAGAAAAAGTGTTGTTAATACAGGTGAGGTACTGGTTTAAGAACTTTGTACCTGATGAGCTCAATGTCTGAGGTATATGATCTAGGGACTGAACACAAGCAACAAATGCAAGTGGACCAATTCCACAGGTATTTTTCCTGTATTCCTGTTAAGTAAAATAACATAGAACGGCTGAGCAAAATGTGAGACCCTAATAGATCGCATCAGCTAGTATTAAATCCCTAAAGGCGTAGCTATTCCTTGTCCTTTAGAACAATAGAGAAAGATGAGTTCAAGGAGTTCCAAGCAGAAAGGTGAAAGCAATTATCAAGACTATGATATAGAGAAAGTCTTGCTTTAAGATAATTAATTCATCACACTGCATGGAATCAACTAGTGTGATGGACAGAAGAGGGATCATAAGCGTGAATATAACACTTGAAAACAGTTAAAAAGGTTCGATCTATAACTCGAGAGTTCATACCCCATAATCATCTATAGCATCAGTTATGAATTTTGTAAGCATAGTAACTGCAACCGAAGCTTGAGATCCTTCCGTATCTGAAGATGATGAGATAATGCTATCAAGATCATCCAAAATGATGACGGATGGTGCATGTTCCAATCCCTCAGCTATTGCACTAGAAAGGACTTGGTGAATGTGTTGAGCCTTCTCCAAGGCAAGTGCAGAACAGGATACCAGAATCCTGCTCAGAATATAAACAATCAGGCCAGATTGAGCCAGAACGAGTCTGTAGAATACAAACAAAGTTGTTGGGGAAGATCAGTATAGGCAAGCGTAAACCATAATCACTTACACATGTGCCAACAAGTCTTTCTGTTCTTCAAAGTACTTTGCAGCAGCTCTTGCTAATATTGTCTTTCCAGAACCCTATCAACCATAAGCTTGCACCAGTAAGCAACCAGGTCATTTCAACTGAAGTAAGGGGTTCAATATCACAAGGTTGTAAGAATAAATAGTCTAAGCTTCAAACATCAACATCCTGATGCTCATGTCTGGCCAAAGGAGAGCTTTAACACAGGCAGCATTAATCACAAGGAGTCAACGGAAAATCTAAAATAAGTAAACTCAAGGGCCAAAAGTGCACTAAATTCATATTCAAGGTAAGCAAAATCGAACAACTAAATGGGAAAGGGGACTCACAGGAGGCCCATATATGAGAATATGTCCAGGTGAAGGAATGTCGAACTTGCTAAACCACATTCCAGCTGCCGGAGACAGTAACACGTTCATCCCTGCATAAGAATTAAGTTAACTATGTTTAGTAACCGATCTGTATGAACATTTTCCACATTCATTAAAGGACGAAGGTTAAAATCAACCACACGTGATAATTATAAGATTACGGTCAAACAATGACTTCAGGAACAGTTTTTACGCAACTAAAATCTGTGTGATAAGAAAAACTGTGACAAAACGAAATGTATGCTATCCTAGAGCATGATATTTGCCTGGACTAACTTCCTTGAATTGTGCTACTACGAGTAAATATATATCTAATCAGTTGTTCCTAATGCAGAAAGGCCTATCCATAACTGATCTATTTAATCCTATATGCAATTAGGAATGATGTCGAAATAATATAAAGCAAGATCATGCTACATTAAATAAGCAGGATGTTGTTAAGTGAGTAAGAACCTACTCTTGATAACATCCGAAGTAACTGAGCCCATCCACGTCAAGGAAGATACATCCGGAGAAACACTTTTATTGCAGCGTCTTTCTTTAGCAGAAGAGAAAGATATAGGATCACCAAGATTCATCTTCTCAAGCACCGACTCAATATTTAACACATTACCACTCTTCTCCTTTCTTTCCAAGGTAAGCTCATACAAAAGGAATTCATCACCAAGCAAAGACTCATCAGAGATAGTCATTACGTATAAAATTTCTACAGGAGGGTTTTTATCCTTCTTCCCACTTTCCAGACGATCATTAACATGAGGCTGCCTGTCTCTAGAATTATAAGATTCGAGTCCTCTCACTTCGAAATGGAGCAACGTTTCTCTTCCTACGATTAGTGAACTAACATCAACCCCGGTGGCTGATGCAACTGCATCAAGCTGTGCCAATGACCACAGCCGAGTAAGGCATTCCAACCCTTTCTTATTCTCAAATTGTTGGGCATTATCTCGTTCTCCTTTATTATGCAAACGCTCTGATGAAAGAGCCGTAACGACCTTATTGTGCATAGACCAATCGACAACATCCACATAGGTGGTTAAGCCAGACAGTGGAAGACTGCTTCTTCGTATAGAATTATGGTTACCATGCATGTTTGTACCCCTTTCAAGCACATTTTCCTTTTCAAAAATCTTGAAGACGCACGGAGAAAGTGAAAGTGCTGGTATTTCTTTGTTTGCATTCACGTTGCATCCCCTTAAGTAAATCCCTACATACAAGTGAAAACTTTTATAGCTATTCGATTTAAGAAATGCACAGAACTCTCAGAGACCTTACAAAGTTACTTCCTTATAGTTACAACACTGAATCACAAATATTACTGTCACATACTGTGAATAAGACAAACAATTCGAGCTTGGTCTTTCTGTGATTTTCAGCGACCAAGCTGAACAGTCAGATAAGATGATACACTAACATCAATAGTTCGGACGTGCATAAAACAAAGCAATTGTATGTTCAAGCAGAAGTTACTCACATGAGTGTAGGCCTGCTCCTAAATAGAGACGAAGAGACTCGGCCATCATTAGATGTCCTTTAGCCACTAAATTTGAAAAAACAAGACGAAGAATTGCACGACGAGGCTCTTTTTTTGCCCTTGGAGTGCCATTCTCGACCATCTTTGAAGCTTCACTGTTTTTCACAGTTAAGGCTTCATCTTTCTTTGCACTACCTTTCAATGGTATTCTAGGGGATACCGAAATCAACTGAAGGGGCTCCAGCGAGTATTTCCTGGCAGTTTCTGAATGAATATAGGCAATGGAAGTGAGGGCTATCCTTAGCTCAAATCCTTTGACATCAGCTTCATGAAAGGCTGATCTATCAGTATCTTGTACACGTAACAAAACCTTTACATTGTTACATTCTTTATCTGAAGCCAAAGTATCAGAACCATTCTTTGCTTTGAGATTTCTGTCACGTCTCTTTGGAGCCACAGCCACTTCAGTTCCTGGCATAAGTTGTACTGAAAACGAGCCACCAGTCAGAAATTTGTGTCATTTATAAATTTGTAATGATTGCAAACATAAATGTCTAGTAATAAAGGTGTTACCCACCCCTTTGGTATCTGGGGGAAGATAAGTTGAAGAATAAGATAAAGAAACTAGAAATGTATTATATAGACGACTAAAAGAAAACAAAAGTGTATTATAAAGATGGTCTTACCCACCCCTTTTTGTGGAAATGTTGAAACGACAGCAAATCTGATGACAGTGCGGTCATGCAACCACAAAGGGAATTTCATGGTCTCGTGAAGTATCCTTAACTGACAGTCGAGATTCAGAAATTCATTCAGCAAATCATATGCAAACTGATTATTTCGTTGTTACAAACTAAAGGCACTATAGAATCGAGTACGAGGCATGAAGATATGAAGGAAAAGCAAAAGGTTTACTTGGCTAAGTATAGCTGCCTCAGCAAGTTCTGCATTGAGCTCAAGAATTTCCCAATCATCTTCAGTCTCTGGTTCAACTGTAACCAAAGTAGCCTTTGGCACATTAGGAAGCACTCGAACTTGAACAACTGTACCATCGGGCAACGAAATGCTTTCCGCAAACACTCTAGCTATCTTAATTAGAGAAACGAATAGTGTCAAAACTCGAAAATCATAGACAATTTCAGGATTCTGATGAAACAAGAACCAATCGAGTAATCAAAGAGAACAGAGGAAAAAACCTCGATTTCGGAAGAGGAAGACGTAGAGCCAGACCAAGCGACTGGCCAACGTCGATCGCCGGAACGAAGCTCAACAGGGAGAAGAGGAGGGAGAGGAGAGGAGCTAGTAGACTGCAAAGCGTGAAGTAGTTGGCGAGGTAGTGAAACAAAACAATCAACACCGGCGACGGCACGAACTACCGATTCCGATTCCATGGCGGCGGAAAGAATAGTGACTTCGCCGATTGGACAGACAGTTACAAATTCCGAAGCTTATCTTATTTCTCAATCGTCACTACTTTCGCTATTGGGCTTTTTTTATAACTCAACCGTTATTGGGCTTCTTTTATTCTCAAATATTGGGCTTCTTTTAAATAAATATTTGATCTTTAATATTGGGCTTCTTTTATTCTCAAATATTGGGCTTCTTTTAAATAAATATTTGATCTTTAAATATTAATATACGCTAATAAATAAAAATTATGAATAATCAAAACATTACTTATTAATATTTAATTTAATTAGAGTTTAGACATTTGAAGGAGATTAATAGGATAACAATCGGATTTGGAGCCATTAAAGGCTCTAAGAGCAATTATGAGATTAAAAGCTTGCGTTGGATGAAAAGCATCCCAGAACACGTGTCGGTCTCTCATTGCACATGGTACCGCCAATGGCAAACATGTAATTTCACCCCTGTTTCTCCCTACCCCACAACATCCTCTATCCGTCACGTCAAATCCTACACACAAAAAAGTCAAAATAATTAACAACATAATTAAGAATAAAAAATCCATTTAACCAATATAAACTGAGAATAATTATAACCGTAAGCAAAGGGGTTAGTGAGAATGTCCACAGCAGCTCCGTAGGTATTGCCGTAGACAAATATTCCTCCTTCCGCGGTTTTGTTATCGGTATTGAGCCGGTCAACTAGAGACTTAAGCCGGTCATTGAATAAAACAGCCATTTCGTTGACCGCGTCTACACATTGACCGGGCAGAGCTCCACGGGCAGCTAATTGGTCAGGGATACAACCCAATGGACCAACACCGGCTATCACAAACTTCCTAAATCCTTTCCCATATAATTCCTTAACCAAAATAAACCGGAAAAATTAGATTAAATTAATAAATGTAATATATTATAATTTATTGATAATTGAACTTACTAGTAAATGAGTGGTGAAATTGGAGAGGAGAAGGTCAGCGAAAGAAGAAGGATCATAAAAAGAACTAGTGAGGAAAAGTGATGGTTTCAAGTAATTGTTGATATAATCATTGTTTCCTAATGATACAACCACTAATGACTTTGCCATGTATTCTTTAAGCCCCATGGTCATGATGGATGATGATGATGATGATACATCATTAGTCTCTATCATCTTTAACTCCATTAATGTCGTCTCGAAATTCTGGACTTGTTTGCCCATGCTGAATCTCTCTCCCTTCCATGCAAACAACATAGAGTAAGAGTAGTGAGAGATGTTAGTTGAGCATTAAATTTTTAATTTCTTGCATCCAATGAAATCATTCTATATTCACATCATTGTATTGACTGCGGATTGGTTTGAGTTTTATAATTTTAATTTTGATTCAAACTATATATATATATATATATATATATTCTCCGTTTCATGATAGTAAGTTTTTTATGAAATATACACGAATTATTAAATTAAATGATAAAAATATAACTCTTCCGGTATCAAATTACAAGGAATTTTAGCAATTTTTGTTTGTTTCACATTTTTTGTACAATAATATCTCTATTTTATTTGTCATTATTGTATTTATTATCTAAAAAGTAAGATAATATTTGTCATTTTCACATTTTTATTACTGTGTGTTACCTTATATACAAAAAAGGGATGGAATATTGTTTTTTAGGTTATAAGTGAGTCAGTGACATATATAATAATAAATATTTCACCTAGAAAATGTAAAATAATTATATTTTGCAAAAACGTTTCTTTTTTTTTTCTTTCTAAAACACCTAATATTAAAAAGTAGAAATATATATATGGATAATCCTATATATATATATACATAGTCCATAGATTATATTTATTTTTAAAACATTTTATTCAAAAGGTTGAACTCATATTTTTATTTGAGTTTCGGCTCAACTATATACTATGACTAGCTTATTTTTAAAAATATTATAAAAAATAATTAGACTAAACTTTAGAGTTAATATATTAGATTATAATATATTGTGTTATATAAAGATATGTATATATAATATGAAGAAGCAAAAGTAGTATACCAAATGGCGACCGGTTTCTTCTAAGATACCTCCGGCGGCTGAGGCATAGTTAACCCCCCGGAGAATATCTACTCCGCCGTCTACTGTTTCCACATACGCCGGTATCTCCGGCAACCCTATCACCTCTCCTATAAATTCACATTATTAATTATATTAATAAAAGAAATATCAAAAAATTAAATAAATGAAAATCACACATGCATGCAAATATATAAGGGTGAATAAATATATAATAATTAATATACCAACGAAATCGACGATGGTTTTGCCGTTAGAGAAGCGACCGGTGGGTCGACCACCGTCGAAATCAATACCATAAGGGAAATAATTTGATCTTGCAAGTGAATTCAATCGATTATTGTTCCCATTGTCCGCTAATGAGTCTCCGAACACAAACATCGCCGGAAACATTGCCGTGTTTTCTTCTCCGGCGACGACCATTACAACCCATGAAATAGCTATCAAATGTAAAACAAAGAAACTTATAAACATAGACATCTTTTTTTTCAATACACTACCCTAGTGTGGTTACATGCATGCTCCTTATATATATAAATTAATTAACGACTTTTTGTTTATTTTAAATGTTTTTTATGGGTGTTCTTTTCGTGTCAGTGATCATTCAATGAGATTTTTTTCGTCAAAATTTAATGAGTTTTGCTTTTTTTTTAAAGTATAAATAGTCGTTATTTCTTGAATCATAAGAAGATAAATTTGAATGTGGTTATTAATTTTAGGCGTAATTAATTATCAAAAGTAGTATTAAATAAATTATAGTAAAATAGATTTATAGTCATGAATCATTTAAGTGGTTACTAGTTACTACAGTATATATATATATATATATTTAATTATATATTTTCCTTTCTCTAAATTTTATATATGTAAGATTTACTATATTTACATTTAATAAAGGGGAAATAATATTAGGGTTCCATAGTATTAAAACATATAATTAGAAAATTCATATATAGAAAGAAATACCAATTGTTATTATACATGGGTTGTATAAAGAAAAAACCTTATTTTTACTTTAAATTATGAAAATTTTGGAGAAAGGTGTAAATGTAATAAAATCAAAGTTTCTGAAAACTATGAGAAATTCCAATAAGTACGAGGACAAAGATGTAATAAATAAAGCCGAAGAATGTGATGGTCTCTATATGACCCTAAACTAAATATATCGACGCAAAAACAAAACCTTTATTACCAGCAAGTAAGGAAACAAAGGAAAACTCAGAGGCGTAACTGCGAAAAGTTCACAAATCAGTCTGCAATTTACATACGTGAGTCTCTTCCAGTTGATAATTCCGTAAGGGTTTTGCTCCTTCTGGTCTCTGCTTCAATCAATTGGTAAAAAATCCCTCCTTTTTGTGTGTATTGATATTGGGTTTTGATTATGTTTTTTGTGAGAACCATTTTTTGTTTATTCTTTAGGGTTTGGAGAAATAAGTGGAATTCTGTTTCCTAGTGCTGTGAATTTGAATCTTTGAAGTGGGTTTTGTGTGTAATTGGAGTAATGAGTGGTGCTCCGAAGAGATCTCATGAAGATGGTATTGTTCATACCTCTTCATCATCATCTAAATACCCTCACGAAGATTCAGGATCTTATCCTAAGTTAACGCATCCGCCGCCGGTAGCTCCACTTCCGGTGCAGACTCATCAGCAACATCATCACCATCAACCTCATCAGCCTCTGCAGCAGCATATTCAATCACATCCTCAGTCTCACCCTCACACTCTTCCTCATCCCCATTCTCATCCACACTCTCTTCCACATTCGCCTTATGAGCACGATTCAAGAACGGTTAAGGCTCCTAGAAGTGAGCCTAGAGATGCTGAGAGACGATCTCCTCTGCATTCCGTGTACCGTTCTCCCTCACTGCCGACTGCTTCTTCAATCGATCCGCATTTGACCCACACCCCTGTGCCGTTGGAGCCTAGAGATGCTAAGGATGGTAGGGTTGAGAGCCGAGAGAATAGGAATGAAGCTAGAGAGATATATAGTGAGCCGAAGAGGGATACTCAGGGCTCTAAGGGTGAAAGGGATGTGAAGTTTGAGAGTAGAGTAGATGATGTTAATGTGAAAAGTAATACTGGAAGCTATCCTAAGGATACAAAATTCGATAGGGAGAATTACAATGACCAAAAGGCTGAGATTAAGACGGAGAAGGACGGGCATGGTCATATGGCTTGGAAAGAGCAGAAGGATTACCAGAGAGGGAAGAGAGTTGCTGATGGTTCAAGTGGAAATGTAGATCCTTGGCTTGCATCTCGTGGTAATTTACAAGGTCCAAGTGAGGTTGGGGTAAAAGAATTCCAGGGGCCTGTGGAGGGACCGTATTTAGAAGGACGTGAGACTGTTGGAGAAAACAAGGTTGATGCAAAAAGTGAAGATAGATTTAAGGACAAAGATAAGAAAAGAAAAGATTTGAAGCATCGAGAATGGGGGGACCGGGATAAGGACAGAATCGACCGCAGAGGATCTGGACTTGTTAGTAGTGTCATGAGTGAACCTAAAGAAATTGGAAGAGAAGAAAGAGAACCCGATAGGTGGGAACGTGAAAGGACTGAACAAAAAGATAGAGAAAGGAATAAGGATAGAGATAAGGATCATGTTAAACGTGAGCCAAGGAATAGTGTTGAGAAAGAGGTCTCGCAGAATGAGAAAGAGTTAGGAGAAGCATCTGCCAAACTCCCAGAGCAGGAACCTGTTGTACCTGCACCAGAACAGAAGAAGCCGAGTGACATTGATGGCTGGGAAAAAGATGAAAGAGATTCAAAGGAAAAAAGAAGAGAGAGGGATGGTGATTCCGAAGCAGAACGAGGTGAAAAGCGCAGCAGGATCGGTGAAAAAGAATCTGAAGATGGGTGTATGGAGACAGAAGGGGCAACAGAGAGGGAAAAGGATGCCTTCAATTATGGAGTCCAGCAGCGGAAGAGAATGCTAAGACCGAGAGGCAGCCCACAGACCACAAACCGTGACCGCGTCCGTTCACGGAGTCAAGATAATGAAGGGTGCGTTTGTCCTGTCCTAGTCATTTAAACTTATAACACGCTTAACTATTTGCTTCTCATTGCTTTGTGGAATCATTTATTTTATTACCATTTAGAGAGACATGCCCACACTTGATTGAACTTATTTGGAAAAAAAATTCTGATAACGCCCAAGTAGATGATGATGAAGAAGCCAGTTATTGTTGGAAGATATTATTACCTTTAGTTTTTTTCATTTAAGAGATTAAAGCCTTTAAAGAAAGCTGCCTGCCCAAATATGTGGTATCATCTCCTAAATCCAGAACTTTTATATTCTCTGGGTTTGTTTTATTCTTTCTTCGCTAGAATATTATATTTCCTAAATTAGTTAAGCTTATAAATGTTCTCTATTATGAATGGTTCTGTTTAGTCGGATTCTTATGTTTCATCCGTGTTTGATTGTGCTCTTTATTTTTTTGCAGAGTTCAAGGTATTCACTCATAACTAAATCCTCAAGAAAGTTGTACCGATTGGAGAACAACAATCTAAGAAACTCGGTTAAATTGGCATTCCTTTCTAGCATATGTTTTAATAATGCTCGTCTTGGGACACATATTTTTTCGAGGTGCTCTTACTATATTTGGGATCCTGCTTAGATGTGTCTTTAGGTTGCTGTCAGTTTGAATTTATCAAGTGTCTGCTGCTTTTTTCTTCTAGAAATTTTATGCTGCTATGTATAAGAGTGTCAGCATATCGAATTTAACACTATGTTGATTTAGGCAAACCAGAGGTACCAGTTGTTGTTTACAAAGTTGGTGAATGTATGCAAGAGTTGATTAAGTTGTGGAGGGAATATGAATCTTCCCAGACTGGCAAAAGTGGTGATTTCGCGACTAATGGCCCCACTCTTGAAGTTCGGATTCCAGCTGAGCATGTTACTGCTACCAATCGCCAAGTAAGATGGAGATACATGCAAATTTTTTCAAGATAATTATGTGTTTTATAGTTTCTTATAGTTTAAGTTCTGAGCTGTATCTCTGTTTCTTGTTTCTCTAGCTTCACTTTTCTAATCTGAATTCCTTTCCTTTCTGTTTCACATGTTTGCTTAATTTTCATGATTTTAAGTTGTCTATAACACCCCTGTCTTTTTATTTGTCAGGTACGAGGAGGCCAACTCTGGGGAACTGATATATATACAGATGATTCTGATCTTGTTGCAGGTATACGTTCTGAAGAATCTTTGCATATGATGCCTTTGTTTGGTCATAACATTACACTGATACTTGGTTATTTTTGCCTCTAGTTCTAATGCATACAGGTTACTGTCGTCCCACAGCTTCCCCTCCTCCGCCAACAATGCAAGAGTTACGCACTACTATCAGGGTCTTGCCATCACAAGATTGTAACTTAGCTTATCCCTTTCTGGCGTTCATCCCTTTTATTGACTTTGCAAGAATGATTAACTTTCTGCATATTTGTTAGACTATACCTCTAAGCTAAGGAATAATGTCCGGTCTCGAGCATGGGGAGCAGGAATTGGATGCAGTTACAGGGTTGAGCGGTGCTATATAGTAAAGGTTATTTCACTTCTCTTTGTTTTTTCTATCAATTTCCACGTTTTAAAGTCCTTTTTGGTACAATCTTCGCTTACTATGTGCGTGATATCTGACATTTCTTGCTTAATTTTTTTGATGGCAGAAAGGAGGTGGGAATATTGAACTCGAACCCTCTCTAACACACTCCTCAACTGTGGAGCCTACACTTGCACCAATGGCTGTTGAGAGATCAATGACCACCCGAGCTGCAGCTTCGGTATTTTCAGATTTCTTGCACCAATGGCTGTTGAGAGTTTGCTCATATTCACATATTCCAGGCACTGATTTCTTGTTCATCTCTCTGTAGAATGCTCTGCGGCAACAAAGGTTTGTACGAGAAGTAACAATTCAGTACAACCTCTGCAATGAACCTTGGTAACTCCCTGATCAGTTTATGGATGTCTTTAACTCTCCTAACTTGTTCATAGATCTTCATCAGCTAACAGAACCTGAACGCAAGATATAGAACAGAGATATATATACATCGGTTTTACTCGCTGTTTGATTACATTTGCAGGATCAAGTATAGCATAAGCATCGTAGCTGATAAAGGTCTCAAGAAGCCTCTATTCACCTCTGCCCGGTTAAAGAAGGGAGAGGTTTTGTACCTTGAAACACATTCCTGCAGGTACTTAGATCATAAACACTTATCCTTTTATCGACATTACAAAGACTCTAATCTTGTATATGCAAAAGGTATGAGCTCTCTTTCGCGGGAGAGAAGAGTATCAAAGCCGTGCAAGCCTCACAACACCCCTCTCAAGAAGCTGGAGAAACAGATAAGTCACAAAACCATCTTCCTCATGTAGCAAACGGTGAAAAACCAGAGGTAGACAATGGTTTAATAGACGTTTTCCGATGGTCACGCTGTAAGAAACCTCTACCGCAGAACGTGATGCGATCTATTGGAGTTCCACTTCCATTAGATCATATCGAGGTAACATTAGTTTAAGACCTGAACATTGTTGGTAAAAGAATGATCTTGGATTTGATTGTTTTCTGGGTTTTTTTGGGGGTTTGATTGAAGCAGGTGGTGGAAGAGAATGTGGAGTGGGAAGATGTACAATGGTCACAGACAGGTGTGTGGGTTGGAGGAAAAGAGTATACACTTGCTAGAGTTCATTTCATGTCTCCCAACTAAATAATAATAATCACAAACTACTTAACTTCCATGCTTTTACTTTATTTGCTTTATTAAGATTTGTAACAGTCTTCTTTATTTCTTTGTAAGAGATAGAACAACACTCATGTTGGTTTTTCTTGATTTTTTTTTTCTCTTTTGTAAAATTTATTATGTTTAAACTCATTTTATTTTTAATTATTTGCTAGAGATTCAATAATTTGATATTTTTAATATTTAATTTTTTATATAATATATTATTTATACACTAACTTACATGATATATTTGTAGTTTTTTTTTTTCCCAAATATATTTGTAGTTTGAAATACAATAATTTTAAAAAAAAGTGCAAAGATAGAAGTTTTCTTTTTGGGGCCAAGATCTATATGTTTTTTTTGATTATTTTTTTTTCGCTATTTTTTTGATAATTATGTTATAGTTTTTGCTAGATTTAATTTCATTACGTTGGGAAAAAAAAGATTTAATTTTCATTACTGAGTGTGACAAAGCTGGTTATACTCTACTGAAAACCTCTCAAAACCCTAGAAATTTGCGATTGCAATACGCTGAGCTGGTGACTGGTGAGTGTTTCTCTTTAACTTAACGTTCGTCGATTTGCTGCTGCATTCTAGTGTTTCCTATTGGAAATGAGCGACGATATTTAAGTAATTGTGTCGATTCTGAGTAGATCGCAGTTATGTATTAGATCCCGTGTTTTAGATTGGAAAATTGATATTAATGGTGATGTTCAGCTCGGTTATGGAATAAAAAACCTTAATTTCGAGTCTAGGTTTTGTTCTGAGCTCAATTTTTGCTCATTGTTTGAATTGTTACAATATCTCCTCTTTTGTAGATTTTGGGTTGAGCATAGTTGTGTGGAAGATTCTCTTACACTGAGATTGAAATATACAGTTGAAGCATGTCCGGTGATCCTGGTGCACCAGTTACTTATGTGGATGATGAACCTTCCTCTGGCTCTGGAGATGATGTGAACGTCAGTGATGGGCACAACAAACGTATGTGTGGAACACCTTCTGGTCTTGGACCTACACGGAAGAGAGGTCGTAGAGCTGGTGGGGATGCTATAGTTGAAGCCATGCTAGAAATAGCAGCAGCTTCAAAAATGAGGGCTGCAGCTTTGACAAAGAATGAAGACAAGTTTTCTATCAGTAAATGCATCAAAGTACTGGACGACTTACAAGGTGTTGATCAACATATCTATTTTCTTGCGTTGGATTTGTTTGAGAACCCAAGTTTCCGAGAAATTTTCATCTCTTTAAAAAATGAGAAACGAGTGAAATGGCTACAGGGAAAGTGTCGAGTTGAGTAGCTTTGTGGACTGGTTCTGCTCTGTATGTTAGAATTTTAAACCCTTGACGTTTTCTCTCTATGTTCATAGCACTCCAGTTAATGATATCACTGCTTTAGCAAGATTCTTCAGTTTCCATGATCCCTTTCTGCTCTTTATGTGAAGCTTTTGTATTGAGATCGTCAATGGTAGAAACTTTACGCGTTGTCTTTGGATGTACTTTCAGATGTGTCCACTAGTAGCATCGATTTTGACATAGAATTGGATGAGATGGAATTAGTAGCTGTTGCTGCTGGTTACTTGTGTTACCAAAGTCAACCTAATCAACCTCAGAGTAATTTTCCTCCTGCAAGATGTACATACATGAAAGATTTGTTGGAAGGACCTGTTGAAGATTGCAGGGAAATGCTCAGGATGGATAAACATGTGTTTCATAAACTTTCAGGCATCCTTCGTGGAAAATGCTTGCTGCGAGATACTCCTGGTGTTTCAGTAGAAGAGCAGCTTGCTATATTCTTAAGCATTGTGGGTCATAATCAGCGTATCAGAGTGATACAAGAGAGGTTTCAGCATTCTGGTGAAACCATTAGCCGGCATTTCAACAATGTGTTAAAGGCAGTTAAGTCGTTGTCACGTGAGTTTCTACAGCCACCACCTCTGGAAACATCATCAGAGATAGTCAATAACAAAAGGCTTTATCCATATTTCAAGGTAAAGAACATATATATCATCAAAGAAACTCTGGTTTGATGTTGTGATACAATTTCTTGATTCGTTCTTTGTTTTCCCTGCATCAGGATTGTATCGGAGTTGTAGATGGGTTGCAAATTCCTGCTCACGTTCCTGCAAAAGACCAGTCCCGGTTTCAAAACAAGAAAGGTGTACTTACCCAAAATGTGCTTGCAGCTTGCACTTTTGATTTGCAGTTTATATTTGTCTATCCGGGATGGGAAGGCTCTGTTGATGATTCACGCATCTTGAGAGCTGTTCTAGACGATTCTAACCAGAACTTCCCACCAGTTCCGAAAGGTTTTAAACCTTCTTATACATCGGCAAACGTATTCTACAAGTTCTGTCTCAATAAAATGGCTTTTCTTTTCCAGGAAAATATTATCTCGTTGACAAAGACTACACGAATGCAGAAGGATTCATCGCACCATACCCGATAGCAAGGTACTTTCAACATGAGTTCCGTGGCGCCAGCCAGATGCCGCAGAACGCACACGATTTGTTCAATCACCGGCATATGTGTCTAAGCAATATCATCCAACGAACATTCAGCCTTCTGAAAACCCGGTTTCCAATCCTGAAATCTGCACCTCAGTACGGATTTCACGTCCAGAGGGATCTGGTGATAGCAACTTGTGCTCTGCATAACTTCATTAAACAGGAAGACGGCATCAATGACTGGCTCTTTGCTGGTGCTGAAGATATTGCTCCAATGGAAGAGTTGCATGAACAAGAGGAAGAAGAATTAGAGTTGTTGCAGTTGGATTCAACGCCTTTGGAGCATGTTGCTGACACTCTAAGAGAGTCCATTGCTTTGGCTATGTGGGATGACTTCATGAACAAGTGGGAAGAATGGTGATACCTAATTAGCCAGACTGAAAAAGTGGACCTTCTGTTGCACTCTGAGGAAGCCAGAGAGGGTTGTTTATCATCTGAGAGGTTAAATGATGAAGCAGCCATGAAGATGTCGAGTATAATAGAGAACGCCTTGTAGCTGTTGTATCTACATGGATTCCAGACACCAGAAGCTTTTCAGGCACTGAGAGTCTACTTGAAGCAGAAAGAAGAAGACAGTCTACTTCTAAGCAACTACGAAACTCATTGCAGGTTATAACAGTCAGGTCGGATTTCTTGTCTCCCGTTGACTTATATCTGCAGGTTTCAGTCTAGATTGTACAAATCTTCGGAGAACAGAACTTACTTTGATGAATGAGACTTCCAAAAATGTGTTGTAACTGAAAAACAAAAGGGTAGATTTTTCATCTCTACACAGAAATGGATTGAATACTTCTATTTTAATGAGCTACACCAAGCTTACATAATACCCTCTCAATTGTTCAAAGACTCTAATATTCAAAGAGCCAATAATAATATTATATACGGAAAAAAAAATCTCATTTGCTAAACAAAAATCCTTTTTTCTTCTTCTTTCTTTGCAGAGCCTGCAACAAATCAGCACCAAACGAAAACAATCAAACTAATGCTTCTCAAAAGCTAATGTTTAAAGTTTTTTTTGTCTAATTACTTACTTTCTTAAGAAATAATCTTAGGGTGAGTACAATTGTATCTCTTGAGCTGTAAAATACAAAACACAACCAAATCTTTAGTATGATGGTAGGCAAACAGACAAAGGAGAAAATAGGTACAGCAAAACAGACTAATCTCGTCCTCTACAAGTGTCTGGTTCTCTAGAGTTCATAGATTTTGTATATGAGATATGAACAAGACTTGGACAAGCAAGATTTTTCCAGGCTTTGTTCTCAGTATATAATTCACACAAGGAGATTCTCAAGTTAAGGTCATGATGATCTTCTGATATCAATAAAACTAAAGGATCCTGGAAAATTCTCTACATGATTCTTAGTTTGATTTGGAACCTTTTGTTATAATACCCTCGTACAAAAGAAGGCTAAGTTATACTTACCAGCTGAGGTCTGTTGGATCACTATCCACCCGAAAGAGATGCTCCGTGCCATTAGCTCCAATAATTGCAAAATCCGCAGGCTGCTCATATGGAATTACAACCTAGAGAAGTCTCACAGATTATTGATATTAGTTCAATCTTCAAAGCTGGTTACCTTCAGTATACATATCAAACCAAATTGAAGAAAGTCTTGACACAGTACACTTTTTATGTCTTCTGTCCAAAATTACGGGAAAGCTACATAATGTAGTCAAAATCAATCAAGGGATGAGTCTTACAGCGGTAGAAGAGGAGAACTTTTCCGTGATGGTAGGATCATTACTAGGCTTGATGCTGTAACCTTCTTTCTTAATAGACAAAGTAGCTGCTTCCCATATATCCATATATCCAATCTGTTTCAGAAGAGATATCACACACAGGTGAGAAAGCATCAAAGATTAAATGCAGAAAAGTCGTTGTAGAAGCTGATTTATGAGTTGCCATACCGAATATGAAACTTTATATAAAGCATGACCATTATGAAGACTCTTCTCTATGTGGCTCTGCATCTCTGGATCTGTGAAAACGGAAGAGTTTTACGGTTACCAAATAGTTTCAGAAAATATAGTGCAAGAATCCCTGCAGTATCTAAGTATCCTCCTTACGAATAAGCACATCAAGCAATTTTATAATGATTTTCCAAGAACGCTTAAATTTAAAGGAACCAACGGAAAAACAATTAATAACATCTGATTCGGGTAGTTTCGATTTCTTTACTCAAGCAGTAGAATGCAAATAACAAGAATCCATGAAGAGCTTGTGATATATGGATCAGAAAAATCATGAACTAAGTTAAAAACATGACTAAAATTTTCTAAGAAAGAGCATAAGCTTACGGCAAGTAATCTTGCGATTCTCATTGGCAAAGACCCTCACAAGCTCCCCCTAGAAAAAGAAAGAAAATCAGATGAGTAGTACTAATCACATGGAAAACTGAAAAAATCAGTCAGGTAAGAAAAACCTTGCGATTCTTGTCATCCAATGGGTGAACTTCAATAGCAAGGTATAAATCAACATCGTCGGCAGTGACAAGATAATTTGGCCTCTTTGCTCCTGTGTTTGGATATTATCAACAATTCAGATCTAATTTACACATACAACCTCTGAGAACAAAACAACAATCGAAGGGGGAGGTAATGTGTACCATCAATGTAATTCACTGATCCATCTTCTAGATGCCGTACCCACTGAAATTTTAAGAAACCGAAAAAGATATATAAAAAATGCAATTTGACATAAGCCTGGATAAGAATACATCTCTCTTTAGCATGCACCTCAAAATTACATTTTGTCGTTCCGTTGATGGAGTGACCAGAAGCCTGAAGCTCTCTCCCAGGAAAAGCTTCTCCTGATATTTGTAACTCTGCTATAGCTGGCAACAGATCATCATCTGCAGCTGTCCAGAGCAATTCACAAAATTTTGAGATACGTGAAAAGGCATAAGAAAATTGATGATATGCCACTATTATTATTTGTTACCCTCGGAAAAGGAAGAAGATGGTTCTTCAAGAACTGGAGCCAAAATGGGATGATTTGAGGGACTGGGATCATCAAACCCCACCGCATAAGTCGAATTTACCGAAGTCTTATTTGTATCCGGTTGTACTTCTGCATATGTGTCTTCTATAAATGTATTGCTGAGAGGCTCACGAAACTGAACACGATTACTTGTTCCATGAGATTCATCTTGATTATGACTTGGTTGTACAGGCATATGAAAGGCTGGCGACCTACTGGTAAACAAGACACATTTGATCATTGAACTAATTTCAACATTGCAGATCAAAAGCACTCATCCACCATTAGCTGCATTGCATACAACCAGGCGAGGACTCAGAAAATTGCTACAAAGTGGACGTTGTTTTCAGAGCCATAGGGAAAAAAAAGTTACAAGCAGAATCTAATAAACCAGAGAGTAGCAAAGAGTCTACTGTATAGTCATCCAGTATCTTCCTTATATCATTTATTTTCAGCATTTGGAATCACGGCCTTCAGAAGACTAATTTCTTATGTATTAAAGGAATCAATTGTGACGTTCCTATAGCATTATTACCTCTCAGGGCCATCAAGATGGTAATTGCTCCGAGCTAAGCCACCGCGATGTTCTGGATCTGTCTGAAGGATATAAAAGAAGAAATCTTGGATTCAAGTCACTTAAGCTCATTGATATAAAAGTAGTGAATATGAACTTACTGAGTATCTTAACCCCACACCAGCAGGTTGAGATGAGGACAAAGGCGAAGCATTTGAGTTGTTTACATCGGACTGCCAAGGTGTTAATTGGTACTCTGTCTCCTTTAGCTTTGTCTAATACCAGACAAAGAATAAAATCAATACGAATCATCCCGTATCAACAGTAGGACTGAACTGTGATTATAAATGAGAAAAATGCTGAAATTTGATGTCAGCAAATCCCATACCCGCATATCATACCTCAGTAAGTAGGAGTTTCTCCTGCAGATGCCTAAATAGAACCTGGGTACAAATGACCATGATTTAAACATCAACCAAAATTCAGATGGGAAAGAAAAACATAAAAATTTAACTCCAATATTAACGAAGAAGGAAGCTTTATCAGTCACTTTGGTTCTCAATTGTTGGTGCTCAATAGTAACTCAGGAAACCTTTTTACATGACTTCTTATGTTACGCTTTACTTTTATGAACTCTGAGGGTGGTAAGTTGAAACTTTTCCAGCCAAAAGGTCCAAACTACTATGTTACAGTTGTCAAATATGGTCAAAGGGGTCTGAAGAGCAAACTAGAACGTCAAAAAAAGAGAACATAAGATTTTGGATCTAACCTTCACATTGCTAACAATAGACTGAGAATCAGAGACTTGTGGATGCAGTGAATACTCTGATAGAAGAGGCAGCAAGTATGATACAAATGTAGATCTCTCTTGATCTGCAGCCTAGTACAAGCGAAAAATGGCTTATTCTGTTCAGATATAACATAATCCAAATACATATCTTATTTTGCTTAAAAGTAATGGATTTTGGATAATAAACGGAGTGAAGCCATGACCAATACAGTAGATAGGAAGATCACCACAAAAGTAGACCAAAACACAAACAACTATTGTCTTGTGTCCAAAGATACAAAATGAAAATACCTGTAAAGCATATGTTAGACGTATATTTTCCTCAATTATCTCTTGTCTGTAAGAGAGAGCTTTTGCGGCAGCATCAATAACATCTTGTTGCTGTTGATCAAATGCCTGTCACAACAAGAAGAATAAATGATCCCTCAAGTGGTTATCTGCACATACAAATAGTAGTCAAAGATAAATTTAGAAAAACTAACCAAACGCATGTATGCAATACGTTTTTCCAGAACATATTTTTCATTGCGTATTTGGGCTTCCTGAAAACAAGCCAAACGATTAGTCAGACAATGTAGTGTAACATCAACCATGAATACTGCGAATAAACGGACAACACGCAATTGCAAACTAGATATATACCTTGACAGAATAGTCAGCAAGATATTTTCTTAACCGTAAAATCTCTTGTTCTTGTTCCTGGACCTTGTGAGTGAGCTCCTGCTTCCATTCATTGCCCGAACTATTTACTTCACCCACTGGCATCAACCCATGAGTGGGCGAATTGATGTGTGAGTCACTCTCTCCTTCCAATAGCGGTCTAACAAAGGAAAACTAGATACTCAACGAGAATACACTTTGTGTTGATGCAAGTATAACACTGCATTACAGGTTCAGTACCTCATAGGAGACAATGATATTGTGGATGGCGAGGACAACTGAGAGGGACCTCCTCCATCTACAGCTCCTCTGAAAATGCCATTACTCACGATGCCCTTAAAATGGTCTTCAGAACGGTTACTCACAGTAGCTTCCTCTCCATTTGGATGCATATGTTGGTGAACAACCAGCATACCAGATGAATAAGCGCCTGAAGCATTGATCACGCTCTTCCTCAGGTCAACTGAATCATCTCCAGTACCCGACTGATGAAACATAAAAGACCCATCGGTGGTAGTATTTGAATGATCTCCTCGATCAGGTGTTTGAGGCAAGGAGGTTTCACCTGATTTCTAAGGAAGGTAAAGAACAAAAACAGACTACCATAAAAACCACAGGTCTACGAAATGTGGTCAAAGAGAGCCTAAAGACATCACAGAAATGTCAACAGAGCTCTAAGAGAATATATCCCACATATTATTAATCCGATTAATTCCATTTAACTTCTCTCCTGAAGTTAGGACCAGAAGTGATATGTATTCTACCCTTTGACCAGAAAAATGCAAAGAGCAAAAAACTACTTACATATTTAGCAAGCTCCAGATTTCTTCTTTGAAGTTCAGATTTTAACCAGTTATTCTCCTCCACCTGGTCAGGGATAGAACAATCAGAGAACAAATCATTCCACCAATATATAACTAAATAGGTTCAGATTCGAACCACCTATAACCTAGATACTCCTAGCATTTAGTTAAGAGAAAAACAAGCTGCATTTTGCAGCTATCTTGATATGCCCTACACAAATTTCATCAGATGCCTATAGGAGAACTTAAGCTAGGAAACTACAGAGGTTGATAAAGTAACTACACAGCTTATATTTTCTACTTTGAAGACATTTTAGAGAAAGAAAGAGATATAAAGAAGCTAAATATGAACAAACCTGCTGCTTGATTGTTGTTTCTGCAGCTTCAACAGCTTTGATTACCTGAAACAAGCTATCGTTTTTAACGTCGTTATCAGGTGAACGAGAAGAATCCCTAATTCCTACTTCAGAAAACCTCTGAGCCAATCTTTCCTCATGGCCGTTGTCCATATGGATTCCGAAATCGAACCCTCGAGAACTGGACCAATAAGGGCTCGAAATTCCGCCTCGTACTCTCAAAATCTCATCTAGGTTTTGAAGAAACTAATCACAACACCTTTATTACCCAACGAGAACAACACCTCCAAGATTTCGAATAGACCACCAAACAGTGACGAGGAAATTTTGAAAAAAAAACGAGCTTAGAGATTAAGAAAGAATGGTGTGATTGGAAGTAAATGATGACGATTAGTCTCCAATCATACGAAAAATGGATTAAATATTCTCAGTCATGAAGAAAACAATAAAATCTTTTCGTTTCTTCGTCTTCGTCGTCTTCGTAGAGCAAACCTCTCTCTCTCTCTCTCTCTCTCTCCTGGACTTTGTGAGAGTTATGAGTTATGACCTCAAAATTGGGTTTTTTTTTATCTAATTAAATTATTTATGTTGGTTTCAATTCGTATTATTAAAGTTTTTTTTTTTTTATCTTTAATACTAATTCTCGTTATAATATTCAGCACTCATTGTCTTTAATATCATTAATTATTACATATTACACCAAATTTCATTAATTATTTCTCTAATCATATACTCTATATACTAATAGTAACCCATTAAAAAAGTTAGATACTTTCTTTCTTAATTATTTATATATTAATTAATTATAACAGAATCAATTTATTTTCATAAAATTCTCCCTTATATAATAATTTAGAAATTTATTTAATTAGTTTAAAGCCTTTTAAGGTCACATTTAGCTTCGAACACTCTTTTATTAATGTTCACATGAAAACAAAGACAGAAAAAGAGACAAGAACTAATTAGTGAAACACTTTTTTCACTGAAATTATAGTCTTCAAGTACTCCATTGCTTAACTTGAGCAAGAACAGAGGTTAGTAACACTGCAGATTCTTGGCTCTGACCTGTCATCCAAACCTTGAAGTTTACAGGGAAGTAATCTGCGTCGCTCCATTGTTTCAGTTGCATTAAACAGAAGGGTCCTTGTGCATTACCTTTAGGGTCTTTGTAGAACCAGTTTAACTTGGCTGGATCATAAACTGGAGTCTGATCTTCAATTCTAGGGTCAAGAGTCTCTCCTATGTCGTTGTTGTTGTTGTTATCATCATCGTCATCGCTCAGGTCAATTATCATCTGTGATTGTTTTGGTGGAGCTTGAGATTCTTTGATGAGATTAGCCACTGGTGTGTTGAACTGAAGCTGAGAAACTTTAGTCCTTGTTTCTCCTTCATTGATGACGTCTTTGTTCTTGGTGATGTCAGTTCCTCGCTGCTCTGCATCCACATGTGGAGGATTTTCATCACCTGTAACTCAAAAGAATCCAATTTGGGGTCAATTCAAGAACAGGAGATAAAAACTAATTGATGCAAATCAAAGATGCAATTTGGTGAAAGAAGTAGCTCCGATTCATGAAACTATGAACAATGAGAAAGGATATGACACACCTGTACAAGCAGTCCATGTTGGCAAACTCGTGTTTGGTTCTTGAGCATAAGAAGTGCTTCCTGGAGTATAAGATGCGCTTCCTGGAGTTGTCCTGGGGCTTAGCAAACCATTACAGTGCTGTTCTTCTACACCAAAGACTTGAGGAGTATCTGGAATTTGTTGGATGCAAGATATTGGAGATTCACTCATTTCTTGTTTTTCTACGTCATCAGCTACAACAGACTCAGGTACAGGATCTTCTTCTCCAAGAACTTCGGGAACTTCACGCATCAGTCGAGACTGTTCTTCTGGATTTTGAAGAAGCTCTCTTTTTTCCAGGTACTCAGAGAGCGTATCATAACTCATGAAATCAAGAAAAACTTATGTCCTTTCAAAATCTCGCTATCACTTTCTTTCAATGATATTGTTCATATAACAAAGTACACAAAAAAACAAAACAAGCAACACATATCATCAGAACACACAAAAGGATATTCTCTACGCCATCCCTTTTCGGTTGCCCGAGCGATAAGTCTTTGTAACAATATAATTTCTCTTGCAAGCCACTAAAATAGTCATCAAAACTCGACGGTAAGTTAAAGAAATAGGACCAAAAATACATTTCTTCAGCTTAAATTTCGCAGCTTCATATACAATCAGGAAGAACAAATCAAAATTTAGTTGGTCGTCGTTGAAGTACTCTTGAAGAGATAAATGAGAGATAGAAATAAAGCATAAGAGAAGGTTATCAAACGTACGTGTTTCGTCAGATCTTCATGCAAACTTCGAACCTTTTCTTCCATCTCCACCTTATCCAAGGTTCAAATGAATTTTGATTAGACAACTACAAAATCAAAATCAGAAACACCATATAAACAGCATGATGAACAAGTCCCTAGTATAAGATGCTAGACAACAGCAAAATCTTTAATAGAGAGAGCTACAAATAACTGCGAAACCTGCAAAATAAAGTAAACTTTCCCTAATTAATAGAAGAAAATAAACTTACAATTGTAGGCTTCTTAAGAAAAGCATTCTTTATTCTCTGATGCAAATCTTCACATTCCTCCTGCAAAAGTTCATGTAAAGCTGCAATAAATCATCGGCTATACATGCCAAAATGTTCATTGGACAAAGATCATAATAGTGTAGGCAGTACATCACAGATAACTAGAACATAGAATCCTAATGACTAGTTCACAATACACACATATATACCTTATTGTCATCAATCAGAAGCACAAGAACACACGTCTAGGTGAATTACCTGAGAGAAATTATCATCAGATAGCACAGAGATAGAAACGTCTTTCATATAATTCGTGACCTGAAGAAGAAAATCATCAGTCCCATGTTCCTTCTTCACGCCTAGATAACAATACAAAAAGAAAAATCACAAAGAGAGCTTAACTTTTCCAACAGACCAGAGACATAATCTTAGAGATGTGAATATGTTGTCCAATAAGAACACAATTGAAGCCGATAATAAATCGATTATAGTCAATGGAAAGATTAAGGGAAAGCTAGTCTAAAAAGTATCAGATAAAGTGCATAAACAAAAACTAGACTTCAAGAAAATTACCTGTAACCTGAACAAGCTGATATGGGTTCTTCTGAAGATAATCATTTGGGTCACATTTGATCCTCACAAAACTTCCCACCATTTTACTCTCAAATGTATCAGAGTTTTTCACAAGTTCCTGGACTAAACTCCTTCTCAAGTAAAGAAGCTTGATATTTTCACTAACAATGGCAGCAAAAATGGGTCTAGGCTTTTCAACAACCTTTTTCATCCGGGTAGCTTTCTTCTCTGAAGGATAACTTCTCGGCTGTTCATCCTCAGGACTGTAGAGAAAATCAAACTCAGGATCATCCTTGTTCTCTTCATAATGCCTTTCAAGCAGATCATAGACTTTGTTTCTGCTTATCATCTTACTTCCAAAAAGTGAAATCAAAGTATCATCACAAGCAACTTTCTTCTTCTTCACTGCATGTAAAAGCTTGTTCTCTGCAATATACTTTGTTATAATCTCACTAACCTCAAATTGAGAGATCTTATTGGTGGTATCTACACCAAGTGATTTCAGAAACTCAATGAGTTGTCTAGAACCCCAACCTTCATATTCAAATCTTTTAGGTCTAACCCTTCTTTTCCTCGTACTCATCAGATTGCTATTATAACAGTCCTCAACGACCCAATCCATATCCCCCATTAAACTCACCTCAACCCAAACTTCTCCAGATTATCTCTCTACCAGTGATTCGACTAAGAAACCCTAGACCCTAAACCCTATAGTCACTAATCGGAACCGAAAGACGGGAGAATCGACAACAGCTAAACGGAGACTGTACACCAGAGGCCAATTCGATTCCAAAGTTGACGAAATTGGAGGAGAAAGAGGATAAAAAAACAGGGCTCTACTCTAATGAAACGCACGATAAGGAAGAAACGCAGCTAGCGAATCACCGGAATTCGTCAATTGATTTGTCATCACAAATTAACTTAATATCAAATAAAAATAGAAATTTTAAGAAATACACTAGTTTAACATATGTTTTGTAAAAGTACTTTTTTTTATATAAAAATTTGCAAAAAAAAATACACTTTCTTAAAAAAAAATTGATATATTCTTCTTTACATAACTGTAAAATATATATATTTTTTCAAATAGTTTTATGAATAAATTTATGGTTAGGAAAAAAAGGAAATTTTATGATCTATTGATTATGTTTATGGTTTAATAAAAATATGCACGGGTAAATTATCCCGCATTTTACGGTTTAATAAAATAATAGTACGGGTAAATATTTACTCCGCATTTTATGATCTATTGATTATGTTTATGGTTTAATAATTGAATTTTATAGTTTAATAGGTTTATTAAAAGAAAATTGTGGTAACCGATAAGTAAGCATGTGGAGCAAGATTGAGGGCACTTAGTGGAACAGAATCATGAAACACATTTTTGTAATGTAAATGAGAAAGTCAAGACTAACTCACTTACTTCGGACTTTGTCATTTATAAGTTGTTCATCACATTATAAAAAAAATTCTTTTGTTTAACAAATTTACTGTATTTTGGAGAAACCTATCCCAACTTTCTATTGCAAGAGTCGGATCTTTACCCATCTCATCTTTCATCATCAGAATCTGTAAAAAAAATACAAGAAAATAATTACAAGCAATTTTAATGAAAAATCAAATATATATCATCCATACTTTTATGTGGTGTACGAGATGCGATTTACTTTTAATGCATTCTTCTACTATTTTTCGTATATGTAACATCCCATTACAACAACTGTGCTTCCCTAAACTTCCGATGTTTTCTTCTTAAAAATTGTTCGTGCAAAGATTCAAAATTAAATATCAGAAACATATTCAACAATTCTTAGGTATTAAAACTAATACCCGATTACGAACGAGTTGGTTGATCTTGATAGTATCACACTGCACTTCATCATTGAGAATATTTATAACCTCACCAATAGGAACACTCCTTGAAAGCAATTTGATGATATAAGGATCTCTTGTTTTTCTTGTCGTTGTGAATTAGTTGAACGGAATCATGGAAACATGTAACCCAACGTGGGTAGCTCTACCGGTTCTTGAGGAGGTGTAAAAACCCCTTGGATGTTGTCAAGTCCGGGTTCGAGTCCCATCTTGGGGAAGGATGTTTAAATGTTCGCATTTATACACCGTTTGGTCCCGGTTCACGGGGGATGTAGGA
>KE152377.1:87902-131342 GCA_000411095.1 Aethionema arabicum | reverse complement strand
CGAGTCCCCGCGTGGGACCCGACAGCTTCTCTCCAAAGCCATCTGCAAAATAACAAAGTTAAAACACTTGTATATTTGTAAAAACCGTCAATGTGAAAAATAGAGAGAAGGTATTGACGGAGTATTTTGTCTTGCCTATTGTAACTTCCATATCAACCATCGATCTACATTTTACAGCAAAAAATCAAAATTAGGCTGAGAAAAAAAGAAGTGATATCTAATGTTAGATACAGACACTTACGGCTAGATATTTTGGTTTCTTGTTAGGCAAATCAAATGCGACTGATAATACCTTCATCATTTATGTGAATCTGCTCCAGAACTAGTCATAAGTTTCCAACTTTCTTCACATATCTGTAATGCAAATGCAACAGATTAAAGAAACAAAGACTAAATTAAATTTCAGAAATTAGTACATAAATAAATTTAGTAAACAGAACCTACACTTGTTGGATAACCTGTGGGATTCGATTGCAGAGGACACAAAGCTTAGCAGAGGAAGGAGACAGAGAGTCTGGTCTCCATAGGAAAGAGATGAAGAAGCCGGAGACAGAGAAGCAAACAGAGGAGAGAGCATAAGAGAGAGAGAGAGACAGAGAGTAGCGTGAGGGAGATTTTGAAAGAGAGAGAAATGGAGTTAGTGAAAGACGGTCCATTTATTAAATAGAAGATAGCTGTATCTCAAAAGTACTAATCACAACGATCAAATTATTGTGACCGTAGGATTAAAAAGTTACATTTATTTGACGATCAAGATTCACTCGACCCAACGGTTAAATGTCCTTTTTTTAATATTTTTTTTTACTTTTTCGAACTCAACGTCTATATTTTCACTTTTTTTTTTCTCCACGTCTATATTTTCACTTAAAATTATATTTTCCTTTTTTCCCTTAAATAAAATAAAAAGCATATAATTCAAAAATAATGATAAATAATATACAGTTTCCGATGAATTTTTCTTATTTAATAATTTAAAATATTTCCTATATTGTTATGATATTTTCTGAACGGTAAAATTATGTTGGCCATAGGATTAAAAATTGACATTTGACGTTCAAGATTTAGTCGAGCCAACGGTTAAATTTCTGTTTAATAATATCATCAAAACAAATCAAAAACATATTTTTTTTTATATCAGTAAATAAATCTTGAAACAAATTTACCAACTGATATAAACATATTTCATTTGGTAAATAAATCTATTCTGAAAAAAAAACAAATCTATTCAAATTTTATAGTCACAATGACGTTGTTCAACGAAATTATGTTTAACCGGTACAATCTAATTGAACTACTGTCCGGTATAAGGTTTAACAGAACTCGGATAATAAACCCGGTTTAATCCTGTGTAATTTAGATCGGCTTTGAATCCATACAAGATTTTTGAACTGGTTCAAAACATATGTGTTTCAAACTAAACCGGCTTGAAACTAATCATCGATGAGCGTTTTGTGGATTAAGCAATGTAATCCTCTGCATTCACCTTCTCGTGTGTTTTCTTCTGTTTCTTCAACTCTTTCGTCTTGCTCTGCAATCACCAAAGATTTGACCAAATCAAGAACACAGATCATCAAGAGACAGTAACAAGAGAAGTGTGTCTACTTGCCTTTAAAGACTTTGTGATCTCAGATAGATCTTTCTTGTCATCTTCAGATTTGTTTGAGGTGTTGTTCTTCACAGGTTCCTGTAATAGTTGGTTGAAGATTAAGTGAGAAGAGAATTCAGAGATGCAATATAATCTGTGTGATAAAGGAGGCAAATGAGACCTCAGGTGGAACAAATGAAGCATCTCTCTTTCTTTTGTTCTCTGAACTCTTCTCTGTCTGCTTCTCTTGCTTCTCCTGCCACTTCTTCTCTGACTTCTTTTTATCACTCAAGAAGTACTCTCCAGACTCCAATTGTAAATCGACCTGGAACAATCATATAACAATGTCAAAACAACACTATAGTCTGACATAGAAAACAAGAGGAATGTGATTAATCAAAAGCCTAGAAAAACTTATATCTAAACTGACATAAAGTAAATGATTTAGGAAGCAATTTTCTTGCCTTGCTAGGTTGTTGTGGAGGAGGGAACGGTGTGTATGGCTTCTTCTCTTTACTTTTAGGTTTCTTTTGGTTAACATTCTTCCTGCAATTTAAATTTGAAATAAACAGATGCATTCATGGGTTACTGTAATATCGAGAACAATCAAGAGCTGTCAGTCAATTAAGAAGAGAAAGAAGACACATACTTCTTGAATTTTGGAAGAAACCTATCCCAGCTTTCATTTGCAAGAGCAGGATCTTTCGCTAGTTCATTTTTCATCATGAGAATCTTCATAAGCAAGTACAGGAGCATTAAAAACAAAAAAAATTAATGAAAAATCTTCTATAACGTGTTCTAGAACAAAGAATCAACAATAGAAGATACATACCTTTATATGGTATACAGGATGCAGTTTATTCTCTATGCACTCTTCTACAATCCTTCTCACTTGTTTTAAGCCTTTAAAAGAGCCCATTGCAGCCACAGTACTTCCCTGAATCAAAGAGAACAAGAACATGTCAATGATTTGAGAGGAATTAGAAATGTACGAATGTAA
Organism: Aethionema arabicum; assembly: GCA_000411095.1. Classification (NCBI taxonomy): domain Eukaryota; kingdom Viridiplantae; phylum Streptophyta; class Magnoliopsida; order Brassicales; family Brassicaceae; genus Aethionema; species Aethionema arabicum. The sequence continues at coordinate 128,757 of KE152377.1, read as the reverse complement.
TGAAACATTTTGGAAAAGACAAACCCAAGTACCTGAACTAGAATGTAACAGTTGGTCAATATTTCTAGCGCCTTCAATGTAGAAGAATTAGGACCAACAAGCCGCTGCCTTCTTTTAATAAATCTTTCCTGCAAAGTTTGTTTGTATTAAGACATGTTAACAATGCAATGGCAGAAACATATTGAAATCAGAATTCTGCCCCACGTGCTGGAACAATTGAATAGATAGTCATCAAAGTCTTTCAGGTTTTACTAGAATCTATGACCAGCAAAAAAATAAAGTATAGATCACATCAACATGAAGAACATTGAAACATAACAAAGGAGCAAAATCTAGGTGAGTGATAATCCAACTTAGGTCTGGTACTTAATCTCATTAGAAGCCATGACATAATTAAAAAAGTGGATTTCTTAGGCACGTGATCCAACATGCCGAGATTTGGAAAACATACCTTACTGCGAACCAAGTTCCCAATCTTGATGATGTCACATTGCATTTCATCATCCAGAATCTTAATTGCCTGTAATGTATGTGAAAATATCCAATTTTACAAGCTTTAACAAACACAGCACACAGGAGAGGGATCTTTAGGTGTTTAGACCAAAAGATACCTGAGGAGCTGGGACACTTCTCGATAATAATCTAATCAAATCCCTAGCTTTGACAATGATGTACGGGTCTCTTGTCTTCCTAGTAGTTAAAACGGTCATAGAACCTTCAACCTACCATTACAGCAATCAAACAGATCAATACAATCCCAAAGCAACAAAAAATCTAAATGAAAACGAAAAGGGACGCACCAAATTGAGCTTGCAGGCAACACCATACTCCTTAAGAGCGGATTCAACTCTAGGCCATGACTCCTGAATGTACTTTTCTCTATATTGGGGAAAGAGTGTTGAGAAAGAGCTAACTTCGAGCATACCAGTCGGATTCCAAGCCGGATCGAATTTCTCGACTGTCCAACGATCGATGTTTGGATCATCATCCCATGGCTTCGGCTTATCGTGTTTACCCTTCTTCTTCTCCACTTTGTTTTCCAGATTCTGCTCCTCGTGCTCATGTTCCAGCTCCTCTATTTCCGCCATTGACACCGCCTGAGGTTTTAGATTAAGGTTTTCAATACTGGAAATTGTAGAAAAAAATGCATGTATATCAAAATTTAAAGTGAATTCATCGAAATCTATAACTTTTTTTAAATCTACGCAAAAATAATTTAAACCACAAACAAAAGGTGAAAAATTTGCAGGTTTTAGGTCTGGTCTGCTCTAGCCTAGTTTGTTCTGAATTGGTATAACAAAAACAGGTTTATAAGCTTGTTTCCAGAACAATGACAAGATAAAAAACAGGTCTCTCAATGATAAGACGCAAAAACCCTAAACCCAGTTAACAAGAGATAGCAAGCGTGCATGTTTCGCGTCAAAGAACTTACCTTCAAATTGGAAAACCCCAAGGATACTCGCTTCTGGAACTCCTTCCGCCGTCAATTTACAGGACCCTGCTCTGTTTCTGTCACGAGTGAATTCGCGACGGCGGCTACACTTTCACGGTTGATTTCGCCGTTTGATTTCTCCGACCGCCTTTCTAAAACCCTAGCCGCCCGCGACTTATGTATAAAAGAGAAGAGTAACCAAGGGTAATTTTGTCTTAGTTTTTTTTTTATTAAAAACAAATTTTAATAAATTCATAAATCTATATAAATAAAAGATCAATTTTCTTTTGTTTTGCACCAAATTTGGTAGCTGACGGATTTCCCGAAGTTAAAGTTTAAGCCTTTCCCATCTCTTCCATCACACAAACTCAAAAACACTAAACGAAAATGATTCATCATTGCTCAATCACGAAACCCACTTTCTCAATTTCGATCCCGACCCAGAATCATCATCAAGCTACTAACTTTCTTAAATTGGGTTTCCAAATCCGATGCGAATCCGGGGATGCTTCATCGTTGCGAATCAATGCGGTATCATTGCCTTCGGAGATGGAGGATTCGCCTCTAAAGAAGAATTTGATGGAATCTGAAGTGAAAAAGAGTGAGCCTTACCCAGGAGGAATGCCTAAGATGGGTCCGTTTACAGGAAGAGACCCAAATGTGAAGAAACCTGCTTGGTTGAGACAAAAGGCACCGCAAGGTGAGAGGTTTCAGGAGGTGAAAGAGTCGTTGTCTCGTCTTAATCTTAACACTGTATGCGAGGAAGCTCAATGCCCTAATATCGGCGAGGTTAGCATCATCTTAACTTTATATAGAAGATTACTGAATTCAATCAGCTTCTGTGGATTTTATGAATTGTGGGTTGCAGAGATTGGAAGTTTGTGGTTTATAGAGTAAATTGATAAATAATCTACTCGTTAATGCTTTCATTATTGATCTAAATTTTTGGATTTGGTGTTCAAAAGAGAAGAAGATAGTTACAAAAATGGAGTTTATTTTCTTAAAGATGTTGGAGTTTGCTTATTGTGGTGCAGTGTTGGAATGGAGGTGGTGATGGTATAGCAACTGCAACGATCATGGTTCTTGGTGATACTTGTACTCGAGGCTGTAGATTTTGTGCAGTTAAAACCAGTAGAAATCCTGCTCCTCCTGATCCAATGGAGCCAGAGAACACTGCTAAGGCTATAACCAGTTGGGGGTAAGTAGACTTTACTTCATTCCCAATCTCAGTCCAATGATTCCATTGTCTTTGACAGAACCTGTTCTTATGGAAACGATTCAAGATCAGTGTAATAAGAAATGTTATTTGTGCTTTTTTTCTGTTATTGCAGTGTAGATTACATAGTTATTACTAGTGTAGACCGTGATGATCTACCTGATGGTGGAAGTGGACATTTTGCAGAGACTGTTAAAGCTATGAAGGTCAGCATCATAGTGTGCATTTCTCAAATCTTGTTTTAGAATGTTTATGAAATGAAATTCTAAATCTGAAAAAGTTATATCATTTTCTGTAGAGACTTAAGCCAGATATAATGGTGGAATGTTTAACTTCTGATTTCCGTGGGGACTTGGAGGCTGTAGATACTCTTGTACACTCTGGATTAGATGTTTTTGCTCACAATGTTGAAACTGTTAAAAGGCTTCAGCGACTTGTGAGAGATCCTAGAGCCGGGTACGCCTTGCTTTCTTGTTCTTGTTCTTGATCTTGTTCTTGTTCTCTAGTTTCAGTAGATGGATGTGTTCTTGATATGAAATCTGATGTGGAGAATGCAGATATGAGCAAAGTATGTCGGTTTTGAAACACGCAAAGATAAGTAAACCGGGAATGATCAGCAAGACATCAATAATGCTTGGTCTTGGAGAAACAGATGAAGAGTTAAAGGAAGCAATGGCTGATTTAAGAGCTATAGATGTTGACATTCTAACACTTGGACAGTATCTACAGGTACAAAGAACCTTAATTCTCAGGAGCTTTCATCACATAAACTTCCATTGATCTGATCTGAATCATCTTCTTTTGTTCTTCAATGTAGCCAACTCCATTGCATTTAACAGTGAAAGAATATGTGACACCTGAAAAGTTTGCTTTCTGGAAAACTTATGGAGAATCAATTGGATTTCGTTATGTAGCAAGTGGCCCTTTGGTAAGGCATCTGCATTGCTTAGATTACTGTTAACTTTCTTGAGTAAAAACATGGAGGAACTTAAATCTGATTCTGTCTTGTTTTTTAGAGAGATTGTTGAGAATTGCAATGTGTTTTGCAGGTGAGATCTTCATATAGAGCTGGAGAATTGTATGTTAAAACAATGGTGAAAGAAAGCTATTCAAAGTCTTTATCTTGATTGCAACAATGGTGGTTTAAAAGCTTAGATTCAACTCTAAGCTTATTCGAAGATTTCTCTTTGTTTTCTTCGTTCTGTTTCAGCTTTTTGTCTTTCATCCACTTTTGGTAAATTTTATTTGACTTTTTGGTAATTTATTGTCGATATATATATATATTATATACACACATTTATGTGTAATATTTAAATTATATTTATAGTTTTTGCTATTGGAATCGAAAATCTTGTAACATCTGGAAATTTCTGTTGAGATATTTAACCGGGAAGATTCTCTTTTTCAAACCGCAGGTTTCTTATCCATTAAACCTTCACGTAATCTTTCACGAGTGACACGTGTCAATATCTTTTATCCAATATTTAATGTCGAAAATTTGTTAATATTTGTATTTAACAAATTCAATTTGAATAAGTTTTAAAAAGTATAATTGCAATATTTCAAGGTTATAATAATAAATTAGTCCATAATTTTATAAGTAAAATTACGATTAATTGGGGTTGGTTCTGCAATTTTATTTTGATCTATAAAGTAAATAAGTAATTAGATGGTTAATTACTTAATTAAATTAATGAAGGTATAAATAGATATTCAGATGTTTTTTTATTGATTCTCAGTTTCTCATTTTCAGTTGTCAAATATATTCTTTCCGGCTCCGACGTAGATGACTACCGTTATCGCGCCGTTACCGGCGATTGTTGCCGCCGTTCGTTCTCCGGCATCTCAAGATTGTGTTTCAGCTTCTCTTGTTAGCTCTGGATCTGCAGCGATCAAGTCTTCTTCTATCTTTGTTGTACCTTTCTCGTTATCTACATACGGACGAAGTAGATGTGCGTTCTTCATCTCTCAAAGGAATCCAAGATTAACGATTCGTAGTGATATAGCGGTGAAATCTGCGGCTTCTGTGGATGCGGATGCTGATCCTTCGTCGTCTATGACATTAGAAGAGGAGAAAGCTATGGCGAAGGTTGGGGCTAGGGTTAGGGTAACAGTACCGTTAAAGATTTACCATGTAGTTCGTGTGCCGGAAATAGAATTGGAGGGAATGGAAGGTGTGATTAAAGATTACGTTGCCATCTGGAAAGGGAAGCGAATATCAGCTAATATGCCGTATAAGGTACAGTTCGTGAAAGAGATCGAAGGTCGTGGCCCTGTCAAATTCTTCACGCATTTGAAGGAAGATGAGTTTGAAATGATTGATCCTTGATCAATTAAAGGCAACATTCTTCTCTTTTTCCTCTTCTGTCTCTTTCTTGACTGAGAATTCTGTGAACGGGGAATTCACTGTGAATGTCTTTGTATGTGCTTTGTTTGTATACGTTTTTAGCATATTATATACATACATTCACCCATTCATGATTTCTCCATTGTTCTCTCCTGTTATGAATTTGGTTACCTCTTTATGCGAGAGAAATCAAAAGCTGAATTTTGTTTGAATCTTGAATCTTAATTTTTTGTTTAGTTTGAATCTTGAATCTTGATGATGGCTTGAGGGTGTTCAAGATTGGGATAAGACTAAACTGAGTTTGCATTTGATGGGATAACTTCAAGCCAACAACCATTGGGGGGTTTTGAGGAGAAGAAATATAGCATGCTGAATGCTAGAGGAATTGGTTCCTTTAAACTCTCGAGTGTTTGAGGTTTAGTTTAGATGACTCTAAGATGTTCTTAGTCTTAGATTCCTGGCCTCTATTTTCGTTAGGGAGATGAGACCCATTATGATCACTGTAGGATAGAAATAGGTAATGATCTCATCGAATTTGAGTAGTAGTAGTATTAGTAGCAGTGCTTATTCTTCTGAAGTTGCATGAGAGTGTTAAAGAATTGGTTCATCTGACTCTGTTGTGATATAGCAACTAATGAGAATACATGTACGAGGGGCCTGTCGTTTTACAGTCTGTAGTCCTTGTATGAGAGAATTGATCATTGATAATGCTTCAAAGGAGTCGGCTGTGAGCAGTATATGCTAATTCTCCTCATCATTTTTGTTCTACAAAGTGTTCAGAAGCTCAATATGGAGGTAGCCATATGGAGGTCAGGTTTGGTGTGATGACTAAATGCTACGGCTCAACTTAAAGGGATGCCACAGCCTTGGATAGGTTCGGTTAGGTTGTGGTTTAATTTTGATTTTGATTGGATAAGTTCGGTTTACAGTTAAGCCGGTTTATTATTTTGTAGTGAGCTTAATTGAATCCATGAATGTGAACGCAAACTCAGCTTGAGCTTGTTCGTTTCGCTGTTTAAACCGCGAGGAATAGAAGAAAAAGGAAATAAAATGAACAATTTTCAGCTCTTATCGCTCTCTTCATCCACCATTAATCTCAATTTCGCTTTCGCGCCATCCATTGTATCTCAGACACAACCATTTTCGACCCACAAGCGAAATTTTCCAACTTTCCTCGCTGTGTCTGCTAATTCTGGCGACCTCGCTGGTGATAAAAATGGCGGCGTAGTGGGTAGTAGCCGAGATGTGGGGGAGAGGAAGAAAGGGTCGGGAACGACGGCTAGAGGGAGGAGATTACTCAAAGTTAGAGAAGAGAAGAGAAAACGAGAATACGATCGTCTTCACGATTACCCATCTTGGGCTAAGTACTTGTTCTTGTCCTCTTGCACTCCAAGTGTTTGTATTTTTGCCTCTGTCACGAGAAAGCTTGAATCTTTGGTTGTATTGCCCACGTTTTTGAGCAATAACTGGTGGAAAGTTGATTGTAGGGTACTGGAGAAGGCGTGTAAAGACGATGAAGAGCTTAGAGCTGTTCTTGGTGATAGCATAGGAGACCCTGAGCTCATGAGAAAGAAGGTAACTGAACTTATTTTCTTCTCTATTGTACTTTCCTAGTGAAGATATGGTTTTCATCAAGTTCATAATTCTCCTGCTATAGATTTTATGATTTGTTTGTAAATGATCTAGGTTGAAGAAAGAGTGAGAAAGAAGGGAAAAGATTTCCAGAAACAAAAGACTGGTTCTGTGCTTTCTTTCAAAGTCAACTTCAGAGAGTGAGATCAAACTCGTTTCGTCTTTGTTCCTTGCCTTACTTTGGTCTCTGCATACAGCAACATAACATTAAATCATTCTTGGGCTGGTACTATCAAGTTGTTTTATGTGTTGATATGAAGAACAAGAAGTAGAATTGGTTTACAATAGGCCTTAGAAAATCTGTCTAGATCATGAATAAGTGGGAACCTTGTTATAACTAAAACTCCTGTGACCCATTTTCTTTGTTTGGATCATTGCAGTTTCAATCCGATTGACTCCTTTATATGGTTTGAGTTATATGGAGCTCCTTCAGATCGAGATGTTGACCTTATTGGAAGTGTATGAACTTTACCTTCTTGATATTGCAAATGTTTTGAATACTCTTTTACTCTTTAAGACCACTATGATGACCCAAACTCTTCTTTACGAGTTACAAACAGACTATTCAAGCATGGTATGTTATGGGACGATTGGGTGCTTTCAACACATCTAACTTACAGGTTTGTAACAAACTCATGGATATCTTAAAACTAGATGATCTGCATTTTGACTTATCATGTTTTTTTTCCTTTTCATTGTCTTGATGATGTAATCTAAACTATAATGGCAGCTATCAAACACTTCTTTGGAATATGATCCTCACTACGACGCAGAGAAAGGTTTCAAAGTGATGCCTTCATCGTTTCATGACATCAGCGACGTCGAGTTTCAGGACAATTGGGGTCGTGTGTGGTAGGAATCTGTTCCAATCTACCATGTCTTATGCAACCTTTAAATTTGTGTGTTAAGAAGTTCACGTGTATTGTATTCACAGGGTTGATCTTGGTACTTCTGATATCTTCGCCATTGACGTCCTTCTAAACTGCTTGACTGTTCTAAGCTCAGAGTAAGTAACTAAATGCACTTATTGTCTAGTGTTCTTATTTGATTCTTGAACTTAGTTTTTTTTACATGAATTTCAGGTATGTAGGGATTCAACAAGTAGTATTTGGTGGACGACGCCTAGGAGATTGGGAAGAAGATATGACAGATCCTGGTTACGGTTACAAGTACTTCAAGATCTGATTCAAGATTTCTACACACAAATTTTGTCAATATAGGCTTTTCTTTTGTGCTCTTGAGATTAGAGCTTCGAATTTCAACAGTGTTATGAAAAGAATAGCTAGATCAACTCATAGTGGCTTTTTCCTCTACACACTTAAGTTTGGTCCGAAACTGAGACAGTAACGCAGAGGTTCTCTTCAAGCAGCGACCAGAAGCAGTACTCATCGGTTAGTGAGTTGGTCTTTTAGATTCTTGTGGGTTAAATTAGCTTTAGTTTGTTAAACTTTCGTCGGAATCAAATCCATTAGCCGAAAGGAAGCGTGGGATGCGGTGGGTTCTTCCGTGAAGAAGATAGGCTTTGGTGTTGGCTCTGTGACTTCTTTAAGCTTGTGAAAGTTTGGTGTCATCATGATGAAACTTCTTGGAAAGCTAAGTTGAGCTCATGCACAAACTTTGTTACCAATCCTCCTCTTCTACACAGAGATATAGAGATGCATATAAGACATAAGATTATAATACAATGAAGACAAGTTTTTCATAGAACACTCACTTTGTTAGAGAAGGAAGACAAGCTTTGATTTTCTCGAGTTCGACGAAGCAACGACTGTAGCGCTCCATCCTGCTTAGCCAATGAGCATATCTCTAAGATACAAAAGAAGGTAGCGATGGAAAATGAGGTTAAAGTGCAGATAATGTTAAATCATGGACCAACCTTTGCTCAGCCTCGATATCTACACCAACAGATGATGGGGCAGAGAGTGATGAGTAAATTGATGACCCATACATTCTAACGAGCTTAAGCAGCAAATCTAGACAGATGCTCAAATGCCTAAAGACAGAAATTGTTGGTTTAATGGTCTGAGTATTAGAGAAGATTAAGTCTCATTTTATTGTAGGTAGAGAACCATGACACCATTTTCTTTACAACGGATTACTTACCTATCGTTGTGGCTTACTAGAAGGGATGTAAGAAGCGGAAGAAGAGAAGTACAGGTATCCAGAGTCAAAATCTCTGGTCTCTCGGTTACTATGACCAGTACATCTACGACGACCTGAACCAAATCGAATGCAAGTTTGGTAAGCACAAGTTTTTCTCGACAATGTACCTGGGGGTTCTCTAGGAAAAGATGCTTACAGCATTATCAGCCATCTTCTCTATCGAACTTATTGAATTTTTAACATCATTTCTTTCCCAATATCTACGAACTACCTGCAAAAGTGAAAGTACTTAGAAAGAAAATGAGGTATATTCTAAGTTTCTACATCCTAGGAGACCGTTCCCAAATTCCACTCTCAAGTCAGGTTGTGACAGTTAGTAGTCAAATTAGGTCCGAGGCAAAGGCATTATCAAAAGTTGTACTTCTTTCGTCTTACCTGTAACTTAGCTAATCGAGATTGCATAGAGCTGACAAATTGCTCATGCTGTTCCATCATGTCTGCAACTATATCTCCTTCGTTACCAGGGATGATTCCTTGTTCAACTGGCATATGGTTCCCTCTCTGCTTAAACTGCAGGAAAAGAAACACATCATCATTATCTATACAGAAACACAAGTGGAAGCATGACTAAATGAGATGTTGGAGATGATTAATCGGGTCTACTAGTAACATGCGTAAGAGGCAGGACCAGTTGAAATTGAAGAAAATCTAACTTGTATACATCGCTATTCACTCTTATTTTATTCTCCCTCAGTTGTCGTTTTTACAGTTCAAGTTTGCATTGCCTCAAGACCCCAAGTGGAAAACAAAAAGACTCTGGCCATTACCATATTAGAAGGCCGAATGTTTGGTGTAGCCGTATTTCCACCAGAACTATATGAAATATGTTCCTCAAAGTTGGAAAATCTTCCTCTTCTCTCCCTATTTAGAACGAGGCTATGCAATCTTCCTAGTATGTCAAGGATCAAGGCACAAAATGAGAAACTTTTCAATGACACAAGAAAAAAAAACGTGATTTAGGAAAAATTTACCTCCTTTTCGACTTTCAGTAGGGCTTGGATCTCTATTTGCATTATAGCTACTCAAGTCATCTGAAGTGAAGAGCTAGCTTAGAACTGAGAACAGCATCAAGAACAGCTATATATAATTTAGAAGGACCAACTAACAAGAGTTTTGTTACAGAAATATATTGAACTAAAACACACCATCATCCTAAGATCTCATGAATATATAGCCAAGTCCTTCCGAAATCAGAAAACTGTTCTCCACGTCTAAGATGCAATATAGCCAAACAATGTCAAATCATATTTGCTATACAGAAAATGAAGACTGGAAAGGCACATAGACATACAGTTTTCATCGTGACTGCTTGGAGGTGACCCCACCAGTGACCTTGAATTATTCCTCACAAGTCCTTTGTGTCTATAACCTTCAACACTAGGATATGTAGCTCCCTCTTGTACAGAGCTTGGTTCTACAGGCTGAGACCTAGACCGTTCAAGAAGGGAGGCAGTTGGTGAATCTGGCTCATTTCTGCTGCTCGACAACCTTCGAGAATCAGCTGCCTTTGACTGCAGCGAGTATGGCATGGTTCTTCCAATAATGTCAAGTTCTGCTCTGGATTCAGTTGCCTGTTCAATTATGGGGTCCGTTCTGGGGATAATAACTGTAAAAAAGTCTACTTTGTTGACCACTGGAGGATTCGCCTTTGAGTTAGCTTTTGCAAAATTCCTCTTTGTGGCTGCAGCAGTAGGGACAACCGTAGGAACACCAGATGCAAATTTTGGAGCACTGTTTAAAGAGACCCGTTGAGGAGAGTCTTGTGCACTTTCTGTCGCTTCATTTAACATCAGACAAAACCAGAAATGAGATATCATTTAATTAGCTGCGAGATAATAGCAAGAAACTAAAAGACAAAAACGACTAAGTGAACATACATGACATAGTACTTGACTCTTTAACTGCATCTAAGTTATTACTAACTGAAAACCTTCCGGGAAGCTTTGGTTCCTTCAACAAAGGATCTGAGTTTTGAGATATAGATGACCTCTCAGTAGACTTTGTTTCCTTCGGTAGATTATCCGAGTTTTGAGAAACCAATAAATTTCCAAGAGACTTTGTTTCCTTCAATAAAGGATCTATGTTCTGGGAAACAGGCTGTTTCCCCATAATAGTCTTTGAGCTGTTATCATTCAGAATAGCCCCGTCTCTGCCTGAGCCAGATCTTTTTTCTGGATGACAATTTGACTGAGTGGCACCTCCACTCATAGGTTCAGTGCGCTGAGGATGTCATTAGGAAGATAAATGAAAGGCTTAGGAAACTCCAGCAAAGGTCAAACTATAACAAAACATGTTGAGAGAGTGAGGAGAGAGATACCGAGAGGTCTACAACCCACACGCCTACACAACTTTGATTGTATGAGCAACCAAGAAGCTTTCCCTCATGAACATTCATATCCGACAAGTTTGACCATCCAACATCCACTCCATCATGGCATCTTATAGGCTCCCAAGAGAAAATCTACAATTCGCATGAAAGTTAAAACTAAAGGTATGATCTAAAGACACCAAAAACATGTGTATTAAGATGGCAAAGGGTAGAGTATATGTGATAAGACCTCCAAATTGGGGGGGTTTAAAGTTCATATATCCTAATTGAAACATTCAGAAGAATTTACCTTGAGACTTTCATGCAATCCACAAAGCACACTCTTTCCATCTGGATTAAAGGTCAGGCAACGGACCCCAGAAGTCTACAAAATGAGAGTATAAGAAAGCTGAGTAAGAGACAGAATGCCACTAATTCAACTCAGCGAGGAATTGGAAGTAGTACAGATAGTACGTGATACCTCAGGTCCACCAGAACCGATAAGCTCAAATTTTTCAAGGTCCCAAAATTTTACAGTCCTATCAGCTGAGCCTATTACCACAGGCAAAAAAACAGAATCCTTAGGCAAATTACGGAATACGATACCAAAAAAAATTAGCCATTACTGAAGCACTATTCATCAAAAGAGAAGCCAAGTGGAAACAAAAGACAACTTGATTGGAACTTCATTGTTCCATATCCATTGCATGCAGAGTTGGGGTCGGTTAAACCATTTATTATTTTCCCATATCATTCTTAGCATAATATGTTTTTTTTGCGTTCATATCATTTCGATAACTCTATGTCAGCCCAAAATCTGAGAGCACCAACGTTCCAAAGTTCCAAAGAAAGTGCAATACAGACCTGTTGCCAACAGAAACTCATGGGGATGAAACTCTAGGCTCTGAATTTTCCCTTCATGACTCTTAAACTCGTGCAATAGCTTTCCAGCTGTCAAATCCCACACCTGGTTAAGGCAACCAGCATATCAAACCCAATGTTTAAATAGAAAGAAAAATTTGCAGGTAGCTTGGTAGCTGGGATTAAAAAAACAGCAGGCAGCGCAAAACTCCGAGAGGAAACAAAACAATAATTTAAAGAGAAATAGGAAAGCCTGATGCTCTACGTACCCAAGTTGATCAGGTAATATTGTATTTTAGTACAATACAAATTCTTTCCCCTGAAGTTATAAGGTTATTTGCAGCAAGCTAACATTAAATAATTGCATGCTATCTTCTCTGCATTAAAAAGGAAAATGCCTGCCCGGACATTTAATCCATGGCAGTACATAAGCGCAATGCAAATTACTCCTTTCAGAAACTGCCAACTCTCAGCACCATTTTATGTCTATCTAACAAAATGTGTATTTTTCTTTCCATAATCTTCTCGGTATGAAAATGTGATTTCTATTATGCTGACTCCACTGCTATGACCCTTCTCAATTCATAGTCAGAAAGGAATAACAGATAAGGAAAGGAAGGCAGCTACAAACCTTCACAACATTGTCCTCTCCTCCAGACACAACCCAGCGACCATCTGGGGTGAATCTGAGTACATTGACCCCTCGAGTGTGACCCTTGTAAGTATGGATGCAGCCCTTCTTTCTTATATCCCATAACTTAAGATTTGTGTCTAGAGAACCAGAAGCAAAAAACTCACCAAACGGGTGAAAACACACTGATATGCAATTTGACCTGTGACCAGTGAGAGTCCTGGCAACTACAAAAGAACATATTCAGTAATGATCAGAAATTGGTGAGTCTGACTAACCGAAAAAAATAGAAGAATATTCTACATTATCACAGAACTACTAAACGTACCCTTTGCCTCCTCTAGATCCCAAATTTTGATCGTACCATTAGCAGCTCCTGCTGCTACTAAGGCCTCCGAAGCATCAAACGTCACTGAATCAATCCCACTTGAATGCCCAAGCAAGCTCTGGCCATATTACCCACAAATAGACACTCAGACAGAACACTTTCCAAACTCTCTTTTCTCTCAAGTGTGCTACATTTCCCTTACAAAAATTCATTATCCACCAAGACATTCCACAATAGAAGCTGTGAAGGAAGAAATGAGAACTGACCTGTATGGCGTTGGGCTTACCGATAGCCCATAGATTGACTTTGTGATCTTCCCCACCTGTTACAAGAACCCTCGAGGACTTCCTCCCGAGCTTGAGACAATTTACAGCAGCAGAATGTGCTACAAATTCCTCTTTTGTATTCCAAATGCATCAACACAAGTCAAGGCTAAACAAGACTCCCATATGAGACTCTAGTAAAAAATTAAATTGACTAATAATACTCATAAATTCAGAGGCACACATATACCAAGAAGTCTTGGTTACTTCACGGAACAAAGCTAAAAGAAAACACAGATCTCTTGAACCAAAGCTAAAAGAAGCAGATCAAGCACGGCATTGGTTACCGAAACAAATCCCCAAGAAACATGAAACGAAGCAGAACAAATTGGTATGTAAAAAAGATACGGAGCTTGTAAGCGCGCTTGGTGGTCATGACGGAAACCTTACATCGACGAACATTCAAATTCTACTCTCTCGAACAAACAAAATCTCAAAAACCCATACAAATTTCAAACCACCGTAAGATCTCCGCTTCTCAACGCGGACCACCCCGTCGCAATCTGAAACCCAAACCGGACACAGATCAGAAACACAAAAAAAAAGATGAACACAAATACGGTATTATACCAGCAGAGTCTACACTTCATTTCCAGCAAAACCTAGAACACGTCAATCTCAGCTCCTATGTTCCCACACAAAACAACAGTAACTTGTAGTAAACGTCTGTGCTCCCTTCACGAATCAAAGATGTAAAGCAAGTTTTTGAATGAGCTATGAATTACAATGTGTTTTCTGATTTTCTCTAAATTCTAATGGCGGAGTGAAAAAGGAAAGAGAGAGAGTAGCTTTATTTTATTTCTTTTTTTCTACTCAAATGCCAAAACATTACCACTATAATTTTTATTTAAAAGTTCTATATTTAATTTATTTTATAAAAAATAACTATGACAAAATATCCTGTAGAATAAAAAAAGCAATTTAAAAAATATTTTATTAAAATGACAAATCAATCTAAACCATATCTTGGTGAAAAAGGAAAATCTAAACCATATCTTAATAATGTTATCTATTGGTGGTTATTTTTACTAAATAAAAAAGTTGTGATTAAACGCATTAATGATACAGTGTACTTGAAATTTAGCTTCGGAAAAAAAAAAGGAAATTTAGCTTCGGAACAAAAAAAAAGGAAATTTAGCTTCGGAACAAAAGAAAAGAAATTTAGCTTCGGAACAAAAAAAAGGAAATTTAGCTTCGGAACAGAAAAAAAAGGAAATTTAGCTTCGGAACAAAAAAAAGGAAATTTAGCTTCGGAACAGAAAAAAAAGGAAATTTAGCTTCGGAAACAAAAAAAGGAAATTTAGCCGTTGGCTGGACTAAATCATAAACGTTAATTCTATGTCATTTTTTAATCCTACGGCTAAGATAATTTTACCGTTGTGAGTTTACAGCTGTCTTTCCTTCTTTTTTTTTTCACCATTTTTTTTACAGCTGTCTTTTCTTATATATATCAAGCATCTCTTTTAACTTCATTTTTGTCACTCTCTCTGAAGATCTTTCTCACGCCTCCCTTTCTCTCACGCTCAATTTGTCTCATCTTTGATTCATCAAGATTCAAGGTATTATCTTTACAAATATACATATTTATCTATGATATTTGATATATTTAAAACTATATAAGAACTATAATTAGTAATTTGATTTTAAATTATTGTCGGTGCTATAATGACCATTAGTAATACTTGATTGGTTTTTGTCTAGAAGCGGATACCAAAAACCGGTTTACTTTGGTAGAGTTTCCGCTTAGAAATTCATAATTGAGATCCATTTCAATTTTGTAAGTCGATTTTACTGATTTCAAAAGGATCCAAAACGAACGGTGGATAGAACTGCCACGTCATCAAAATGAGGTAAAAAAAGGAAATTGCATTTTGGCGCTATTACTTTGAAATTTCCCGCTACCGATTTATTTTATTTGAGAAAAAACATATATAATCTTCGATAATATATTTTCTCCTTCATTTTCCGGCGATCGCTCTTCCGTAAACAAGCGACACGATGGAAAATGGCGGTGGATCTTTGAAAGCAAATCTAACGAAGAGAGTGGAAGCGGAATGCCGGAATGCAATCTACCTTACTTGCCCTAGAAATGTCAGTGCCTTCGGTCATTGGTGTGTTATTTCTTCTCAAATCATTTCTTCAGTTTTAGGGTTCTAAATCGAGATGGAAGTACAATCATAATCTGGGTTTAGTTTTTTTTAGTAGTAATTGTGAGGATTTGCTCTATTTCTCATTATTTGATTTCTGGGTATAGAAACGATTTCAGTGGCGACTGGCGAGTGCAAGAAGAAGTCTCGATGCTATGCAAGGATGAGTCTGGGTAGTCAATCATGTCTCTGGTTTTAAGGTTTCGAATTATTGTTTTGTTTTTCTTATTCATAATTATATGACGACTACACTAATGCTAATTCCTGCAGGATTGATTCTCGAAAACTTTTAAAGAATAGAACGCGGGTTCTCATGTGAAGGAGGCAAAATCTTATAGTTGAACTCAAGTTTGCCTCATTGCTTGTGGTTAGCGCGTATACGAGATTAGCAGTGCTGTAGCCCAATTGTCGGTTACAAAGTAGGGTGGTGAGAAGTGGGAATCAATGACAGAGGAAGTGAGTTGTAGTCACTTTGTTTCTTCCTTTTTTTTTGTGTTTCATAATGATTTGGTCACTATTTTCTTACTCCTTATGTGTTCATTTATTGTTGAAGAAACTATTTGGATAAGGTTGTTGTGCTCAAGGCTGAGCATGCAAAGAAGGATGCTGATGAGAAATAAGTTTACAATGAACGTTACGAGAACTAAAATGCTCAGGTAAAGGAGAAGATGATGAGATTTTGGTTGATTATTTGAAACATTTTAACCTTGCTTAGTTTCTAGTTCAGTTTAAATTGATTGAAGCTCTTGGAATCGTGAGGGATTGCACATTTTGAACTCTGATACGGTGAAATTAGTTACCCATGGTTCGCTGTGAACACGTAAATTTTGTAGTCAAGTGGGTTTGGTTGTGAAAACTAAGCTTAGGTGTCACTAATGTTGAAATGAGAAGTTTGGCTTTAAATTCCTGCTTCTGACTATTGGTTAGTATCAACACTGTGAACCAAAATGTTATGCATAAGCAACTCAAACTATTGGTCTGTGTATTCGTATATCATTTTCATGAAAATACTAATTAAAAGGTAACTTTTATGTTTTTATGATTCTGTGTAGGTGACATAAGGATGTAAAAAGAGAAAAAGAAAGTAGGTGATAGATCTTTGTGTAATTGCGTTCCTTCTCTCTCAGTGACATCTGATCCCAGGTTTTGAATTTTGTAGGCGTGTGCATAAGATCATATTAAAGTTGAGATTTTAGTTATAGCTCAGATGAGAACCATTTATAATGTTTCTGTTTGAGAATTGAGATAATTTCGGTGTTAAATTAAAAATAATAGGAGCTTATTCTTTTATTAAATGATGACCGGGAAGCGTGGATAAGACCAGAACGTCTGTGAGGTTAAGAGGCGATCTCAAGAGATAGGTTGCATACTACAAAGCTTGCACCGGAAGAAAGCAAAATGGAGGAAAATACAGATCTTGTGGACCCTTGGGACTGAGAATCCCCTGTATTGGAAGTCATTTCTGTTTCGATCGTTTGCTGTGATTTCAGTCGCTGTCACCGATGGAAGAAGACGGTGGTAGTGGTGCGAAGATAGGAATGCTGCAGAATTTTATGAGGACGCATCAGAGCTCGTTGAAATCCCTCTTTCAACGGAAGAAATCGTCCACCGGTTGTGATGGAGAGGCTTCTCCATCGGCTATCGCTTCCCCCAAATCCATCCCTCAGCTTTCTTTCCTCGCCAATTCCGTCGTATCACGCTGTTCCAAGTACTCTCTCTCCCCCCTTCTGTCTGTTACACGCATGTATTTGTTGAACAGTTTCAAGCTTCAATATGTTTAGAATTCTGGATTACGATGGTAATTGCAGATGGATGATTAGAGCGTTTGTTATTAGAAGCTTGAACATGATGTTGGGTTAATTACTTCAGCAAAAAGTTTTATTGGGTTCCACAATTGCAGGATCCTTAAAATTCCTACAGAGGATCTGCAACATAACTTCGATCTAGAGTCACCTGAGAGTGTCAATCAACTGTTGACATACGCAAGAAATTTTCTTGAGTTCTGCTCATTTCAGGCACTGCACCAAGTTATGAAGCAACCCAATTACCTAAGCGATCAGGAGTTTCGTCAGCTTACTTTTGACATGATGCTGGCTTGGGAAACTCCTCATGCTACGAGTGAACATGAACACAATGTGAGTGAATGCTATGCTGATGTTATTTTATCATGTAACTGAAATGATGCTAAATGTCTTGTTGCCTTTGTTGCAAATTTGCAAACCCTTAGGATACAGAATCTCACTCTAAGCAGGATGAGGATAGGTGGTCCCTGTTCTCAAGTCCCAAGGAAACGGCAGTGCAGGTTGTTTCCATTTAGATATTCTTTGCTTCTGCCCCAGCCAGTATTGCAAGGACCTCACAGATATTTCCTAAAAATATGTTTAACAGGACGATGAAAACAAATCAGTCAGACAGGAGGCTTTTACAAGAATTGCTCCTGTTTGTCCTGCCATTGCAGATGCAATAACTGTACATAATCTTTTTGATGCACTGACAAGCTCTTCGGACCACATGCTTCATTTTGTCGTATATGACAAATATATCCGCACGCTTGACAAGTATGGACTTACTATTTGGTTTCAATGTCTCCACTTACTTTTCTGCATTGATTAAGTTGTTGGCCTCTGATTGCTCATATAGATAATTAGTTACTTGTTGGTGCATTTCTCGTGCTTAAATGTTTGGGTCGACTTCTGTGGTATTCATTTTGTTTGTTCTAACGGTTTGAAGACTTTTTGTCTCCTATATAGCAGCATACCATCTCCGTCTACCATTGCTATTGCATCATCGAGCATGGTTTAATTTGTTTTGATATCTAGTGGCATCAGGACTCGCATATTGAAATGAATCCACAGCGGGGCGTGTGGGTATCACAAGTTCTGGTTTCTCTTATTCCTCACTGTTTTCTTTTTTAGGATTTTCAAAGCTGCAAAAGGTTCATTAGGACCTTCAGCTTCCAATCTTCAGCTTGACAGGGGAGAGATTGTTCTTGATACTGATGGTGCAAATCCTGTTCTACCAGTTCTGAAGCACATGGGCATCTCAGCATGGCCTGGTGAACCTCTACACATCTGCATGTTTGACTTAATTCTGATCTTTTACTTGTCAAGTTATTATTTATCATCACTTTGTGCAGGGAAATTGACACTTACCAACAATGCTCTCTATTTCGACTCAATGGGTCGTTCTGAGAAGGCCATGAGGTATGACCTTAACGAAGACACAAAACAGGTGATCAAGCCTGAGTTGACAGGACCACTGGGCGCTCGAATCTTTGATAAAGCCATCATGTACAAATCAGAATTAGTGTACGCGTACTGTCCCTCTAATTTCTGGTCTTTTATCGACTCTGAGCCCTTGACTTCAATTTCTTCTGCTTTATCTCTTTCTGTATGATCAGGTTAGAGCCGGTATATTTTGAGTTTACAGAGTTCAAAGGCAATGCTCGCCGTGACTACTGGTTGGGGATATGCCTGGAGATCTTACGTGTACAATGGTTCATTCGAAAATACAACATTGAGGGGATTCAACAATCAGAAATACTTGCTAGAGCGATTCTAGGCATATTTCGGTATCGCGCAATGAGGGAAGCTTTTCAAGTTTTCTCTTCCCAATTCAAAACATTGCTTATATTTACCTTGGCAGAAAGTCTTCCTGGTGGAGATTTGATCTTAGAAGCTCTTTCCAATCGTCTCACGCTTATAAACACCAATGCTCTTTGTGATGGGGATGCCGTTCAGTATATGAAATGGCCTGCAAGGTTGTCTCCAGTTTCACTGATAATACTTGAGCAATATGGAATGAATTTACAACCTGGAGTAAATATGGATGAGGAAATGTCAATCGTGGGTGACTTTTGTGTGGGAGAGACGAGTCCCTTGGAGGTAGCTTTAAAACAGTCAATCCTAGACACAGACAAGGCTGAAGCTGCTCAAGCAACGATAGACCAAGTGAAGGTTGAAGGGATTGACACAAACGTCGCAGTTATGAAGGTAGTATGAGCTAATTTCTCTCTATTTTGTTATGTTTATAGAGGTTATTCACCAGTACTTTCGCTGCAGGAACTAATGTCCCCCTTAATCAAACTTGGCTGGCGGATTAAACTCTTAGCACTGTGGGGAGATCCACGGAATTCAACCATGTTTATGCTCTTGGTTAGCTATTTGATAATCAGGTAAGAAATCATCCCGAAACACGACAAAAGCACATTGTTAAACATAAGAATCAGAGTTTCATCGTCAAAAAAGTCATCAGATACTTAGCCATTTAACATTTTGTGTTGCTCTGTTTCATTCATACGAACTTCTTGTCCAAACACTTGTGATTAATGTGTAATGACGCCTGAAATTTTGTCTCTATGCAGTGGGTGGATCGGTTATGCCGTACCCTCAATATTACTCTTCATAGCTGTGGCAATGATCTGGCGTAAGAAATTCAACAAAGAGGAGGAACCCAAAGCTGTTCGAGTCAAAGCTCCCCCCAATAAAAACACAGTAGAGCAGATACTAATAGTACAAGAAGCTCTCAGCCAAATAGAGTCACTCATACAAGCTGGGAATGTTATTCTCCTCAAAATAAGAGCCATTCTTTTGGCTATCGTACCTCAGGTATATATATGTTTGTGTGTGTGTGTATCATTATAGCATTAAGCCATGAGGTCAAATTACTTCCACAAGTGCTTTGTAAAGACTAATATGCATATTAAATTGTCCAAATGTTCTCAGGCCACCAACGCAGCTGCTCTTTCGCTTGGTATAGTGGCAATCATATTGATGTTGGTGCCACTGAGGTACTTGATAGTGGTTGTGTTCATTGAAAACTTCACTAGGGAGGCTGCATGGAGAAAAGCGAGCAGCGAGCGACTACTGAGGCGGCTGAGAGAATGGTGGTTCAGAGTACCTGCAGCTCCTGTTCAGCTCGTGAGAGCTGATGAGAGCAAGAAGAAGAAATGACCATCTCTCTCTTCCTCCCTCACAAGTAAGATTTTTGACCTTTAGTTAAGTAAAGAATCTGCCTTTATACAACAACCATGTTAACATGTGTTTCTGTGATTGATCCATGGGAATTGCACATAGGGAAGATGCTTTAGACTACTTTATCGTTCTTTAGCTGGGAAACCATTTGGATAATTTCTTAGCATTAGTAAGCAATTATACAATATAGTCATACCAAATCCAGCGGTAATGGTCACAAATCAAATCAAAACAAACTTAGGTCCCATCTTGTGGGTTCAAATACTGAAATACATTTGCGTTTACAAGTTAAAATTTTTTTAATGAAGAGCAAAAGGGTCTAAAATGAACAATAAAACCAAGAACAATACAAAGAAATGGAATGTTGCATGAATTATTTTATGGTTTTAAGTGTTTAGCCAATGTAGATGTGGATCTTGAGAGCGAGGAGGAAGACGCAGACAAGAGCGAAGTAGAGAAGTGAATGAACGATGACAGAGACAGCACTTGTGTGAAAATTACCAAACTCAACGTATTTATGTCGTCCTGGTAGCTGAAACAGCAGTCCGGGCGTGAGCAGCACAAATAGTATCACAGTTACCAAAACAGGTCCCCAATCCGACATCTTTCTCTCTCTTCTTTCTCTTTTCTTCTCTTCTCTCTGTTTTGATTTGCTATATGAATAGTGTGGTAGAGAAATGAGATAGTGAATTTATAGGAATGTTTGTTGTGAGTATGTTGAATGATTGTGTGGGTGATGAAGTTACCATGGATTCTCTTTTATTGGATTTCTTGTGAATCAGGTTTTCATTTTCTGGGGAATAGTAATGCCTTCTGTTTAAACTAAGAATCTAGCCAACTGTGTAACGGTTATCGCGTTTGGTGCGGTTGGGATCGCACCAAACGCATTTCATCATCGTTTCCTTTACTTTCCGGGAAAATTAATCGGCCCCCAAATTTAAAATTTATTGCGTTTCAATATTTTCTCTTAATTTCATTTACTTCAAATAATTTTTTTTTTTTTGTCGTCTACTTCAAATAAGTTTATTGTGAATAAATGTCCATCGATATAATTAGAAAAAAATTGTTAATATTTGAAGTGTTAAAAAATAGTACGTTGATAGCTTTCTTTGCTCTTTATTCAGGATTTACTTAAATATTTAATAATACCAACATTTTTATTTTTGTATAGGTTAATTATTTTATTTATTTTAGAAATTTAATCAAATTTTTTTGTGGTTCAATTTTTTTTTTTTAAACACTGTTCAGTTTTTATTTAAATCATAAAACTAATTTTTAGGTTTAGATAAAATTGTGTTGTCTTCTTCGTTAAAATTTTTATGGCCCATTAAATTTAAATCCCCTACATAATGACTGAGGCGTTGGCGTTGAATTGGTTTTGGCCAATTATTCAATGACACGTGTACGCATTAAGTAATGGTAAATAGTAACAATATTCCTATTCGAGAGATATTTTTTTCTTAGTGATTTTTTTTCCGAGAAAACGGAGATACGAGAATCCGAGATGGTGAAGCCATCAAAACTCTTTCAATCGAAGAAATCGTCCGCCGCCGGTTGTGACGGAGAGGCTTCTCCGTCGCCTCCCGGCTCCCGCTGTTCCAAGTACTCTCTCCTCTCTCTTTGGCCCTTAGTTAAGTAAAGAATCTGCCTTTATATAACAACCATGTTAACATGTGTCTCTGTGATTAATCCATGGAAATTGCTCGTAGGAAAGATGCTTTAGACTGCTTTATTGTTCTTTAGCTTGGAGGACCATTTGAATAATTTAACAACATTAGGATAATTTTAAATTTATTATTTTGACACCTGTTGATTATTTCAAAAGATATTCCTACCAAAAATATAAATAAATTTGGATAGTATTAATCAAGAAACTTCAATATATAGACAGTAGAGTTTGTCTTGAATCGATCAGTTACTTTCGTCTTTATTAATAAGACAACAAATACTTCTTTTCTTTTTTTGTTTTATTCTCAATTACTTCATTTCTTTTAATCCAACATATAATCAATTCAAAACCATTTTTCAGTTTTTTATTCAATTAAGTATCAATCGTCTGCCCATTTAATTTATTCATTAATTATTTTATTTTATAACATATTTTGGAGTATTTAATCAAATTTCTTCTCTAATATATTTGGAATGTTATCACAAAATATTTTCAATTTACAACTATTTTTTCACTTCATTTTTTCGTCTTTAATTTCTTCCTCTAAATTTTGGTTTTATCTAGGTACGTCAAAGAAACGTGAGACATTTTTATTTCCCTTCTTTTTGAAATCATTGTTATATAGAATGAATTTGTGGAGTATGGACATTCTATTTATTTATTTGAAAAGTAAAAAGGATGTAAATGTAGATAAAGAGTTTTGAGGGGCAAGATGGGAAAAAAGACAGCTACTACAACACTCTCGAGTCTTGAGCTCTGCTTCTACTATAAAGTAGTGTTCTTCGTACTTTGTTCTCTTGTGGACAAAATTTGCTGACATGGCGAGAAGAGAGAGAAGTGAGATGGTGAAGCTACTAACTATGATGATAATGATGTCGTCAATGGTTATGATGATGGTCGAATCTTCGAGATCATCAATTAAAAATGTTGTTGACAGCCATGGCAACGAATCTGAGGTCTTACGACGATACTTACTGGCTAATGGCCTCGGTGTCACTCCTCCCATGGGGTCCGTCTCTCTCTCTCTCTCTCTCTTTCACTCTCTCTCTCTCTCTCTCTCTCGTGTTCTGCTTTAGTCTGGAAATTGATTAGCATTTAACAAACAGATGGTAGGTGGATTTTATGATTGATATCTGAAATTTAGAGATAGGTTTTGGTTGGTTTGGTAATGTTAATGTGAAGAATTGATATCTCGTAACTTGAATTTGATTTCCCAGATTATAAAATTTGTGATTTAAAAGAGGTTTTGATTTTTCTTTGAAGTGGAAATGTTCTTGTTATATGTCTGAATGAAATTCAATGTAATGGTTTGCAGGTGGAATAGCTGGAACCATTTTAGCTGCAACATTGATGAGAAAGTCATCAAAGAAACTGGTGAGTTTCACTAATCTCTTGATCTTGAATCTCAGTTTGCAAAAATCTTACATTTTTGTTGTTACAGCCGCTGCTTTGGTTTCCACTGGTCTCTCTAAGCTTGGTTACAACTATGTTAACATCGGTATGCCATACAAAAGATATAGATGAAAGATTCATTGTATCATTCTGCCAACTAATAGAAGTTCTGGTTTGTTCTTCAGATGATTGCTGGGCTGAAATTTCTCGTGACGAAAAGGTATATTATCACTTCTTTGTTTCCTTTCTTTTCATGCAGTCTTGTTAAATCTCCTCTTCAACAATCTGTTTTGCAGGGAAGTTTGGTTCCAAAGAAGTCAACTTTCCCTTCTGGTATTAAAGCGCTTGCAGATTATGTCCACAGCTTGGGACTTAAGCTTGGGATTTACTCTGATGCTGGGTAAATTTAACTATTATGCTTTTGTTTCTAGATCTTATTCTCAGTGGTTAAAGAAACTAATGTTCCCATATGATTTCTGGGCTAACTATTGTTGGATTTACAGGTATTTGACCTGCAGCAAGACCATGCCAGGCTCTCTAGGTTATGAAGAGCATGATGCCAAGACATTTGCTGAATGGGTATCTGGTTTTCTAATTCATTTCTTAAAGTGGCTCTGGCATGATTTTGAAAGAGTTAAATAGTAAGAATTCTTGAAAACATTCTCAAATTTCAGGGTATCGATTACTTAAAGTATGACAACTGCAACAATGATGGCTCCAAACCAACTGTTAGGTATGTTCAGGTTTAGCCACACGAGAGTTAAAACAAATGGGCTTCACATTTACTTACAACGGATGATGATACAATTCAGATATCCTGTGATGACCCGAGCTCTGATGAAATCTGGCCGCCCAATCTTTCATTCCTTATGTGAATGGTATAAGTCATATTCCGTTTTACATGAACATGGTCTTGATTCTCCTGTGAAAGAATTTGTAACACAAAGTGTAATTTCACCAGGGGAGATATGCATCCAGCTCTATGGGGATCTGAAGTTGGAAACAGTTGGAGAACCACTAATGATATCAAAGATAACTGGCCTAGGTAATATATAAACCAAAAAAAGATGTCCAATATCACTTAAATTTCTGGTATTTAACAATGGTTTTGTTTCTTACAGTATGATTTCAATAGCAGACATGAATGAATTCTATGCTGACCATGCAAGGCCTGGTGGCTGGAATGGTATAGTTACTACATAAACAAAACAGAACAGCTTAAGTTTGTTGCAGATTTCTTGGAAATAAGTGAGTTTGTTGCTGGATTTGCAGACCCAGATATGCTCGAAGTTGGCAATGGAGGGATGACAAAAGATGAGTACATAGTTCATTACAGCATATGGGCAATCTCTAAGGTACAAAAACAAAACCCACTTGTAATCTATCTTCAATCAAATTTACTGTTCTAAAACCAAAGCTATGATGTATCACAGGCTCCGCTTCTACTTGGCTGTGACATAAGAAACATAACCAAAGAAACAATGAAAATTATCGCAAACAAAGAAGTCATTGCCCTCAATCAAGGTACTAACTTTAAAAAAAAACAGTTTAGCCATTAAGATGACATCTTAAAACACTGTTTAAATATCA
Organism: Aethionema arabicum; assembly: GCA_000411095.1. NCBI lineage: Eukaryota > Viridiplantae > Streptophyta > Magnoliopsida > Brassicales > Brassicaceae > Aethionema > Aethionema arabicum. Next base: position 103,745 of record KE152377.1, on the reverse strand, counting down.
AAAAAACTTTAATTTCCAGATCCACATGGTGTTCAAGCCAAGAAAGTTAGAATGGAAGGAGATATTGAGGTTAGTTTATCAAACATTATCAATTCTCATGATTCTTTACCCTATAATGAAAAATTGGCATTAAATAGGGGAAATGAATTCAGGTATGGGCAGGGCCATTGTCGAATTACAGAGTAGCTTTACTTCTACTGAACCGTGGACCATCACAAACATCAATTACTGCACTTTGGGATGATATTAACATACCTGCCAATAGCATTGTTCAAGCTAGAGATCTCTGGGAGGTATACATACATATATATATATATATATATGCATTCAAATGTGTCTATACAAAGTGAGATTCTTGAACTATTATTAATGAATGAATGTTTTTCTGTTGTATGGATTTGAGAACAGCACAAGACATTGAAGCAAAAGTTCGTAGGCAATTTAACAGCAACAGTGGATTCCCACGCTTGTAAGCTCTATGTCCTCAAACCAGTTGCCTGAAAGACAAAAGACACAGCGAGTAAAGCTAATGCTCATGATTAGTCTGGAACTGATTATCTACTTTCCTGTCTAAAAAATAATAAAATATAAATACAGGTCTATCTCAGATTCAACCATACAATTTTTATCCAAACAAATCATAATAAATGACAATCTATTCGTTGTTTGCCAACAAACTTTTTCTTCACTAACAAACCTTGAACACTAAATCAACAGTAATTTCACGAACAAAGAACCCTAAAACCCTAAATGAACAGTTAAATCCTAAGCCCTCGAATGAACAGTACACCCAAACCCTAAAATGAACACTAAACCCTGAATGAACAGTGAACATAAACCCTAAACCCTAAATGAACCCTAAACCCAAATTGAACAGTAACCCTAAATGCACAGTAACTCTAAACCCTAAATAAACAGCAACCCTAAATGAACAGTAACCCTAAACCTCAATGAACAGTAACCCTAAACCTCAATGAACAGTACCCCTAAAACCTAAATGAACAGCAACCCTAAACCCTAAATGAACAGTAACCCGAAATGAACAGGAACCCTAAACCCTAAATGAACAGTACCCCTAAACCCTAAATGAACAGTACCCCTAAACCCTAAATGAACAGTAACACTAAACCCTAAATGAACAGTAGCCCTAAACCCTCAATGAACAGTAACCCTTAATGAACAGTAACCCTAAACCCTAAATAAACAGCAACCCTATAAACTGTAGTCTTAAACCCTAACGGAACTGTAACCCTAAACCCTAAATGAACATATAAACTGATTCATAAACTGAATAATTTCGATAAACCCTAAATGAACAATAAACTGATTCATAAGATAAACACATATAAACTGTAGTCTTATATCAATGACATGCACACGAATAATTTCGATAACAATGCTATCATATATACATTCTTGTAAAAGCTTTTCAAGGCAGTTCCTCAAAACAAACGAAAAATAAACACTACGGTTACAAAAAAATTGAAGATTAAAAAAAACAGGTCCATTAAAGGCCCAAAAAACAATAATTTGAAATAGGTTTTGTGAAATAATAGTGACACTATTTAGTGTTCAAACATAATGCTATGCACTGAAACAATATAATTGTAAAAGCTGAGAGTCACATTTTATTATTGCGATCATCACTAATAAATTGTTTTAAAAGGAATATCCTCAACGGTCCAACATTATTATTACCATACAAAAATGATAGTATACATTTAAAACAAATTTAAACAATATATAAAAATAATAGAACGGACGATTTATGACCCAAAAGTGATGTGGGAACGGACGACTTATGACCCAAAAATTATTTCTTACTTTAAAATTAAACCAAAATTTATTATTCAATCAATTAAACCAAAAAAAAATTGTGTTAAAATAAATTGGTTTTGTTGAAATATGTTTAAAATTTTATGTAGAAATAAAAACACATATAAAAATTCATGTAAAAAAAAAGTAAATATAAGTTCACGAAAAAATAGATCTGTTAATAAAATTCGAATGAAAATAGACTCATTTTCCAATAAATTAAAAAACCATAAGAAACGTTAAAAGACATTATGTAGAAGAAATATGATAATGCATGACTTCTTTTTTCGTTAAAGGTCATAAACTTTGTAAATTGAGGAGAATCAAAATCAAAGACTTTGGAACTCCAATATCACTTTGGTCGGTATTTGATATAATGCTTGTCAATTTTTTCATTTATATAATAATTATATTACATATTTTCATTTTATATATCTATTATTTTTTTCTATTTCATATGTATTGTCCATTTTAACATTTTGTTTGGATTTTTATAGAGATTGATTATGATATAAAACGTTTATGAATACTTAACATCTAATATTATGTTTAAAACTTTATACAAATTAAATAATTCGGTTGTGTTAGAAAAATTGTAAAACTTTATGTATGCGAATTTTAGTAATATTCTCTCTGCCCTAATTTATTGGAATTTCTTAAACTATTTTTTTGTTTCATAAAGATTTTTTTTTCTAAGCTAATTAAAATTAATTTATAAGAGTAAAAAAAAAATATCATCCTAACCAACGGCTACATTTCTTCATTGCTTTTGTTTTTCCTTTTTTATTGGGTAAAAATTCACTCATTGCTTAAAAATACTGGAATATAAATCCTAAATAGTAGAGTTAAAAAAAATCCTAAATAGTATAGTTGATTAAATTTATTATTAAATTTGGGAAAAAAAGTTACTATTAAATTTGACGAAAAAATTTAAGATTACTTTTTTCTCAAAATAAACTTAGAAATTGGGGGAAAAAAAAGAATAAACTTAGAAATATAATTGATTAAGAGACACGACAAATAATGCACAAATGTGTTGTGAGTGGAAGACTTGAGAATCCCAAATTTCAAATCATTTCGATAAAACTTTGCCTTGAAGTATACTCTTATATATATTTTTGTGGGGTTATACATATACATATATAGTCATATAGATATATAAATATATACACATATGGTTTGTAATTTTCTTATGGAAATTAAGTTGTTTATACTTAAATTATTTACATTTAAGTTTATAATCGATTTCTATTAGCATATATAACAAGTTCTTTTCAAATCAATATTATTTTTTAAAATTCTATCACACATATATATATATATATATATATATATATGTATATGAATTAATATATTAATGCATCAAAAAAACCGTATATTTGTTAAAATACAAATAAATTAATATATAGATTCTAAGTTTCTTGTATCGTGTGGTTAACGCGTTATATTATTAATATACAAATTAGAATTGTAGCTATAATTATTTTAACCTCGTAAATAAAACAGTATATTATAATTTATAAATTTGGTTAGGAACATATCATAATTATATAAAACGAAATTAATACCAACTAAGTAATCACACTAAAAAACCTGTACAAGTTAACAGTAATAAATAACGGAACCATATATTATTTTTTTTTCTTCCATACAAAGATATTCGATCGTGAGTATTAAATATATATATATATATATATATATATATATTCGATCGTTTCTACTAGGCTCCAATGCGACCGTGACAACAAATGATAAAAAAAATATAGATCTATAAATATAATTAAAACAAGTAATTATTACAAAATACAAAAAACCGCAATCGTATTGAAGTGTGTGAACAAATCTGTTTTTGTAAATTTGGATTTAAATGGCATCATGATTCATATAAGATAAAAAAATGTTCGTTAAATATTATCCAGCAATATTATTTATTATATGTGTATTTTTTTCCGTCTACCTTTTAATAAGCTAATATATATTTTCCTTCTTTAATAAGTTTTTTAGCTTTAAAAGTAATGTACATGATAAAATAAAAAAATTTTGAATTATTAAAAATAAAATTTTGATCAATGTGACAATATACATAGCCACTTTTTTTTATATAAAAATATAATAATCTCGGGGAAAAAAATCTAATCAAAACCACACACATATACATCTTTGGCAAAAAAAAAAATATATATATATATATATCACATAGATAAGCATATGATCCCACTTGAGCTATAACATTTATTACTAAAACCCAATCTTGATTTAATTTCTTCAATCTCTCTCTCTATGCATGAGATGGATCTTTTAGGGTTTATTCTAACTCTAATTCTCAGTCTAATGACTATTGAATCATCAATGGTAGATGGATTTCAAAGTAGAAGAACATTGATGAACAATGGACTTGCTCTCTCTCCTCAAATGGGGTTTTTAACTCAATTCAATCCAAATCCAAATCATTAACTAACTTGATTCACAAGCTATTGATTTTCACTTCTCTGAAACCTTTTTATTTGTTACACATGAATCAGATGGAACAGCTGGAATCATTTTCAATGTAACATCAATGAAACTCTCATCAAACAAACAGGTAATTTAATAATCCCAATTTTTTTATATTAAACCCTAAAAAATTTCATATCAATTTGAATTTCTCTGCAGCTGATTCAATGGTTTCAACTGGTCTTTCTGCAATTGGCTACAAATACATCAACATTGGTAAATAAAACACACAGACTTTACTTCAAAGACATAAACTTTAATTACTCTGTTTTTGATATCTCTCTGTTTTTGTGTTTTAGATGATTGTTGGGGAGAGCTAAAGAGAGATTCTCAGGTTAAAACAAACGTTTTCTTTCTTTCTTTAGGGTTCTTGAATCGAAGAAGGAAACTTTATGTGCTTTTTTGTGTGAATTAACAGGGGAATTTAGTTGCTAAAGCTTCAACATTTCCTTCAGGAATCAAAGCTTTAGCTGATTATGTTCATAGCAAAGGGCTTAAGCTTGGAATCTACTCTGATGCTGGGTATATATATACATATTTATGTCAATAAAGTTCAAATCTTTGTTAAGACAAAGTTTAATAACTTTTTTGTGTTTGTTTTCAGGACTCTTACTTGCAGTCAAACCATGCCTGGTTCTCTTGGACATGAAGAACAAGATGCTAAAACCTTTGCTTCTTGGGTATATCTACATTTGAAAGAAAACCAAAATAATTGAATTCTTGTTCTTGATAAATAGAAGCTAAAGAGGTTAAAGTCTAAATCAATGGTGAAAATTTTGAACAGGGTATTGATTATTTGAAGTATGATAATTGTGAAAATGGTGGGACTAGTCCAATAGAAAGATACACAAAAATGAGCAAAGCTCTGATGAATTCAGGAAGATCTATCTTCTTCTCATTATGTGAATGGTAAGAACAAGAACAAGAACAAGATGTGGATGATGATGATAGTGATGATGATGATGATGATGATGATGATGATGATGATGATGATGATGATGATGATGGTAAATGTGTAGGGGACAAGATGATCCAGCAAAATGGGCAGGAGAGATAGGGAATAGTTGGAGAACAACAGCAGATATTCAAGATAATTGGAATAGGTAATCTCATCAAAATCAAGAATCTTTTGATCTTCACTTCTTGATTTGTGTAGTTTTTGAATGGGATTTTGTTGTTAGTATGACATTGATAGCTGATCAGAACAATCAATGGGCAGCATATGCCAAACCAGGAGCTTGGAACGGTAACTACTTCAACTACTTTTAAACAGATGTGAATGGAATCTTATTATTGTATCAATGTTTGGTCCAAACAGATCCAGACATGCTTGAAGTAGGAAATGGAGGAATGAGTAAAGAAGAGTACCGTTCACATTTCAGCATTTGGGCATTATCTAAAGTAAAATTTATTGGAATCTCTTTTGAATCTTTTTGGAATCTTTAACTAATGTTGAGTTTGTTTGTGTTATTTGTAGGCTCCTTTGTTGATAGGATGTGATGTTAGATCATTGGATAAAGTTACTTATGAATTGCTTACTAATAAAGAGGTTATTGCTGTTAATCAAGGTAATTAAGAAACTAATTAATATTTCAAATAGATTTGTGAAAAAATCGATTAGAGACTTAAGGCTTTTTTTTATGTTGTTAGATAAACTAGGGATTCAAGGGAAGAAAATCAAGAAAGAAGGTGATCTTGAGGTATTTTTTTTATATATAACATGGTTATAATTAAATACACATACGGTCGAATATCAAAATTTGTGAGAAATATAACAAAATTGATATATAGGTATGGGGAGGTCCACTAAGCAAGAAACGAGTAGTGGTTTTTTTATGGAATAGAGGTTCATTACCTGCAAATATAACAGCTTCTTGGACCGACCTTGGCCTTCACACATCAGCTATTGTTAAAGCTCGTGACTTGTGGGAGGTAAACTATATAATAAACTAAAATCATGTAATATCCATTACAATCTATATATGTTTTGTAATCATTAATTTGTTTTTTATGATGAATTTTGCAGCATTCAACGAAATCGGGTGTTAAACATCAAATTTCAGCTTTAGTGAAGCCTCATGACTGCAAAATGTATACTCTTACAATACATAAATCTTAAGATATCATACATTTACGCATTCTATGCATTTATCGGTTATAACATTATATGTTGTATCTTGTTGCAACCAAAAAAAAGCATTATATGTTTTATAATGTTACTATAGTATTTTCAATTTTACAAATAAAAGGTTATAAATTTTATGTTTATATATGTGAAAATGGGGGATTACTATCATTTATAGCAAAAAAAATTGTGTTTAATGTATGAGTAATAGTCTACGAAACGACAAAATAGTTTTAAATATTTTTGGTAATTATATGACTTCAGGGCCGGCCCTCAGCAAAGCCTTGTGAGGCATTCGCCTCGGCCCCCAAATTAAACCGGCCCCGATTATATAATTTCCTTTTGTAAAAAAAAAAGAATTTTTTTTTTATTTTTTTTTATTGAAATATCGGCTCCAATTTCCAATTTCGTCTTAGGCCCCCGTATTTTCAGAGCCGGCCCTATATGACTTGTTTAATAAGAAAATTTCATGAATTTAATTTAATGTCACAATAGACAAAACAATCTGTTGAAGAAGTTAGACATGGTAAAGACAATACTCATTCCCTAAAATGGGTAATATATGGACAATATATTCATTCTTACATCACAATTTTTCACCTTTCTTTTTTATTTTATTTTTCATGGTTTTATGTTTGTCGTTATTATTTTTATTTTATATATATTGTCAAATCAATAAAACGTCACCAAAATATTTTAGGATTAGTAGATAAGATTAGTTATTTGTATTGCGTATAAAAAGGTTGAATTAATATTGACTTCGTTTTTCAATTTATCGTTCATTCTCTTACTTTGTTGCCTTTATATAAATATGTTTTTATATATGTTTATAAATAAAGTGTTAATTATATCTTATCCAGTTTCTAATATTTTGTGCTTTTTATTTTAAAAATTAGCCGTCTTGAAACATTAATCAACCCAAATTAATCGGTCAATAAAAATCGTCTGTTAAATGGTTAATTTATTCACACTTTTAAAATTGGACATCTTTTGAACGTTTGATAAAAGTCCAATTATTTTCTAAGAAATATGGTTGAACTACTAAATAATTTTTAATTTTTATAGACCATTTTACAGATTGAGCATTTATGCTCGAATAATTAAAGAGTATTCAGAGTATATAACTAAATTCGTATAAACTTTAATAAAACATATATTATTAGTGATATTATATGTATATAGCAACTACCAAATCATTCATTTCTTTAATTTTTATAAACATAATAATACAAAAAATTAGAATGAATGCATGAATCCATATATATATATATATATATATATATATTATTTGTTATAGTATAATATTTTTAATATAAAAAACAATATGGTAGTTGAAATAAAAAAGGATATGGTTAGATGCATTTGCATGTTTGTGGATATCACATGGATGACGATTTGATTCAACGGCTCCACTAAGATTATATTGCCTTTTTGTTACTTTATTTTTTTATATAAAAATAATAATATTTAAGAAAACTAACCTTATCTTTATTTATTGACATCAGAAAGTGACTATGCCAACTCAGAAAGCCCCAAATCCACGATGCAATTCGTAATTAGTCAGCCTAATTTTATTCATTTAATTTTTTAAGTTCCAATATTAGAAATTCTTAAGAAATTTCATTAAGAAAATTAGTAACAATTGTCAACGCAAAAGTAGTCCTACTTGTTAACAAAAAATAATCATTAAAAACCCAAACCAAATTCTATAGTTATAGGTTATGTTTAGTGTTTTAAATACGGTTTTCATTTGTATGTATATTTAAAAAAAGTTAAATTATAAAATATCGATAATTTTGATAAAATATAGTGCACTAACACCTACGACACATAGGTTTTTAAAAAATTATAACATTGTATTAGATGGCAATACATATACAAATATATCTTTTTTCGTATTATACTATTAAAATTTTCTCTCTTTTGCTTAAATTACAAAATAACTCAATACGTCTGTAATCTTTTCTGCATTAACTATCACTCTCTAAATGTAAAATAAAAAAGATACATATTAAATTAGTTATTATACTAAAAAAAAGATTATAGTAATTGAAACACACAAATATTATATTTACACAATAAAATACATATTACTCGCATGTGCATAAATAACCAGACAATTAAAAAACAAGAGCAATAAAAAACTTCACGCCGTTTGGGCAACGTGCGTGTAAAAAGCATGTCGGCGTTGAAACATGAGTGCGTGTGATCACGTTCCCTTTTTGATCAAAGCAGCCAAACAACACAAAAGCTTATCCTACAATCTACACTCTTCAATCTCTTCAATCTTCTCTTTGCTTTTAACCTTAAACCCACAAAGAAAGATTCAAAATTGGATAAAAATAAAAAATAAAAAAAGGTTACTTTTTCCCTCTCTTTTTCTGCTGAATTGTGTTGTTCATAACCCATGAATGACTCATCTTATGGTCACAAAAGGTTTCTCAAACAAAGATTCAATATCTAATCTTTACTTTTCATTGCTTCTTTGTCTCTCTTTTGTCTCCTCTTCTCTCCTCTTTATATACTTCATCATCTGCATCTCAATTTCATCACCAATTTCATTCACACAACAATCAAGATCAAGATCAATTTCCTCAACTCTTGTAAGATGAACATGAACAAAGTTGAGCAACAAGTCATTAGATTTCCTACACTGGGTTACTTACCTGATCCAGCTTCCATTAACAAGTACAGAGCTTCAACTTCTTCCAAGAAATCTGAACAAAGTTAGTACCTTTTCAATTACCCTGAAACCTCATTGCTTTTATCTTCTATGTTACCTGAAAATTGAAAGCTAACAGTATTGAATTTTTGTTTTGTTCAGGTAATGGGAAATCAATTTTTAGAAGGAAGAAAACAGAGGGTTTCACCAATGGAGGTAGAGACCAGAATAGATTAGTAAAACATAAGTTAACGGAAACAGTGAAGAGGAAGTTGTCTTTGGGAGCTAGGATTCTCCAAGTTGGAGGTTTAGAGAAGATCTACAAGCGGCTTTTCATGGTCAACGACGATGAGAAACTGTTCAAAACATACCAATGTTACCTCTCAACTACTGCAGGTCCAATTGCTGGCTTACTCTTCATTTCATCTAAGAAAATGGCGTTTTGTAGTGAAAGATCAATCAAAGTAGCTTCTCCTCAAGGAGATACGATTAGGGTTCATTACAAAGTTTCAATTCCTCTGAGCAAGATCAAGAGAGTAAACCAAAGTCAGAACACAAAGAAACCATCACAGAAGTACCTGGAAGTAGTTACAGTAGATGGCTTTGATTTCTGGTTCATGGGATTCTTGAGCTACCAAAAAGCTTTTAATTGCCTTCAACAAGCTCTTTCTTTGAGCTTTGAAGATGATGATTCGCAATAAAGCTACGTTTCCTGAAGAAATAATTCGTTTCTTCTTTACCTATTTGATCAGAAAAATAGTTTACATGAATGATGTTAGATAATACTGTACAAAATTAAGTTCTTTTTCATTTCCTTTGTAGTCAAGAGATGAATATGCTATTAATATAAGAATTTAACACTTCTAGTAGCCATTGTTGAGGCCCCTGAGCTTCCAGATCAAGAACAGTTCTCAACTGATTTACCTTATGTATCCAAAACACAATGCTCAATAGATTCACTCGTGCTTTCTTCAAAGAATTTCAATGGAGACACAAAGAGTGAAATGAATTATTGAGAAATAAGATTGAATCAACCGAACTCAATGCTCAAGAGTCGAAACTCTTGAGACCGATCTGAATTACAGAGTGGTAGCTCCTCTGTTTCTACATTGATATTTAATGTATCAACAACTACACTACATGGAATTGGAATCTCATCACCAACTAGGAGCGAACATGACTCATAAATTCCATTCCCAGGTGGTAAATTTAGTATTGATGATCTCGGGACTGAGATCATCCCATCCCTCACCAAATCTTGGGCTCTAACTTGTAAAATAAGCCTGTGTGGCCTGCCAAGAAGCTCTGTTACATACCTTACATCTCCTGCAGCTAGAGCTTGTCGAACGCGTGTAGACGAGACTTGTCCTCTGTCCTTTGAGTCCTTTACGTCTCTCTTTCCAGCCTCTTGCTTCTTATCCATCACAGAGTTTATGATATAAGCACTTATACCATAATCATTACACAGCTTCACTAGCTCAGAAGCATCACCTGAAGCTTTATATCCAAATCGGTAATTTTCGCCTGTGGAAAAGAGTTTGCATTTGTGTCGTTTCAATGGTAAATTGTACGAAAAAAGCAGTTTCAGAGCTTGTGAAGTTTACCAGCCACAACTCCGCAGACTTTAAGTTCCTTTGATAACTTCTCAACAAACTGTTGTGGGTTAAGATGTCGAACACTGGCAAATTCTATCTCATATTCTACTGGTGCTTTGTTTCCACAATATGGAGTCCAAGAGGTAAGCACCCGTTTTCTATCACATTTGGCTACAATTGGAGCCCTGCTTGTACAGGTTTATTGTGAGTAATCAGCACAGAAGAGTTCACTAAGTGATAAAAGTGATTATTACCTAGGCTCCCAACCGAGTACCTCAGCCATGCCAACAAAAGATAACAGATACGGAGTTCCAGCTCTTGAAGCTTGAATTGCAAGCTCTCGATGACCGATATGCAGAGCATCAAACTTCCCTAGAGCAACAATGCCTCCTGCATCCAGAAATGTGATGTAAACTAAGAGATCTGCAAACTTCAAAACACAATCATGTGCTAACATCTATTAAGCTCTCTTGTTCTACCTAGTTTGTATTAAGATATCAAGAAACGCATTTAGATTGAATGAAAGTGCAAGAAACAAGCAAGTAAGATACCTGCAACTGTGGATAATCCTTCAGCTGGAAGGTCAGGATCATCTTCTCGCTGGCTTCGAAAGAAAAAAAGCAAACAGTATAATGAGCAAAATTTGGGAATTCACTTAAATCACCAAAATGATGAACTATAAATCAATCTTGAAATCCCCAGCACAAGACAAAAAAAATGGCTTAATTTCAAAAGCGAGTAGAACTAAAAAAAACCTGAAACAATCGTGAAGAATAGGAACTTCTCCGGGAGTCCTGCACTGAAATCCAGAGGAAGAAATCATCCGCTGATGCAATTTATAGCTGAATTCACCGTGAGAAGGTCTAAGAAAGAAAGAAGAAGAGAGCTGAGCTATCTTAGCGCCACAAAACCCTAATCCTAATCCAATCGAAGTATGATGATAATGATGATCGGACAAATGTTGCAGAACACGTGAGCCTCCACACAACATGATCCCCTCTCCAAATTCACAAACCCAAGAAAACAACTCTCTCGGGGAAAAACCCTCTCGCCGGAGCTAACCACCGGTCATTTGCTATAAACACACAGTACCAAAAGCCTTTGTCTACTCCTCAAAAACCTCTCTTTTAACCAGAGTCTTCAAAATCCCCAATTTTACACCAAAACCCCCAATTTTACACCAAAATCCCCAATTTTACACCAAAATTCCCGATTTTACACCAAAATTCCCGATTTTACACCAAAATTCCAGTAAAAAGTAAAAAATTCATCTGGTTTTTCTTCAAGAACATTGTTTAAAACATGAGTTACAATCACTACAACAAGTAAAGATTCAAACTTTAATATGTTCACAATTGTTACTTTACAAAAGGGACACCAGAAGGAACTCTCTGAGCATACTCCACATACTGTCTTCCAAAGAACTGTTTCAAGTAATGTTCTTCATAAGGTATTCTCTGATCAAAGAATCGCCACACAACAACCGCAAACGCAATCGCTGAAATGGGATTGCATAGCATTACCTGTGTACCAACAGACCAGATAAAAAACCCAGAATAGCTTGGATGTCTCATGATTCTATAAACTCCTTCAGTCACAAGCTTGTGATGATCCTCGTGGCGGATCTTTATAAGATGTGTGAATGATCTTCCTGCTGTGATTATTGCGGTCTTGCGAATGATTTCTCCGATTATGATCATCACTAGACCGATGTTGCTGATCCACCAATGTTGTTTTAGTCCCGGGAAGAGGGCGATTTCGGTTAGGTACTCGAGGATGGAGATGAGCATTGCTAAAGCGTAGTGTTTACTGATTAAAAGTGAGCTTAAAGTTACTTTTGAAGCTCCATGAATGGCTACAGCTAGAATGTATTCTGATGTGTGGAAGAAGATTATTGCGAAGAACATCTGAGATAACTGTCTGTAGCTTGTGTCACTGAAGATCTCTGACATTATTGCTATGATTCTTGTTAAAATTGATCCTGCGGAACACACAGAGGCATAAGGTTTCAGATAACAAACCCTAGAAGCTCCAAGAACAACAATAACTAAAAAACATGAACTTTAAGCATTCAAGTGAAATTTCAATCCCAAATCACTTCACCAGAGAATCTTTAAAAGCTAATTCTTCAGAACATTCTCCTAAATCATTGTAGCAAAATTCAATAATCAGCTCAATTCTAACCACACGAAGATGATAGTTTTGAAACCAGCCTGTTGTGTTCGTTATGTCTTCTAATACTAAACTAAATTCTTCTCAATCTAATAATCAATCCATCTCTTAATTGAAGAACTTGAAGCTGTGACACAAAATTCTCCAAAAAAAAGTCGAAGATTGTTGAAATTTAACACAGGGATTCATCGCATAAATGCACAAAGACAGAGCTAGGGTTTTGTATCTATTCTTCTTAGTACTCGATTATAAATTCAGAAACGAACAATTCTACATAAACCGTAATAGTCACACGAGGATCTGAGACATACCCAATTGAAATCAACCGCTGATTCGAGAGAAAATGCGGAAAGTCTGGAAATTTTTCCCGCGACTAAGACAGAGAGAGAGAATCGCGAAGACTTTGAATGGAAGAGAAGAGTAAAGTTCAAAACTTTACCCTTTTATTCTTTACTTATGATGTGATATAAAAGAAATTAAACAAACACAGATTCAGATCTTTCTAATTGTCGTCGGAGAAAATGAATTTCGTCTGAATCCACGGAGCTTGGTATAAGAACCGATGAGAAGAAAAAATCAAAAACCAAGACTTTATACGGTTTACCGGTTCAAACCGGTTCGATCGTGGTTTTCGTTTAACTAATTATTTTATTTTTCTTTGATATGGAGCATCTTTCTTCACCAGAAACTAAAGAAAGATATTACCAAAAACAGAGCATACACAAAGCAAACAACTACTAAAGATTCATAAAGACAGATACACTAATAATTCAGACAATTAAACACACTGTTTTTATTTTATTTTCTTATTTTTTCTCTTCTTCAATTATATCATTCACACAAGTCACGAGAAACATTCCAAAATTACAATACTTTTGACCAGAAATAGAATAATAATCCTTCTTCTGAGCTCAATTTCATCGACGAATCATACAATGAATTCACTCACATAACTTTCATATACATTTTTTTCTCTTTCCGATCATCCTCGTCGCCGGAGACCGGTTTATGACTCTGTTTTCGCCGGCAAAAACAGAGCTTTTTATGGCGTTTTTACTACAACAATTCAATCTTAAAACCCCTAAAATCCCTAAATCAAACGAACAATATCTTAAATTTGAGCAACACCAAGTAACTAAATACTTATAACAGATGACTTTTAAAACCCTAAACCCCTAATTAAACAAACAATAGCTTGAAATTGTCTCTAATCACATATAATCGACATAAAACAGAGGATTTTTATAAACCCTAATTTAAACAAACAAGAGCTTGCAATTGAGCAAAAACCCATTAATCAAATAACTCTCTAACCACTTCAAATCGACACAAAACAGAGGATTTGTAATTGTTCACATAATATATACCAAATTTTTTCCCCCAAATTCAAACAAAGGTGAGACCTTTATCAACGTGGGTCATCATTTTCTCTTCGACCTGACCCAGTAGCCCCACTCGACAAAGAAGCTAATAAATTGAGATGATGACCCGGAAGATAATTCCCAACTCTAGCAGCTGAAGCTTCACCAATCGCTGAAGAAACTTGCTGTTGTTGTTGATGATGATTCTGATGTAAAAAAAGTGTAGCTGGTTGTTGTGTAAACACCATCTCAGGTGGAGCTCCAGTAGCAAAGCTCCAAACTTGTCCAAAATCAGACCTAGTTGGAACTGCCCAGAAACCAGTTTGTGTAGTTGAACCACTCATAAACGAATTAGCCCCAATTGTGTTGTTATTATTATGTTGTCCTGTTTCTTCTTCTGGTTTATCTTCTTCAGGTCCTCTTAAGCGTTTTCCAAGTATAAAAGGAGCAGAAGATCCTAAAGAAGAAGAAGATAATGAAGTAGAAGCAGTGGAGAAACTAGCAGGAGTAGTTCCAGTTCCTGTAGCAGCTATAATAGAGGGCTCAGCTTGACGAAGAAGCCATTCAATGGTTTGACCATCAGATTTGTGACCTAATTCACGAGTTAATTGAAAAACACGAGCAGCACAAATGATAGGCATTCGAATTCTTCTTCCTCTGCCATCAACTTTGCTGTGTCGGTCTTTAGCAGGGGGTTTCTTGAGAGGCTTGAGAGGACCGTTGGTAGGAGAAGGTGAAGAAGAAGAGAGTTGTTGTTGTTGTTGTTTCTCAGTGATGACACCGTTGAGAGACATGAGGAGGGATGCAGGGGAAGAAAGGGGTGTTGGTGTAAGGTGTTTGTGTAGGGTTTGGTTGAGATTTGAGAAGAAGAAGGAGAAGGAGAAGGTAATGATTGAGAGAGAGAGAGAGAGAGAGAGAGAGAGAGAAGAGCTGGTGGAGACAGGAAGGAGGGCACATGGCTGGTGAGTCCCACACAGCTCACTTCTGCATTTTTGTTTTTTTTTGTTTTTTTTACTTATAACTTAATGAATTCGTTATAAAAAATTTTACTTATAACTTAATTAATTAAACTATATGAAAAAAATTAACTATAATTTTTTTACATGTATATAGTGATCTTTAACATAAGAGTATTTTATATAAAAATTATGGGTGTTGATATTTTAAACGTTGTAGTTATTTTTTTATATCTATATAATTATTACTCCTTTCTAATTTATAATAACGAGTTGTATGTATATATTAGATATTTTATATGCTTTATTAATGCGTGATAGAATATATATATATATAACAAAATTAAGATTAACTGGATTACTATATAGAAATAAACTTTGTTCTCGTAATTAAACTAATTATTGTGATAAAAAAAAAGTAAACTAATTATTTCCGGGGGAAAAAGTAAACAAACTATTTTAAATAACTTTATATACGTTTGTATGTTGTAAATAAGTACTCTTTTTATCTATTTTTAGTTCCCCTTTTTAAATTTTAGTTTTTAATAAAAACATATTGTTTATCTAAACAGTAAATGCTTTACAAAAATCTAAACAGTAAAACACATTTGACGAAAAAGAAAATACAGTAAACAAACATTTTTTTTTATCTTTGATAGAATTA
>KE152377.1:0-81053 GCA_000411095.1 Aethionema arabicum | reverse complement strand
AAATTAATCTTAACCATTGATTATAAGTGGTTATTACATGAGAAGGTGTTATCAACCACTTGTACCTTTTCAGTTTTAATCTAGACCATTAGATTTAAGTAAATTAATTTTAACCATTGATTCTAGTGGTTACTAAACGAAAAGGTGTTATCAACCACTTGTACCTTTTCAGTTTTAATCTAGACCATTAGATTTAAGTAAATTAATCTTAACCATTGATTCTAGTGGTTACTAAACGAAAAGGTGCGTATATGTGTTATCAATTACATCCATACAAATTTAATCTCAACCATTGACATAGATTGATGACATCATCGATAGTTTTGAAGACCAATCACAACCGTTGGATTAAAAATGATGACATCATCAGTCCCTAAAACTCATTTTACTATTATATATAGATACTTAAATGTTTTTATGTAACCAAGGGATCTTAAAATATATTGTAAACTAACTTATGCCCATAGCATAATGATTTTTTTTAAAAGAAATACCATAATTTAACATATATATTGTGTAAAAATACATTTTTAATCAAAATTATAAAAAATATACTTTTATTGGTTATGTTTAGAGTTTAATGATTTAATTTTAGAGTTTAGTGATAATATCTGAAGAGTAATTTTTGAAGTTTTAAAATGGTTAAAATTGAGTTGACTTGGTCAGCTCGAAATCGCGTCTGGAAGAAATCGCGTTTAAAATTGAAGGTAGAGCCAAACACGGTCTTAAGATTCCAAAAAACGGGGTTTTGAAAACAATGAAATGGGTTTTAGACTTTTAGTCGGTGTTCGTCTTCTCAATGGCTTTCTCGAGGATCGCTGTTCTTTGTCAGCGATTCTCTAAACAACGTCAAATTCAGAGATTATATACTACAAACGTTGATAACAACATCAGATTTCTTCCTCCACATCAATCCAAACTTGCTCAGAACCTAATCACGATTTTCACAAAACAACCTTTTTCACCCAACGACCCTGAGCTTCTGAGACTCGCTCCAGAGCTTACCACAAAGGTAGTTGAAACCGTCTTAAATGGATTCAAAAGATGGGGTTTGGCTTATTTGTTCTTCAATTGGGCTTCTAAACAGGAAGGGTATAGAAACGATATGTATGCCTACAATGCAATGGCTTCTATCCTATCACGTGCTCGACAAAATGCCTCACTGAAAAATCTGGCGGAAGATATTCTGACTTCTCGGTGTTTTATGTCTCCCGGTGCGTTAGGTTTTTTTATTAGGTGTTTGGGTAATGCTGGATTGGTTGAAGAAGCAAGTTTTGTTTTTGATCGAATTAGAGAGCTGGGTCTTTGTGTTCCAAATGGTTATACTTACAACTGTTTGTTAGAAGCTATTTCTAAGTCGAGTTCAAGTTCAGTTGAGTTGGTTGAGATTAAGTTGAAGGAAATGAAGGATTGCGGGTTCGATTTCGATAAGTTTACTCTTACACCACTTTTGCAGGTTTATTGCAACACAGGGAATTTCGAAGGAGCATCAAGTGTTTTCAATGAGATTCTTAGTAGAGGTTGGCTTGATGAACATGTTTCAACAATTTTGGTTGTATCATTTTGCAAGTGGGGTCAGGTGGATAAGGCGTTTGAGTTGATTGAGATGCTCGAAGGGCGCCATATTAGGCTAAACTATAAGACATATTGTGTTTTGATTCATGGGTTTGTAAAGGAGTCTCGAATTGATAAAGCACTTGAGTTGTTTGCGAAGATGTGTCGGATGGGTATGAATGGTGATATTGCATTGTATGATGTGTTGATTGGAGGACTATGTAAGAATAAAGATCTTGAGATGGCACTGAGTTTGTATATGGAGATCAAGAGATTAGGGATTCCACCTGATAGAGGAATACTTGGGAAGCTAATATGTTCATTTTCTCAAGAAAGTGAATTAAGTCGGCTAACACAAGTGATCATTGGAGACATGGACACAAAATCTGTGATGCTTCTTTACAGAACTGTATTGGAGGGGTTTGTTAAGAATAACTCAGTGCATGATGCTTACAATTTTATTCAGAATCTCATGGGAAAGCACGAGTCTGATGGCGTCTCCGATATTATTAAGCTATTAAAGGATCATAATAAAGCAGTTCTTCCAGATTCTGATTCTCTTAGCATTGTGATTAACTGCTTAGTCAAAGATAATAAGCTAGATATGGCAGTGAACCTCTTACATGAGATGGTCCAGAACGGCCTTACTCCAAGTGTTATGATGTACAACAACATTATTGAGGGGATGTGTAAAGAAGGAAGATTGGAAGAAAGCTTGAAACTCTTGGCGAAGATGAAGGACACTGGAGTTCAACCAAGTCAATTCACACTTAACTGTATATATGGGTGCTTGGCTGAACGATGTGATGTTGCAGGAGCACTTGACCTTCTGAAAAAGATGCGATTTTATGGATTTGAGCCATGGATAAAGCATTCAACCTCCCTTGTGAAAAAACTTTGCGAGAGTCGGAGGGCTGCTGATGCTTGTAAATACCTCAATGATGTGGCTAGAGAAGGTTTCCTTGGTCACATGGTTGCCTATACAGCTGCAATTGATGGTCTTATAAAAACTGAGGGAGTAGATAGAGCTTTAGAGTTATTCCGAGACGTATGTGCTCATGGTCATTGCCCTGATGTGATAGCATATAATGTATTGATAAAGGCTCTATGTAAAGCATTTAGAACTGCAGAAGCTGATGACCTGTTTAACGAAATGGTATCAAAAGGACTAAAACCTTCTGTTGTTACATATAACAACATGATAGATGGATGGTGCAAGGAAGGTGAGATTGATCGGGCCGTGTCGTGTATTGCGAGGATGTATGAGGATGAGAAAGATCCTGATGTTATTTCGTACACTAGCTTGATCCATGGGCTATGCACTGGTGGAAGACCTAATGAAGCAATCTCTCGTTGGAATGAAATGAAAGGGAAAGATTGCTATCCAAACAGAATTACTTTTATGGCTCTTATTCAAGGTCTTTGCAAGTGTGGTTGGTCAAGTGAAGCCTTAGTTTATTTCCGTGAGATGGAAGAGAAGGAAATGGAGCCTGATTCAACTGTTTACTTATCACTTGTAAGCTCTTCTTTGTCAAGTGAAAACATTAGTGTGGGATTTGGGATATTCAGAGAAATGATTCTCAAAGGAAGATTTCCCATGGCAGTAGATAAAAACTATCTGCTTGCCGTTGATGCTACAAATAAGTTTGTGGATGACTCTAGAACGTCATGTTATTTAACAGCTCTAATAAAAGACGGCACGTTGCCTGCAGTATATATAGTAGCTGTTGGAGGTAGAAAGTGAGGTAAACGCTTTTAATTGGTACCTGAGAAAGTGAGAAATATATACCGAGATTTCAATTAATGATTGGTAAGCTCAGTTTTGGAACTAACATCAAGCTAGCTCCTGGTCTGGTTCCATAGGATCCAACTCCTCTCTACTGCAACTGAACCAGTGTGCAAAGGTGCTATCGCCTTGATAAAGCCATGGCAGTGTTAACAGCTACGTGTGCTAGAATCTCGACTGCAACTGAACCAGTACTTCACTGTCTCTTTCAAACTAAAGGTCAAAGGGAAGTTACTAGGTTTGAATCTGTTACAGCAGCTTCTGATATTTTAACACCTGTCCGGTGGTCCCAACGGGGTACTCACAGCTCTCAAGGAATGCTCAAGCCTAAGTACTTGCCTCTGACGTCAATGGAATCCAGAGGTTAGCTTTGCTGCTTTGTCTGTTTAATGGCTAAACTACCCCTACCAAATCTCTTATTCAGACCATTGCAGAATTCATCACTCCACACCTGTTCTCCAACGAGCAACACATGTATTATTCTTGCAGGACAAGCTTCTTTTTGTAATTTTTCTTCTTGTATGTTGGTGATGATAAAAGAAGATTGAAATAAAACCATGATCTTGTGTTTGCACTCCAAAATAATGAAAGGGGAAGGTTTGTTTTGCACTATTTAAAAATGTGAGGGTTAATGTATCATAAGTTTAAAAGTTGAGGCTTTATTTGCAATATATTCATTAGCGTGAAGAAACCTCTTCGTTTTTTTCAGTTACTGTAAACGAAGTGAATGTTGAAATCATCCTTTGTGAACTCGATCCTGCATTATCGATGCAAATCAATATCGGAGCTGAAGAAATCGCATGCTCTCCTTATAACACTAGGTATCTCCAAGGAAGAACCTTTTGCTTCTCGAGTTCTAGCCTCTGCTCTGTCTTCTTCAAGCGACGTCGATTACGTTTATAGATTCTTATCTGAACTGTCAAATCCTTCGATTTTTGGATGGAATTTAGTCGTACGAGGTTTCTCTAATAGCAGAAATCCGGAGAAATCGATCCGTGTGTTTATGCATATGTTGAGGACTGGTTTTTCAGCTGATCATATGACATATCCGTTTCTCTTGAAGTCATGTTCTCGTCTTTTGAACAGAGAACTTGGTAGTTCGATTCATAGTAGTGTCGTTAAAACTGGATTCGAGTGGGATTTGTTTATATGTAATTCTCTTATTCATATGTATGGTACGTTTCGAGACAGAGCTTCTGCACGCAAACTGTTTGACGAAATGCCCGTGAAAAATCTAGTCTCCTGGAACTCGATTTTAGATGGATATGCGAAGTGTGGGGATGTTGCTTTAGCAAGACAAGTGTTTGATGAAATGACTGAGAGAGATGTTGTCTCTTGGAGTTCTATGGTTGATGGGTATGTAAAGAGTGGTGAATACAATGAAGCTCTGGAGATTTTTGATCAAATGATGAGAATTGGTTCTTCAAAGGCAAATGAAGTCACTATGGTTAGTGTCTTGTGTGCTTGTGCTCACTTAGGTGCACTTGATCGAGGAAAGATGGTACATTGCTATATACTCGACCAGCACTTGCCGTTAACACTTACATTGCGGACATCTCTCATTGATATGTATGCTAAATGTGGGTCAATAGGAGAGGCTTGGGAAGTGTTTTGTGGAGTATCCGTTGTAGAAACTGATGTATTGATGTGGAATGCCATGATTGGAGGGCTTGCAAGTCACGGATTCATAAGAGAATCACTCCAATTGTTTCTCAAAATGCAAGAAGCTGGGATTGACCCTGATGAGATAACATTCTTGTGCTTACTAGCTGCTTGTTCCCATGGCGGATTAGTAAAAGAAGCGTGGCATTTATTTGCGAGACTGAAGGAAAGCAATGCCGAACCAAAGAGTGAGCACTATGCTTGTATGGTCGATGTGCTCTCCCGTGCAGGTTTAGTTACCGAAGCATATGAATTTATATCCAGAATGCCGATAAAACCAACAGGTTCAATGTTGGGTGCTCTGCTGAATGGATGTATAAACCATGGAAACTTAGAACTTTCTGAAACAGTTGGAAGGAAGCTTATAGAGTTGCAACCACATAATGATGGACGATATGTTGGGTTAGCAAACGCTTATGCGATAAACCAGCGGTTCGATGCAGCTCGGTCCATGAGACAAGCAATGGAGAAGAAAGGAGTGAAGAAAGTTGCAGGACATAGTATAGTTGAATTGAATGGAACTCCACATAGATTCATAGCTCATGACAAAACACATCTTGAGTCTGAACATATCTATGTAGTGTTACATCTACTTGTAACTTGGATGAATCTTAATGTTTCTGATGATGATGCCAATGAAGACTGTCAATGTACCTGTTCATGATCATATCAAATTGAAGTGGAAAAGGTATAAACAAGAATCTCTTTTTTCATTGTCAAATATTTTGATTGATCATTCTTTGATATGAAAATTAGAAAACAACCCTCAAAACTGAAGAGTGTGCAGCCACGGAGGAATTAGGGTAATTTCTTGGAAGCTTACATTGATTCCGAGAGGCAGAGGAAGCTGGAAAAAGCAAGAGCTCTTGTAATATATTGTGAGTTGTTCACTTCATTCATTGCTTTAGAAGACCTCTTTCTTGGAAAAGATCGTACATCGCCGCACCAATCTTGGCCGGAGATTCCACTACCTTCACTCCGGCGTCATTTAAGCTCTTTATCTTGTCCTGAGCCGTCCCTTTACCACCGGAAACAATGGCTGCAACACAACCACATAAACCAGAAGAGTAAGAGCAATGAACCATGTAGTGATCAGTTACTTTTGTTTTGTAACCATAGAATCCAAGACTGTAACTCACTGTTACCAATCCACGGAGCCTAAACTCTACAGTAGTCAAGAACAAGATGCGAAGTAAAAGGGTTATAAGTTAAGTATACCTCCGGCATGACCCATTCGGCGGCCAGGAGGAGCAGTAAGTCCAGCAATGAAAGCAACAACAGGCTTATCAGTACCACTTTCCTGTTTCATTCATCATAAACCAGACTTCGATGTTTACTTTCATATCATCTAAGAACGAAAATAAGTTTCGAAACAGTTGCTGAGAAGCTTTTAAACCTTTATCAACGCTGCAGCATCTTCTTCTGCTGTACCTCCGATTTCTCCGATAAGAACGATACCTGAAACAATCAGTTGTTTCTTAGTTTCCACTTCTTGCAGACAAAGACTAATCATTTAGAGGAAACAATAACCTTCAGTTTGAGGATCAACAAAGAACTTCTCTAAGCAGTCAACGAAATTTGTTCCGTTAAAAGGATCTCCTCCAATTCCTACACAAGTAGACTGACCAAGACCCACTGCAGTTGTTTGGAAAACCTGTATGAAACAGTCATTAGAAACCAGAAATTGATGTCTTCCAAGGCCAGTCAGTTTATGTGCTAAGGCAATCAAGGCAATACATAAAAAAGACCTTACAGCTTCATATGTTAAGGTACCAGATCGTGAGACAATCCCAATCTTCCCAGGCTTGTGGATATATCCAGGCATAATTCCAATCTTACATTCACCAGGCTTGATGATTCCAGGACAGTTTGGACCAATCAGCCTAGTTTTCGATTGACTATTAAGAGCATGCTTTACACGTACCTAAATTCAAACACCACACAAGTTTAAAGGTCAGAGAATCAGCAGAGCCAGTTATTCCAAGTATTCAAACCTGTGCTAGATAAGCATTGAAAGAGATCTAATGATGATATTTACCATGTCATGTTGAGGGATTCCTTCAGTAATGCATACAATAAGATCTAATTCAGCTTCTATACCCTCCATTATAGCAGCAGCAGCAAAAGGCGCAGGAACATAAATCACAGAAGCATTAGCTTTCGTCTCAGCCTTAGCTTCAGCAACAGAATTGAAAACAGGGAGGCCTAAGTGTTCAGTTCCACCCTTCTTTGGTGTCACTCCTGCCACCTATTACAGAATCAAACATACAAAACATATTTCATCTCCAGGATCAAATTGTATTCGAATAATGAAACGGTAGAAAACTGGTAAGAAACTCAAGAATTCTCAGGTACTAACTTAAACAGACACAGCAATAACCATAAATCAATGCAATTTCGTTTGATTACAGTTCATATCGAAACTAACGAATTGGAACTTTAATCTTGATACTATTTACCATTTTTGTGCCGTACTCGATGGCTTGTTCAGTGTGGAAAGTCCCGTTCTTTCCAGTGATACCTTGACACATGACTCTTGTGTTTTTGTCTACAAACACAGCAGCTGGAGGCGGACGATCCGACGCAAAGGAACGAGATTGGGTCAACGAATTCAGAGACTTACAAGACGGGTACACCTCCAAGCCGCCGCTGGAACAACGGCGAACTTTAGATGACAGAGATCCGAGAAGCCTTGTGACCTGCCTAGACATGATTAGCTTCTATTGAATCACGATCAGCCACGAAAAAGGCTCCGATCCGAATCTACGTGTGAAGGAAGAACCCTAAATGAGAACTGGTGAATGCAAAAATGGAGAAAGGAAGAAACTTTAGCGAGCTCAGAGTTTTGAAGAATCAGCTGATCAGAAGCCGACAAAGAGGCTTTCCTTCAAAGGTTCCATTTTTGAGAAATTTAGCCCAAATCCATTAATTTCTATAGACTTTTCCCGGGTTCTGCTTTGTTTTGACAAAATTTAATATTTATTTTAACAAATAACTCCAAAAAAACTTTAGAAAATACCCAATTTAGGACTTCATTCAACTTTGATTTAGACATGAATTCCAAGGTAATATATGAAACTAATGTCTTTGGTCTAAACTCTAAAGTAACTAGTTTCAAGGTTGTCTCTTTTTGACTATCTTGCACGCATTGCTTACTCCCACCATTGATGCCGTCTAGGACAACATGGGCTTGAACCTAAACCTGACATTAGCTTCTGAGTTTCAATTCATTATTTACACTCAAGTTAACATGTAAAAATAAAGAAAATAGCAGCAACAAGTTCTTATTAAGAGGGCAATATACATAAACCTGATATCAGCTTCTGAGTTTCATTTCTCACTGAATTATGTTCAAAGCACTTACATAAATGGTGAAAACCCTGAAGAGCAGCAAACCAGAATCACAATGAGCAATCATTGAAATATTTCAACAGACCAGAATGATAGCTACATAGTTTGACTTTGAGCAATGTTTTAGACATTGCATTACCAAACTAGAATGTATTGAGAAATCGAGTTAATAGCGGTATTTGGTGGAGTAATCTTTGGGAGCAATCACCAAACCACGACCTTTTCTTGCACCACGGTAGACAGTTTCAATGATATCAATGAACTCTTGCTTATCCTTCAGAGCCCAGTTGATCTTGTTGTTGTTACCAGTTCCAAGATCGATCATAATGTGTTTGTTCCTAAAGAAGAACATAACCGTTGAAGGATCATAGAGCTCATACATTGTGTTGAAGTCAGGAACTTCGCTTATGTCCACAAGATATATGACTGCAAAGTTCTTTATTGTCTCAGCAACAGACGCAAGCACTTCATCCATCTGCAAATCAAATTCACCGACTCAGCCAAAAACGAAACAGAGACCGACCAAAAACTCAAGAAATCTACTCAAGAAACTGACCACTAGTTCGATTTCCTCTAGACATGCTAACGAAACCGCTCAAGATCGAAACCCTAATTTCCATCAGTTCCAGGTTAAATACAAAAATTTTACACAATCGGCACCAAAGATCGCGAAATTCCAGCATGAAAGGTTCTAATTCACAGCTTCAATTCATAATTTGAGACAACAAATCGAATCAAACAGATAAAGAAGTTAAAAACGTTTGCATACCTGCATACATGTCTCATCCCAGTCATGGCCGAAACGTATGACGACAAGACGCTCTTCCTCAGCTAAGATCGCCTGATCCACAGCCCAACCGGAGTGCAAATGGGGTAGAAGATACGACATCTCTCGCTCCTTATCTTTCTCTCTCCGATTTCGATCGGATTCGATTTCAGTTTCGCTCCTCTTTAATGCCCTAATTATACCCTTCTCATGGCGGCGCGTCGAATGTCTGCGAAAACGGCTTTTTTGGGCTTGGGCCAACGTATATTTATTCAGGCCCAATAAAGATTAATAAAAGCAGGGTTAAAAAGGTAAAAAAACACACCAGATCTATTTGTAAGCTGTCTGTAGATAATTAAATCCCCAACAGCCCCATTCGAGAATCACCAACTATCCTATCCAATATCCTTAAAGGTCAGAGCTTTGATTTTTCTCATCAATTCCCATTTCGAAGCTAAAGAATTCTGATCTCTTTCTCATTTCCCTTCAAATCTCTGAAACAAAATCAATGGATATTGCTTCCTCCTCTCTCTCTCAAGCTCATAAGCTCGCTTTCAAGCTACGACCTTCTTCACGAGTCAACTCTTGCTCTCTTGGTTCGGTCTCTGTTATTGGATTCTCCCTTCCTCAACTCAGCTCTCCATCTCTCACTAAATGCCGTCTCAAACGGAGCTCAGGCGTTGTAAAAGCTTGTGTTGTTGTTGAACAGAAAACTCGGACAGCTATAATCAGAATTGGCACAAGGGGAAGGTAAATATCTCTCCCTTTTTCTTCAATCTATCGTATTGTTGCTGATCTTGGTAGATTTCATGAGCTATTTTGAGTCTAGGAGTGTCCAAATCGTAATGGGTTCATCTTGGTTTCCTTAATTATGATTCGAATTGTTGATTTTGACCGCTACTCTGGTCACATCTGTGATTTGGCTGAAAATATACTTCGATCTGTTCATGATTCTCTTGTTTTGTTTGCTGCCCTATCTGTTCTTTTGTGGATTTGAAGTACTTATATAAGACAATGTGAATCCTTGGCTTTGATTTAGTATATGGTTAGTTGCTAATCGCAACTTGCTATAGTGTATAATGTGTGTTGGCTGGAGATGTTCTATGGCTTTTATATTGCGTCTTATCTTCTTCTTTCTGCTTATATACTTCAAATATGTAGGACAGCCCTCTAGCACTTGCTCAGGCATATGAGACACGGGAAAAGCTCAAGTCAAAGCATCCTGAACTCACTGAAGATGGAGCTATTCATATCGAGATCATAAAAACAACTGGTGATAAGATTCTATCTCAACCTTTAGCTGATATTGGTGGGAAAGGGCTTTTCACCAAAGAAATAGATGAAGCTTTAATCAATGGTCATATTGATATAGCTGTTCACTCAATGAAAGATGTCCCAACTTATTTACCTGAGAAGACGATTTTACCGTGTAACCTTGTGCGTGAAGATGTTCGAGATGCATTTATATGTCTTAGTGCAGCTTCATTAGCTGAGCTTCCAGCTGGAAGTGTTGTGGGAACAGCTTCTCTCAGGAGAAAATCACAAATTCTCCATAAGTATCCTTCATTGGCCGTAAGCTTTCACATCTTCACACATTTCTATGGTGATCTCCATCGATTCTGTGCATGTGAATGAGAATATATCTTGAATTGTTTATTGCTTCTGCAGGTTGAAGAAAATTTTAGGGGTAATGTACAGACAAGACTAGCAAAGCTTAAAGGAGGAAAGGTCCAAGCAACTCTATTAGCATTAGCTGGTCTTAAGAGATTGAGTATGACAGAGAATGTAGCATCTATCTTATCTCTCGATGAAATGCTTCCAGCTGTTGCTCAAGGAGCAATTGGAATTGCCTGCAGAAGTGATGATGATAAAATGGTAAGTCAAGCTCTCTCTTGAACCCTTTCATGTTCCGTGTTTCAAACCTGAGCTGATGTTTGCATCTGAGTTGTATTTGGTTCTGATTGTTTTAAAAACCTGCAGGCAAGTTACTTAGCCTCATTGAACCACGAGGAAACAAGACTAGCTGTTGCGTGCGAGAGAGCTTTTCTTGAAACGCTGGATGGGTCATGTCGTACTCCCATTGCTGGATATGCAGCCAAGGACGAAGAAGGCAACTGCTTTTTCAGAGGATTAGTTGCTTCTCCGGATGGTACCCGCGGTAAGAAAACATTCCTGCATCAACAATAAGTGAGAGGCTAACACACATTTCCATAGAGAAAGATCACTCATTTGTTATCTGTTTCATCTTATATCAGTTCTTGAGACCTCAAGAAAAGGTCCATATGTGTTTGAAGACATGGTGAAAATGGGAAAAGACGCTGGCCAAGAACTTCTTTCCCGTGCTGGACCAGGCTTCTTCGGCAACTAAGCCATTGAAAGAAGAAGAAGAGCTGTCGCAACATGGAACTGAGGCTAGTTTTAGGAGTAAGTTTTCCACAATCATGAGCTCCGTTCATCTTCTTCCTAAATTTGTTGTAACTTTTTTGATTTGAGAGAACACATAAATCTTTAAACGATTGTTTTATTTCTTAGATAGAATTCCTCTTCTATTTGTAACATCTTCATCAATCATCCAAGATTTGAGAATTTCAAGAACAGAACTGCAAATCCTATGAAAACAGAAGAGCATTGTCAAAAACAAAGTCATAAAATTCAGACAAAACTTAGCTCCATCTCCTCCGATCTTCCTCTTCATCAACCGGACTATACCATTCAGGTCGTCTCTTAGAGTTGCTCAGCCTGTAATTCAGCATCAGTTCCTCGTTACTCAAAGCTCTTGTAGCCACCAGAACAAGCGTCTTCAACACAGGAGTTTCTGAGCCACTATTACTCCCTGTCCTAAACCAGAAGCTTCCAAATCTCCTCATCTTAACCTCTCCTGTGTCACCAAAAGCTACATTTGGAATGTACGGTCGCATCTCTTTCTCAGTCAACGGGAAGTCATACGGGCATATCATGACATTAGGAGCCATATCTTTGGCAGGATGGTTAGCAAAATGAGCAAACGCCAATGGATTTCTCTTCTCTAAAACCTCTTTTATGTTACCTGAACCTTCAAGTGGTCTACTCAACATCTTCCATACCTTATCTGAACTGTTTTCCATGGTTTTTGCATCTATTCTGATCTCAGGTCTAGAGGATCCTTTCCATACTTCGCGTGATTCTCCTCCAAGACCCCAAGGTTGAGCATTTATCACCGTTCCATCATATCTAGTGATCAGATATGAGTTCTGTGCATCTACCTTTGGATATCCAGGAATGTATCTGTAGAAAGCAGGAGAGTATATCACTCCAGGGTAGAAACCTATGACAGCTCCTACATCTGCTTCACCTTCTATGAAACAACCTTGCCCTGCATCTTTATGAGGTATCAAAGATGGTTTGATCTTGAGTGTATAACCCATTTGTTCCTTTAATTTCTCCGAGACTTCAGCAAGTTTAAGCGGACGAGTTTCAGGAACAACTGTGCTGAAGAAGGATCAGTAAGAATGGTTTAGACAATAAGAAACTGGAAAAGAGAATTCATTCACTACTACACATAGCAAAACACTCACCAGGCTTCTCTGCTGTTGGGGCATTACTGTCCCTACCAGTGGCGAAACTAAGTCCGCTTTTACGAGGAGGACTTGTTGATTCATTCAGTTCCTTTGTCTTATCAATATCAGGAAGAAGAATGTCATCCATTGTAGAACAGAAGTTTTGAACTTGGTAATGAATGTTCTCTTGAACTTGCTTTTGTTGCTCAGATAAAGAGGCTTTACCAGCCATCTCAATGATCTCTTCGGCATCAGCCTCCTCAGCTTCTCGTCCCAATCGATTATAGCTAGATCACACAATTGCAGACTAAGCAATCAGTACAATGGTGAAACCAGTGAAGTTCAATTATACAAAAACACTGTTTACTTCACTAGACACTAACCTTGTATACATAAACAGTTTGTTTGTGTCGGCTTCAAATTGCAATTGTCTTGGATTTTTAGCAAAAGTGGTACTCTTTGCAAGAACACCAACAGCCTGGAAACACACACAAAGAAAGAAACAACAAAAATCTCAGCATTGTCTTTCTACACTAAAGAAAATAAATCAATTGTGTTCAAATCAGTCTCAAAGTAGTCCAATTTGTTTTAAGTCTCATCTCTTTCAATTCCACAAGCTACGAACAGGATCACAAGCAGCTAATTCACAGAAATTATGTCCTAACAAATACTAAAACCTGCACAAGATTCTAACTTTTTCTGTACACAACAGAGAAAAACCCAGGAAAAACCCTTATAAAACAGGAAATTTAAAAATCCGATAAACAGGGATTGAAAGAGAGAGAAAGATTCATTCACCTGCTGAAATTTGGTGAAAAGAAACGCCATTTTTGTTAGAAGGAAAATAAAAACGCGATCTTCTACTGAATACAGGCAGATCTCGACACGACTCGAGTGTAGCCTAGAGTCGCTCACTATTCCTCCATGGTTCGATTCATTTTCGTGTAATGAACCTAAATGGGCCTTGATGAGGCATTAATGGGCCTTAATGGGCCTTAAAACCCGTTAATAGTTTTTTTTTTCCTCAACCGTTAATAGTTTTGGTTTTTTTTTTTGAAAGGATTTTTATTTTGTGAAATGAAAACGTATCATTATATAACTTATCATATGACTAATATCGAATAAAGAAAGGTTTTCAAATGATATAAACTTATTAAATAAAAAAGTGTAGCTTATAATACTAAACTTTTAATTATTTGAAAAACAACAACATTACCATAACTTAGTTTAGAAAATTGGGAAAAAAAAGAGATCAAAACCTTGAAGAAGGCAATGGAATAGAAGAAAGAAAATGAGAGAATAAAGTAAGTGATTGCGGCGGAGTAATGGCCGGAACTTGATGACCAGCTCCTCTAACGGTGGCGAAAGTCAAACCTCCGGCATAAGTCTCAACCCAACCACCAACTTGAGTGTTATGAAACCAAGACCTCCACGGTTTCTCTACTTTTAGTCCCATCTTCTTTATACTGTACCGAGTCGATGTCACCGGAACTCTCCCATCCGTATCACCACTATAACAACAACAAAAATAATAATGAGTATTATAATAATACTATGTAACAATTTAATATTAAAATTTAAAAATGAAATATATAGTATAAGATATTTTTATATACCTATAAATCCAAATGCGAAGCCCGGCGGCCATGAGCTTTCGGATGATAGGAATCACAGTGTTTGGAGCTTCACCCCATCTTTTTATTACGCCACTAAACCATACACAACACACATTAATTAATTGTTAATCAGAGATATAACAAAACTCATTTATCAATTAATCATATTAAATTTTATAATTATAAACAATAATAAAAAAATACTCTGTTTTTTAATGATTACTAGTTAAAATATTTTTTTCTTACATTTTTCTTTTTAACAATACAAATTTGTTCTATACTACAAATCAACATTTTCTCTCTTCTATTCCATTGATCTGTAGTATAAGAGCATTTCTAATGGTTTTATATTTTTTTTAATTCAATACAAATGGTTTTTCATTTTTATCCTCAAAATGAAAAGTGAGTTACTGCCCACATTATTCAAAAATTCACTAATATTCTTTAAAATTGAAGAATAAATTCAAAAAAATGAAAATTACTGTTTTAACGATAGCAAAATTCATTTTTTTTCAAAATGAAGAGTGAATTATTCAAGTTCTTCAAAAATTTACTCATACTCTTTATTCTAAAGAATAGATTAAAAATAAAAAGACTACTATTGATGCTAATAATAGTCTTTAAATTTAAAAATCGTCATAGTTCTGGAAAAAGTCAAAAATTACCATTGAAAACTTAGGTGGAAATTAATAAAAATTATAAATATTCCTAAGTTGGATAAATAGATCTATTCCATAAAATTTAGGGGAAAAAAATTATATATAAATATTCCTTTATATTATCAGTAAGTAGCGACTAACCTGCAAGGTGTGTACCGATAAGGTAGATTGGTAACATTGGCATGTAACGCAACCTGCACATCTTTCCTATTAAAATACTTATCCGTATAATCTTCCGTACATGGATCGTACCCATACGATAACCTTTCCCAAATATCCTAACAAAAAAATGTTATATATTAATTATTTATATATCAAAAACGAATAATAGAAAAATAAAAAACATAGAGATATATGGTTTAGTAAGACATACAGGGGAAGTAAGAAGTCGTGGGGACACAACGAGTTTAGGCCTTCTTGATGCTAACGTGGAGGAGGAAGAAGAGAGACAAACGGGAGAGTAAATACTGTAAATATCGATATCGTTATAAGCTTCCATGAATCCTTTAAAACTTTCAGAACATTGAATCAAAACGGTGTCGTTATTCTTCTTCTTTTCTTCTTCTTCCTCAAAACGACACGACGCATGGATTCGACTGTGTACATCGTCTGATATAATCGCGTGGCTCCACGCGAAATCTACTAATCCAGCCATATCTGTACCTTCGTTTATCACAGCATTACCAATCTACACAACACAGAGAATTAACTTATATCACAAGAACCCTAATTTTGGTTGTTTTCTTGCGTTTAAAGTAACCTTACTTACCATGAAACCTTTTAGATTGATGTAAGAGTTTCTTGTTCCTTTCTTGTTATTGTCGTAAATTTGCTCCGCAAGCTGCGGAACATAATGACCTACCAAAAACACGATATATATATTAAAATTTGATAAAACGACATATTTTAAAATTGATTTTTTAAAATGTCCAAATTCAAACATTTTTTTGTAAAAATGCTCTTAATTCAAGAATTTTTTGTAAAAATGTCATAATTCAAGATTTGTTTTTTGCAAAACTATTCCAATTCAAGATTTTTTTTACAGAAATACCATAATTCAATAATTTTTTGCAGAAATTTATTAAATAAGATATTATATATGCATACCGGCATAACTTTCTCCGGCGATATAGAATTCATTGGAGCGGAACTCTGGGAATTTCATGAACCAATTAATCAAGAAAGCGAGAGAATCTTGAGCAGTGACATGATCTCCAAGCTTTTCAATATCTATGGAGTTGTTAGTGTATGAGAATCCAACTCCTACGGGTGCTTCCACAAACAACATATTCGCTTCTGCATAATTAAATAAATAAATAAATAAATATTTTTTAATATCTTATAAATTATTAATAAAATGTTTTAAATAATAAATATTAACCTTTGTTCCAAGAGAATTTATTGAATCTGAGATTGTCATTGTTGGTAACAAGAAAAGGGCCTAATTCTTGTGCAGCTCCATACGCTACTGATGAGCAACCAGGTCCTGTATTTACATTTTTATTTAATTATCATATGCATATTTTTTTTGTTATTTATATATAAATATATTTGGTTAAAAAAAACTACGAAATAATTTATAACTTAATTTATGTAATTATTAATGCAGAATTGTCACATTATATTTACTTTATATCATTGGATTCGTGTGCTGCCTTTAATCATGAAATGCATATAATGGTGAGGCCCCATTTATTTGACCAACCTTTAATGAGTACTAATAAACTTTTTGTGTGTTTTTCTAAATCAATTTGAATATATTAAAATATATTATCCGATGACTGGTAAAAATTGAAAAATACGAGGTTGATAGGTCTCGTATCCCTAAATATCTATTTTTCTTTTAAAAAAAATCTGAAATACGGTCTGAATAACGACAAATTTAAATTAAATACAATAATTTCGATAATAAATAAATAGATTAAAAACAAGCTAGAAATAAGATTTGGAAAAAATTCAATGATATAAGTCCAATATCTGTCAGGAAGAGCCTGGACCATGTACTTTCTCGACAACCTTTTTACTTATCGAATCTTTATTTCAAATTTTATTTAAATTTTTAAAGAAAACAGAGGAAAATTTTTATTTTGTTATTCACTATATACTGTAAAAATAATATTGTTTTCTGTATTTTTTCCCTATTATGTGTAACAATTAGTTGTATCCTTTTCCAATATCTGTAATGGTCCCAAATATTTAATATATACATATTTATGTATATAGCGTTTATAATATACGTGAGTACCTATATAAGATCTATCTTTTTCATATTATTAAAAACGTGTATTATTATTGAATTTATTACCAAAATTAAATAGTTTACGCAAGAGGCAATGGGAACCTACTTGAACCCGCCTTACTAAATTTGTTGTAATTCATACTAATATTTCTCACTTTCCTACTCAAATTCAGACTTTTTTCATAACCACTTTTGTCTTTTTCTTTTAATTACTATATTTATAATTAAAATCGTACAAGTAAACTCTACTAATTATATCATTACTCTTAAGTTAACTACTCTATCTTTCACTAATGATAAATCTATGTCACCATCTTCTTGAAAAACTATAAAATTTGAAATTCAAAATAAAAGTAAAATACAAGAGAAATGAGTATCCCAATTAAAACCAATAGAAATTACACATACATAAATTTTTACTAAGATATAATACAATATTTATTCATATAAAATCAATTATCAAAACAAAAAGTGGATTTTAAAACTAAAAAATTGAATTAAATTTAAAATAGCTTTCCCTTTCAATAAAAAAACACTAAACGGAAATATAATTTTTTAACACTAAAACACACAATTAACTCAAATAAAAACCGATTTATTTTTTCTTAACCCGAATAAAAATGGAATTCAAACCAAATGGATCTATATTAAATTATATTTGATCTTAATTACTAATTCACATATATATAAAAGACTATAAATATAGAGAGAGAAAGAGATGAGTTAGAGAGAGAAACTAACCGCCGTTGAGCCAGAGGACTAAAGGACGATGAGAAGAGTTATTTTGAGCTTCAAAAAACCAGTAAAAGAGTGCCTTTTGCTCTTGTTTTGGGCTTAAATTCACATAACCGGCGTAATGTCTGAAATTAACCGGTGGTTGACCAGGTAAACCGGTTACTAAATCATCCTCTTTCCTACCAAACGACGCCGTTTCTCTCCTCTCTGTTTTCCTACCATTCGCTATCGCTGGTAGAAACACCATAACGCACACCACCCAAAACGCGTTCTTCTTCATCGCCGCCCCCAAACGCTCTCACCGCTTTTTTTTTATTTTCTTTTCTAATGAACTGAGGAGCAAATGAGAATAAACGCTCTCACTTTTCTTTTCTTATAGCATTTATTTTTAACTGCATTTATTTTTACTATCTGGGATATATTTTTTTATATATCCATCTTCACGTGAGTGTGTAATAATAATAAAAAATAAAAAAGAAGCATTTTAGTAATTCTTAATATTTATTTATTTATAATAAAATAGGAAACTTCAAAAAAAAGTTTGCTTCGAAAATTGTTTTGGTTATTACTTGGAAAACGAATTCATATTAAATGTATGGATATGTAATTTTATAGTTCCATGGTCATCGATTATAAAATTATTTACAATTAGGCAAATAGGAGTATATAATTGTATCGTTGTTATTCATCATTTAATATAATATAATTAATTAGTCCAAAACTAATGGAGATTAAATTTATTTTATTTCAACTTTTTCTTAGATCTATAAAAATCATTTGTTTCGAAAAAAAAAATGATTTGATGTTTTGAAATCTTAAGAAAAAGTACCCAACTTGGTGTTTTCATCTTTTACCTTTTGTCTTTTTGTGTTTGATTACTTTTAAAAAAAATATATAATTAAATAATCACATCTCAAAACCCATATATTTAATACCTCGATCAATAATTTGTAAATTGTCACTTTCAATTCTGTTGTTATTAATTTAATATATCAGATGTCTTGAGACTATCAACTTTTGTATTTTTGCATTATATAGTATAAGAATTTATAATATAAATAAAAAACTGTCGAGTTAAAAATGGGTCCAATGATTTAACAATATACTTGAGTAACATGCCCATGTTGAGCAAAAAAACAACAAGCCCATATAAAAAAGCCCATTGGAAGCCCAAAATTGTAAAAATGATTTAATTAGTTTGAAAGTTTTAAATTGTGAATTATCATAAACCAATTCGAAAAATAAATTATTCGAAAATGTGATTATTTACAAAATTATCATCAATTTTGAAAGAGAAACGAAAACTTTAATAATATCTTTTTATTTATTCAATTATATTATTCAAGAGCATTAACTAATTAGGAAGTTTCGTAGAATCCTGCAATTCTGCAGATAAACCCAAATAACAATAATAATTAATATTTTTTGTAAAATTAAAATAATTAAAAGGTTTAAATTAGTGATAAATTATACAAGTTTAGACGAAAGAAACCAAATTAAAACAAGAAACTTAATTAGGTAATCTATCACCACCCACTTGTCATCTTCACAATCTATAAACCCTAAATTTTAAATAAAAAAACCTTAAAACAATCCTCTTTTTAACAAAAAAAAATTAAATAAAGAAACACACAAAACCTTATTTAGCTTACCAAATCAAACCCAATTTCACCATAGAAAGCCAAACACGAAACACACATGAAATTTTCTCTTAAAATCCATCTCTCATTTCACTTACATTCTTCAACCACTTAACTTAACAGCTTTCTCTCTCCTTTCTCTCTCTCTCTCTCCAAATTAAATCACTATGAACCCTAATTCTTCTTCTTTTAATCTCACTGAATCTTCGATTTTTCTCTCGTTTTCTGTTTTCACAATCCACGAGCCTCTGGTTTCTCCAAAACTCTTTTTGTTACGAAATGTTCACATTCTTGAACTCTTTATTGCTGTTTTTGTCTTCGTTGTAATACATTCCTTGCGTCAGAAGAAACACCAGGGGTTACCGGTTTGGCCGGTTTTTGGGATGCTTCCTTCATTGATTTTTGCTGTACGAAGTAATATCTACGAGTGGATATCGGAGATTCTTATTCGCCGGAACGGTACTTTCCGGTTTAAAGGTCCAATATTCAGTAACCTGAACAGTGTTGTAACTTGTGATCCAAGAAACATAGAACATCTTCTCAAAACTCGTTTCTCTATCTACCCTAAAGGTACTTACTTCCGTGACACCGTTCGTGATCTACTTGGAGATGGTATCTTCAACGCCGATGATGACACGTGGCATAAACAGAGAAAGACAGCAAGTATTGAGTTCCATTCATCTAAATTCAGACAATTAACAACACATTCAATTCAAGAACTTGTTCATAACAGACTTTTACCAGTTCTTGAAACTTCTTTGTCTTCTCCTATTGATCTTCAAGATATTTTGTTAAGATTAACGTTCGATAATGTATGTATGATTGCTTTTGGGGTTGATCCAGGCTGTTTAGGTCTAGATTTACCTGAAATTCGTTTTGCAAAAGCTTTTGAAGATGCAACAGAAGCAACTGTAATGAGATTTGTGACTCCTACGTTTGTGTGGAAGTTTATGAGGAGTTTTAACTTAGGATCTGAGAAGAAACTAAAGGAATCAATAAAGGGTGTTGATGATTTTGCTGAAGAAGTGATCAAGACAAGAAAGAAAGAGCTATCTTTAGAGACTGAATCTAACAAAAGATCAGATCTTTTGAGTGTTTTTATGAGCTTAAGAGGTGAAAATGGAGCGAGTTTTTCAGATAAGTTTTTGCGAGATATCTGTGTGAACTTCATACTCGCTGGAAGAGATACTTCCTCTGTAGCTTTGAGCTGGTTTTTCTGGCTAATTCAGAAGAATCCAGAGGTTGAAGAGAGAATCTTGATGGAAATCTGCAAGATTCTGAAACAGAGAGATACAAAGAAGAAAAAAACAGAATATGAACCTGTTTTCAGACCAGAAGAGATCAAGAAAATGGAATATTTACAAGCTGCTTTATCTGAAACTCTCAGATTATACCCTTCAGTTCCAATAGATCATAAAGAGGTAACATTAACTTACAATCTCTCCTCTGTTTCTTCTCTGTTTTCCTCTGTTTCTACTCTGTTTTCCTCAGTTTCTGCTCTGTTTTCACTTACATGTTTTGAAACTTTTGTAAAATTCTTCAGGTACTTGAAGATGATGTGTTTCCAGATGGGACTAAGTTAAAGAAAGGAGAGAAGGTAATTTACGCGATTTACGCAATGGGTCGTATAGAATCGATTTGGGGAAAAGATTGTGGTGAATTCAGACCAGAAAAATGGCTAAAACAGGGGAGGTTCATGAGTGAATCAGCGTACAAGTTTACAGCTTTCAATGGCGGTCCTAGGCTTTGTTTAGGGAAGGATTTTGCTTATTATCAGATGAAATCTGTGGCGGCGGCTATTTTGTACAGATATAAGGTTAGGGTTAGTGAGAAATTTGGGGATAAGGTGGAGCCAAAGCTGGCTCTAACAATGTATATGAAACATGGCTTCAAGGTTAATATGGTCAAGAGAAGTTTCTCTGAGATAGATCATTACTATAATAATGGTTTATAGTTATAATTTGTGTTATTTTTGAGAATTTTAATAAATTTAATAAGGGGTTTGATGTTGTGTGTTTGAGGTGATTTTTTATTGTGTTTTTTTTTTTTGTATTTGTATATATTATAAGAAATTTAAAATAAATAGATGTTTTAGCATCATTCAAAATTGACAACAAAAATACCTTAATTATATTTTTGAAGTATTTTTTTTATTGTGTAAATCATAAATTTGAATAGCCACTATCGGAATAAAAAAAGAATAATCACTAGATTATAAATTAAAATTTGATATACTTTGTATTTTATTCTTCAGTATATTATTGTTAAACGAAAATGTCCGACGTAGAAGTTGGAACTTGAAACGTGAACACTACCACACTTATATACTTATATTTGATTTTCATTCTTAATTAGAGTCTTCAATTGAATTTTAATTTTATATTTGTTATTAAATACTTTAATCATTTTTCCAGTTGATTTTTCTTCCCTGGTCTTTTTACAATATTAAATAATTGGATTCGTTAATTGTATATTATAAATTATCGTATCAATTGAATATAAAACCATAAGAAAAAGGACAATTTTGCAGTATCATCATATTTGAATATTGCAATTCATAATTTATGATTATAAGGATATTTTTTCTATCTGGGTTAACAATTCAGTAAAATAATTGGTTACAAAAATTATGAAAACTATATATAACAGATAAGTAAACAATATAAATTATTAATAATTCGTTTGATCATAACAAATGTATAAATAATTTAACAGATGTACAATACTTTTCTTTTTCTTCGTTTAATTATACTTTCAAAAATTTATTACGAAAAGTTATAATTTAAAAACTATTATATAGCTGTACATTAGAACTCAAATATTGCCTTTAGTTTGGGTTTAATAATTTAATTTTATAGTTTGATAGTTAAGCGAGGAATATAATATGAATCACGTTTATTTGTATATGTTTCTATTATTAATTCTGGTTGGTGCGAAACAATTATTTTTAATTTAAATGTTTAAATAGTCCAAATACATCTCATGAAAATAATGAATTAGTTATCTTTGATAAATAAGTATCAAATAATACAATATCACAGTTGCCACCAATATTTATCTTTTACGTAGTTATATAACTTATATTTTCATTTAATTTGTAATTATATTAAATTAAAAGTGAGTTATTCTTTTTGTTCTTGATTTCACAAATGTTTTGACAGATATTCTATGATATTTTATTCACATAGTTTACAATCAAATTAAACTTTATGTAAAATTAAAATATAAGAAAAAATATATAAAACATGAAAGAAAATGACTTAGTAGTGTCAAATGGTCCATGTTTTACGAAGTTATTAATAACAATAACTATAATCTTGAAAAGATATATAATCCTCTTTTAAAATCTATAATTAAATGTGAAAATAAATTGTTATAGTTGATTTCAAATGATTTAGAACAAATTGCCATTTATTTATTCTCATTATTATGTTAGAATTTTCCTCTTTATTTTTTCTAAAAGACCGTCCAATCTTCCTAACATTTGAATATTGTTATTAAATAATGTTACAATAAACATTTTTTTTGGTCTAAAAAATAACCGTGTCAACAAAAAAATAAAATAATAATATTATAAAAAGAAGTGAATAAAAATCCAACCGCTCCGATCAATATTTCAAAGTCTTCCCACGAATGCTTTCATTTCATTTCTCTCTCTCTCATTTCAATGGCGAAATCAGAGAAAAGATCTCGGGAAAAAATCGCTTCTTCTTCTTATTTTCTCGGATGTTTCGGATTTTCCAGGAAAATTTACTCCGGGAAACCAATGATAGCGGCGGAGGACGGTGGTGAGAAGAAGAGGAAGAAGAAAATTCGGTTTAATTTTTGTTCTAAGTTTCGCCTGAAGAACCGTGAGGTTAAACCGGCTCCGGTCGAGGAGATAGAGAAACTTAAACCGGATGAGATTGATAAGCAGAAACCGATCTCGGTGATACGTTGTTTGACTGATCGCAAGAATATTCCGGTTACTGATAATACCACGAAAATAAAAGAGGTATTTTCACTTCTTTTTTTTCACATAAATTTTTATACATTTTTTTTTTAACTTTTTGTAAAAAAGAAAAGTATTTTTGGACCATTAATTTTTTTTTATGTAAGAAAAATTAAAAAATTTCGAATTGTGATTATTTTTCGCGTTTCTTTTATATTTTTATAAATTGATTTTTCTTTTCTTATATTTTTTGTCCAGACAAAAACGAAAGATATAGTCGAGATCGATGACAGATCAAAAGAGATGGAAACTTTGAGGTCCTCAAGAGAAGACACGTGTCAAGAGAGGGTATCCAACTCCACACGTGACCAAAAACCCGACCCGGTGGTGAAAACCGGGTCAAAGGTTGACCCGGTTATTGGGATATTGATAATGATAATGACGCTGATGATTATGTTGATATGGGGTCGGTTATGTGCAATTCTTTGTACATCTGCTTTATGTTATTTTTTACCTCGAATCAGAGACGCAGCCGCCATTGCAAAACGCAAACGCGAGGGAGTACGCGGAGATCTTGGTTCGCGTTATAAGAAACAAGTCACTATGGATGGCCTTCTCAAACGCCAAAATCGCGTTTCTCTGTAACCTTTCTTTTATACATATATATTTTTTTGTTTGTTTTTTGTAAAAGAAAATAGAAATAGAGAAGCTTCCGTTTTAATAACGATGTTTAAAAAATCGTTTGTAAATGTGAAATTATGGTTTGATTTTTTTTAAATGGTGAATATTAAAAATGTTAATCTTCCACCCTTATTAATAATTTAATTATGGTTTAAATATTTTCGAAAAACTTAAAATAATTTTAAGGTAGTTTTGCAAATAGCAGTTTAATAACCTATGCATCTTAAAAATATTTAAACTAACTAAATTATAGTAATATATAACACTATATTATATATAGTTTGGTATTGTTTTAATTAACACCATATATACACACATTAACATCAAAAGATCCGGGAGAACCGGAGAATATCATAATCTTTCATTTATTATTGTAATCCATGATTTGATCATTGTGATGTGTATATAAATATCTATATATGGATAGTTCAAATACAAAAACCTCACATGATATATACTCTAAAATCCAAGTCTTGATTTAAAATTTTATTTTATTTGCAAAATCTTTGACCAACAACTAAATTAAATATATAAAAGATTCGTACACGTTTTTTAGTATTTATTTGAATATGAGATGTTCTTTACAATAAAGTGATTATAAGAATCATTGGACCTAATTCTCAATTATTAGTCTTTTCGTTCTAAACTATAATTCAATTTCTTTTCCCCTGTAATTATAATTCGATTAAGATATGTATGTGAATATATATACACATGATACGAAAAGATAATAAATAGTACACAATTAAAAATAAATAATTGCTTCAAATCCATTTTCATAAAGTGTGACAATATTCATTAAATTTAACAAAAATAAATAATAAAAATTTGACTAAGCTACGGATTGATTTCGCCAATAAATCCACACCCATAATAAAATGGTACAAATACATTTTTTATACCTTACAAAAAAAAAGGACCTCAAAATATTACATTAACTATCACAAAACCTTCTCCTTTTTTTTAAATAATTATTTTCAAATTGAACATTTTTTATTTTTCATTTTTCTCTAATCTCTTTCACTTCTATGTACTCCTTGCATTTAAAAGCTAAATAGCTTCTTTTGCATTGATTTTGTATATTGAATAAAAAAGAAAACAAATTGGACAGTTTAATTAACGAGAAACTGACCTTTTTTGTTTTTAGTCCATAGCCGTTTTGTTTTTCCGACCAGTTAAAGGCATTGGTAATCCATCAAAGATTGAACTTGTGATCGCCGCCGGTGTAAGCAAATCAGGTTTCAAACTCCATTTTGAACTTGTCCATATCGATGATGAACCGTTACTGCTGTTACCGTTACCGTTACCGTCTGGATCTTGTAGACTTGATGCACTTGAAGATTTTCTCACATTGCAGAAGCTCTCAGGTACTGGAGCATCCATTAAATTGATCGGTGTTGGATTCTCAGATTCTGCTGCAAGATTAGTTC
Organism: Aethionema arabicum; assembly: GCA_000411095.1. Classification (NCBI taxonomy): domain Eukaryota; kingdom Viridiplantae; phylum Streptophyta; class Magnoliopsida; order Brassicales; family Brassicaceae; genus Aethionema; species Aethionema arabicum. Next base: position 55,467 of record KE152377.1, on the reverse strand, counting down.
GGCTTGAAGCTTTTGATCGGAGAGCTAAGCCTTTACCGGCTATTGATAGAAACCCGCCATTGCTGCTGTTGTTGTCTTCTTTTAGTAGCAGCTCTGGGGTTCTGGAAGTGAAGTCAGCTTCAGATTTTTGACGTCTTCTTGTGAATTTGTCGTTCCATTTTTCGGAGTTGAGTTCGAGGGAGTCCGGTGTATCGGGAGATTGGTTGACTTCGGCGATAAGTGCATTGACCAAGCTTCTTGATTTTCTGTGGTGGTTTAATGGAGTGTTGTTGGATGGGAAAGGTTTTAGGTATTGATCATTGTTGAGGCGATGATGTGAAGTTTCATTCTTGTAACCTCCTCCCATGTCAAAGCCTCCTTCGGAAACTGTTCTGTTTGATGGTTTAAGCCCGTAATAGCCTTGTAGAGAGTTCATGGCTGGAGAAACTTTCTTTTCGGATGATTTTAGCCTTAAAGATTGAAAGGAGTCAAATACTTCGCAGTTGTTATGGTTTGGTGATGTCAGTTCGTGGCAAGGTGGTACAAGCTCGGAACAGACATCTCTGCAAGAAGATTCCATGTCTATTAGTCAAGAAAAAAAAGATTACTTGATACTCAATATGCAATTGCAGTTCAACATACAAAGACAATAATGAACTTTGGCTAAGGCTCTATTTGTTGTCTAAGTATCAGATTAGATAAGGCAACTTAAGATATTTCCTGCAGTATCACTAATTCCGCAATGGCATGAACAAACAAAGTATATGTTCAGTGCACTCTGCTCATGTACAAGAATCCATGGTGGCTATACACGCCAGTTTACTCTCTGGCTTTCCCCTTTTGCATTTATACAAGAGAAAAAGTTTTTATGAAATTTCAGCAATCTCACATAACCAATCAGATGAGATGGTCTAAGCTTAATATCGTTTCATTGGATAAATTTGGGAAAGAGGAAACAAAGCTTATCTATTGCTCTCCTGGTGGATAAACACAACTACACATTCAATAAGAACATATGAGTTGAAACATAATGTAGCAGGTTATAGCCTTTACTATTAGCACAGTGAGATGAGTTTAAGATGGCATATGATGAATAATATTGAAAAACATTATAAAGAGGATCAAGAAGCTTATAGTACCCATTAGATAAACCGGGAGAAGAAGGAGGATGTCTCCCTGGTAACGGAATCTGGAGAGACTTGAGAGCAAACATTTGAAGATCAGTAACAAGGCCATTCATCTTTTTGACATCTGCAACCTGAAGCAGAAAGTTTTGAAATCAACAATTTGAAACAATTCAGCATTCAACGACAAATCAAGCAGTGCCTTAAAGACAAATTAAACTTTATGAGCCTGCTCTCTCTCTTTTCCTCATATGTCCTTCACTATGGTTGATTCCAAAAAACAAAAAAGAACAATGTCTTTACCAGTAGCACTAATTTATACCTTTATGCCTAAATAGCATACAATCAACATAAGAAACGACCTCCCCCAAAGTCAAATATTCAAGGGCCGAAGACCTAATGCAAGTGACTACCGATCATCGCCAAACCAAAATCAAAGAAATTCACCAATAAAACATTATTTAACAAACAAAAAAGCTAAATCGTAAGCAGAAGACGTCAATTTTACCTCAACACCATACTTTATGGCAATGCCGGCGAGAGTATCGAACTTGGAAATACGATGTTCGATATAACCAGGGCCGGGAGAATTGGACGAATGATAAGGCGGAGAAGAAGTAGAAGGAGGCGGAGACGAAGTAGGCGACGGGATCCGAAGGATCCTCGAAGCAGAAGACCTCGAAGGACTCCTCTCACGACAACCATCGGATCGATCTAAATATCCATAACCATTATCATCGCGAAATTTTCCATTACTATATTCTGGAGTCCCATTACGACCAGAAAGCCTTCTCTCTCGATCTGTAAGCATTATCTCTGGAAAATCCTACCTATTCTAAACTAGATCTGATCAAAAATCATTATCAAGTACCAAAAATTGAATGGTTAATGAGAGAGAAAAAAGAGAAAAACGACGAAGAGCGGAAGAGATACAGAGATTACGAAGATAGGTGAAAAAACTCGTGGACTAGAAAGTCGAATTTTCTCCTGAGGCTCGATACAAAAAAATTTCTTCCCAGATTTTCCGGGAAAACGAATGAAGAATCTCTCTCGCTCCCTCTCTCTCTCTTCTCCTCGCAGCGGTGGAATATTAACGAAATTGTAATTTAATTTAATTCAATTTATTAACATAAAAATAGAAGAAAACAGGATTATCTAAAGTTAATATTGCATTATTAAGAAAAAAAGCTTTACTGAACAGCAATTCAAATAAAAATCAAAAAGATACTAATAAAATAAAATATTTCCAAAATAGTACTTATAAACAGCTATAAAAATTTATAATCAGAATATTTCGATTATTCGGAAATTTAATTTATTAATAAATCAATAGCTTTAAGAGATAAAAGCTTCTAAAGTCAAATACCAAAGTCCGAATACTGTCGGCATGGTATAGACAGATTTAACTCTATTCTTCTTTTGCCTAACTCATATCACACAAAAATAAATAAATAAATAAAATAACTTCATCAGTTACATTATAAAAACTTTTTTAACTTTAGATTTAAGATACAATAAAGTGAATATTGAGATTGAATAATAATAACTGACATTTTCTTACATCTGAATCATCAACAAAGTGTTTTCCAGAACTTTTAAACAAATCAAATCTAAGTTAAATTATGTAAGAGCATATCAACAACAGCAAAGAGAACATATTTTGCACGTTACAGAGAATATTTTATATGCCTCTTGTGTCTTTGCCTATTGATTCCAAATCAAGTTTAGGTTAAAATTAAAAAAAGAAGAGATCTCTTACGAGTTCTTGATTTTAGCTTTGAAGATTATTACTCTGACTCTGTTCAGTTTCTAGTTGATCAGTTTGAGGAACTGCAATTCCTCCATTCATTCTTGCTCGAGCTTCTGCAAACATTCGTTGTTGTTCAGCTGCTGCTTCTTCCTCTGTCATCTCTGTTCCACTGTTCATCTTCACACTTCTTTGTGAGTCCTGCTGCAGAGTTTACGGACGCAAGAAACAGAATTAGAGTTCAGATTTAGGTTTTAACATTTTGGATAAGGATTTTAAGTTAAGAGGAGATGGTGGAAATAGATGACCATTGTTTCGTACTTATGTTGCTCATAAGCATCATAAACTTCCCCAACGTATTCCCCAAAGCCAAGAACCTACACAAGACAAATCTCATGATCAAAATCACAATGAAACAAGGAGGATCATGTGGATATTTATGGAAACACCAAACCTGTAGTGCCTTGAGTACATGCTCAGGGGCAATCGTTCGTTTATCTTCTTTGTTACAGACCTCATTAGACTCTGAAGATACAAGATTTATGAATTCTGCAACAATGTTGTACAGATTAACCATCATTTAGAAAGCAGAAAGCAAATCCAATATATATATATATGATAATCAGCTTCATAGATTTCATGTATAAAGATGTTTGTTGAAGTCTGATCTTACCTACACAACATTCTATCAGAAGATCTTGAGCATCTCTAGCAACACGAACATCTGCCGGCAACATCTCCTTAATAATTTTAGTCATCGTAGCTGAAAATCAAAAGAGCAAACAGATTCTTAGCATTGTGAGATTTGAGACCTTTCTTTATGCAGCTACTTTCTCATCAATTCCTTAATCTTAGGGAGTTTTTAATGCTTAATCTAACTCCATGGATTGAGCTAGGTATACTAGAGATATCAATCAATTGACAACCAAATCTCCAATAATAATAAATCAATCACCGAACCTTTTGGAAGCGACGCATCTTCTTTGGATTTTCCAACTATATCCATCGGATCCATCGTTTTCACTCTACAGAATCACAAGTCAAAACGGTTACCAGATTAAAACTATGCGTAGACGAAGAACGACATGTAAGAACTCACACATCGCGTAGTAAGAAGACGAAGAAGAAAACACAAATAGGAATTCCAATGCCTGACTGACCTAATTTAAGACCGATTTGATTCGAAGGAAGAACAGAGAAGCGGCGAGTTAACAGATTAACGACTATTCTCTCTCCTTCGTCTTCTCTCTCGCAGAAGTCGATTAGGGCGAAAACGTAGACAAAAACAAGCGCGTGGAAGCCACTCTTTTTCCTGAAATAATTGACGGCGCGTGTAGGTAGTAGAGTTAAGGACCTTTTAAAATGGGCTTTTGTGGGCTTTACTTTGTAAACCAATGTGGATTAGGGTTTTGTATAGTTCTCTATAAAACCTTAAAACCTCAATATCATGGCAGCAATTAATCGTCGTAAACCCTACTTGTTTCCTCCTCATCTTCCGCCGTTGTTGTCGTTGCTAATTAGCTATAATGGGAAGCGATGGTGAAGCCGAGAAGTCGAGTCGAAAGGAGACGAAAAAGGTTATATCTCTAGCTCCGATTGCTAAACCTCTCGCTGGAAAAAAGCTCCAGAAAAAAACATTCAAGCTCATTCAAAAAGGTATGAATCTGATCTCTATATACATGTTTAGCTAGTAACTTTTACATACAGTGTTCAATTAGGGATTTGCTAGCTAGCGCCTATTATCTTCTTTGATCTGATAGTGTACTGTGTCTGTGATTGTTGTCAGCTGCTGGACAAAAATGCTTAAAGAGAGGTGTGAAGGAAGTGGTTAAGAGTATAAGACGTGGTCACAAAGGGTTAGTCTCTTATCTTTGAAAGTTAAGCATGTGGTTGTTCTATTTGTGTTGCCTTATTGCTTATTGTTTGGTCAAATCCGTGTACAATTAAGCCGATGCTCTGGATTAAACAATGAATGTAGCATGGTACTGTGCACGGAAACTGAGCTTCTGCGGATCGACATGTCTGCCCTCTCTGATTTCCTTTGGATTTTTGATGAGAGGGCCTGGTTTAGATCCACATTGTATCAGGTCATTATGACTTGCTTATATCTGAAAACCCTATGATTGCATCCATTAATTTGTCAAACCTGTGTACAATTAAGCCGATGCTCTGGAATAAATATGAAGGTAGCATGGTACTGTGCACGCAAACTAAGCTACTGCGGATCGACATGTCTGCCATCTCTGAGTACATTATGTTCTTTGACGAGAGGGCCTGGTTTAGATCCACATCTTTGTCTTTATTTAGTCTTGATCTGTCACAAAAAGAGATGAGTTTGTTTTCCTATTTCAGAAGGTTCTTAATGATTGTCTAGTTTGCATTTGATAAGATTTCTTAATCCGTGTACAATTAAGCCGATGCTCTGGAATAAATAGGATGAAGGTAGCATGGTACTGTGCACGGAAACTAAAATAGGATTGATATGTCTGCCCTCTTTGAGTACCTTGTGTTCTTTGATTAGAGGGCCTGGTTGAGATCCACATTTTCTGTTTGTCTTTATTGTGCATCTTTATGAACTTTTACTAGTGAAAGATTTGCTTTTTTCGTTAATTAAATGTGAAATCCGTGTACAAATAAGCCGATGCTTTGGATTAAACATGAAGATAGCATGGTACTGTGCACGGAAACTGAATCATGGTTTAACTTGTCTGTGCCCTTTCTGAGACCCTCTTGGTTCTTTGATGTTTGGGCCTGTTGTTGACCAACATTTATCGTTTCTCTTTCCATAATTGATAACATTGATATAGCTAGTTTGTTCTTTGAGTTGATGCTGGTATGTTACAGTTTTGTTCCACAAGAAGATCTTACATCTAATGAGGTTTCTCTTGTGGTCTGTTCTTGTGCAGATTATGTGTTATAGCTGGAAACATATCTCCAATTGATGTCATAACTCATCTTCCAATCTTGTGTGAGGAAGCTGATGTTCCCTATGTATATGTCCCATCCAAAGAAGTAAATCCATGGCTCTTAATTCTCTGATTTGTTCATTGCTTTGCTTTGTTCTTGCTCTAAGCACATTCAATTGAATGAAATGTAGGATCTTGCGCAAGCTGGGGCTACAAAAAGACCAACATGCTGCGTTTTGGTGATGCTTAAACCAGGCAAAGGGGAGCTAACAGCAGAGGAGCTTAAAAAGTTGAAGAGAGACTATGATCAAGTAGCTGAAGACATTAAAGAGCTTGAATCATCTGTGATCTGATGACAAAAAGAATCACAAACAGAAACACTAACATCTCACGGAATGTTTTTCCGTTATGCCTTTAGGGTTATAAATGAATGTGATGAAATTTTTGGGGCTATTTGTAGTTTCTTTTCTTTTTGGTAGTGTTTTGTAATTTAGAATCATAAATGTTCTGTTCCATAATATAAGTTGTTTTGGAAGAATACACATGTTAATAAAATGATAAAAAAAACTCTTAGTTTAGGGAATGATTAAAAATATGATAAATAAAATAGAATTATAAATGTGGAAATGTATTATTTTTATCCCAAAAATTTAAACCTGAAACAAATATTTTTGAGGGAGTAGTTGTGTTGTGATGTGGCAAAATAGAAATAGTTTATAAATTATATCTATAGAATAAATAAAATATTTAAATTATATATCAAAATCGTTACGGAACAAAATAGCCTCAATTTTTTTTTATCAAATTGAAATTACTTTTCAGTTATCATGTTATAATATAATAAATCGAAACATCTATAGATTAAATATTTAAATAAACATTTTAATATACAATTGTATCAAAGAACACATTTTATTATACAAGAATTTACGCGGATTCAAATTTTAATATCAGTATATGACGTAAGAAAAAAATTACTTAGAGCAAAAAAAATACTTATTTTTTTTATTTGACACTTGGGTCGAGATTCTGATTCTATTCGGCCACTTGGGTCGAGATTCTGATTCTCTGTTCACAAAAGGCGGGGACTTGTGGTTAACAAAATTAAATACTGGGGTCTAATTGTACGAAATAGAGTTTACGTGGGTCTCATACAAACACTAAAAGCAGAAGAATAAGAAAATAACGGGGTTAAATTCTAAGAAATAGAGTTCTTAAGGGTCTCTAAATGAAACCCTTTAAAAAGTTAGTGAGGAATCAAACTCGGTCCAGTCGATAATATTTATTTGACTTCTCCAACAAAGCTTTCTCGTCGTTGAAAAATGGAGGAAGTACGAGGAACGCCGGCGGAACATGGCTTCTACATGCCGGCGGAGTGGGAAGCTCATGAACAAACTTGGATCGGCTGGCCTGTAAGCTCTCGTTCGACCTCTCTGTATCTGTCTTTGTCTCACACTCTCACTAATTCAAACAGATTAGGGAACGTAATTGACAGTGATTTATTAAATTAATGGCGGTTTATGGAAGACGTACTCATTTCTGTAAGCCTATGCACTTAAGAGTTTCGAATTCGTTGCTTTTCTTTGCCAGCTGCTCGTAATTTTATCGCTGTTTGCTTCGTCGCCTTCAATATGCTTTAAGATCTCTTGGTTCGATGAATTTTTGGGTTTTCTTCAATCCTTCCAAAATGTTGTGAAATATTTCATTCAAAGGGAGCATATGGATATGATATGCATTGAGATGTATTCGTTCCATTGTTGTGTATCTACGAGCTCCTGTTTCTTGGTACTGATTCTGTAAACAAGCTAGATTTACATCTTTTGTTTGTTAGGGTTGTAAGTGGTAACCGCAGTGTTTAGTCACTAGAGTCTCAGTTTTGCTGAGTAAAACATGGTTTCCTCTTCTGAGCAGTTTTCTTGATTTGGGAATTGTTTTTTCTTCTGTTTCTGATATAAATTGGATACAGGAACGGCAAGATAACTGGCGGCACAATGCTCTACCAGCGCAACGAGTGTTTGTTGATGTTGCAAAGGCCATCAGAAAGTTTGAGCATGTGACTGTTTGTGCAAGCTCTGCCCAGGTTTTGTATAGAAACATACCGGAAATGTCAACATTTTTCAAGTTTCCACAGAGAAATATACTAATTAGTCTATGATTTATTGTTTGTTTTAGTGGGAGAATGCAAGGAAACAGCTTCCAGAGGATATCAGAGTTGTTGAGATGAGCATGAATGATTCTTGGTTCCGTGACTCTGGACCAACTGTGACTTCCTTATCTTCTCCATTTCTCCATCTTAACATCTGTTTTGTTCTCCCTTATTGCATTGAATCATGTTTTGTTTCTTCTCATTCTTTTTTCTTACAGTTCGTTGTGCGGAAAACACCATTAAAGAGCAGTTCTCTTAACAAAAACATCGCTGGAATCGACTGGAATTTTAATGCCTGGGGAGGTAAGGTTCTGCAATCTATATTCTCTATCATTCATCGCAACTGCTTGCCAACGCTGTGGAATCTTTAAATGCAGGAGCTGAGGAAGGTTGCTACAATGATTGGAGTCATGACCTTTTGGTTTCAAGAAAGGTTTTCAGAATTAAACCAACTCCTAATTGGTTCCCGATCACTCTCATTTCCATGTTTCACTTCTTCATTTTTCATATCTTTTCTTCTCAGATTCTTGCTGTGGAACGGATTCCAAGATTTCCGCATTCGATGATTCTTGAAGGAGGCAGCATCCATGTTGATGGAGAAGGTTACATTACATCTCAAACCAACTTCTGTTTGATTTCATTGTCCTACAGATTTCACAATTTTTACTGTATTGCTTTCTTGTAAATCTTCAGGAACATGCCTTGTCACGGAAGAGTGTCTCTTGAACAAAAACCGTAACCCTCATATGAATAAAGAGCAAATAGAGGAAGAACTCAAGAAATATCTTGGCGTTAAAACGTTCATCTGGCTTCCTCGTGGTCTCCATGGTACTCCCCATAGCTTCATACACTTTCTCTTCTCTTCTTAAAATACTCGAAAACTTGATAGACAATGTCAATATCTGATGTATCAGTCAACAATGGCAGGTGATGATGATACAAACGGTCATATTGATAACATGTGCTGCTTCGCCAAACCAGGAGTTGTGTTATTGTCCTGGACAGATGATGAAACTGATCCTCAATACGAAAGAGCAATAGAAGCGCTTTCGATACTCGAGAAAACTAGTGACGCTTGTGGTAGGAAGATACAAGTCATCAAACTTCACGTCCCTGGACCACTTTTTATGACCGAAGAAGAAGCTTCTGGTATCATTCAGGCAAGAAGATCTCTCTTTAACATAACTGAAAAAACACCGAAAACATTGATCATACAAATGGATCTTCACTGCTCTCATCTTGATTTGCAGGAAGGTGAAGCTAAACCAAGGCTTGCAGGTACAAGACTTGCAGCATCATATGTGAACTTCTATATAGCCAATGGAGGATTAATTGTACCCAAGTTTGGTGACCAACAACGCGATGAGGAAGCCATTCGTGTCCTTTCTGAAACCTTTCCTGATCACTCGGTACAATCACTTAAGCTCTGTTTAATGTTCTATGAATCAAGAAACAGAGGACTTAAACGCCATTTTTGATGGATCTTTGGTTCTTGTGTGTGTTTTGAAGGTGGTGGCTATTGAAAATGCAAGAGAGATCGTCCTCGCCGGCGGAAACATACATTGCATCACGCAGCAACAGCCAGCAGAGCCGCGTACCGTCACCGACAACGGCCACTGTTCGTCGTGAGCCACGTGGCTTCAAGGCATTGGCTTTAATCATCAAAGGAGAGCCGTACGATGTCGTTTGAGATGTAATTGGATATTTGTATTTATGGTTTGTTGACTATGAAATCCTCGAAACGGTCGAATGATTTATGTTGCCTCGCTAAGTTAAATAAAAAAAATAAGATATTAATTCGTAATTTTTTTTGTTATTGGTTATTTACAAATTATAATTATAATTAATTTTTTTTAATAATTAATTAGTGTGTATACTGTGATTGTCTCGTGAATTTGACGATTGACATGAATGCTTCAACTCCAAAAAAAAATATTTTTTACTTAATTAATTAATCTGAGAAGACGAAAGACGGAGACGGGAGATAAAATATATTCGAGATCTGGGTAATGCGAATCTGAAGGATTTATTGAATTGTGTAATCTTCAGATCGAGGAGATTTTTTCATCGATTCGTTGGTGAAGAAGGTACTAGGTTTGAAGAATTTTGTGAGCATGGGTTGTTCTTTTTCGGGGTTGAATGCGCTGTACGACGCTGTCAATGGTGGTGGTGATGTGTGGATTAATGAGAATCGGTTCAGAGTCGTGAGGCAGCTTGGTGAAGGAGGTTTTGCGTTCGTGTTTTTGGTGAAGGAAATTGTTGCTGATTCTTCCACTGTCGCGTTAGGTGGGGGTCTTGCTAAGAAAGTCAAGGATCCAGCTCATCTCTCTGGTTAGTGGTTTCTACTTCGATTGATTTTGATTGCTGATTTGGTTGGTCCTTGATCTGTGTTAGCTCGGTTGAATTTGAGCTCTTGTGTTTGTTTTAGTTTGCCATCGGCTTGTGGGTTTAAGGTTTAGTGGACTTTGAAGCGATAGATAGTTTGTAATTGTATAAGCTTGAGTTAGTTTCAGCTACGAGAGATTGTTCCACGAATCAAACTCTACATCAATGTAGGAATCGTATGTTCTTCGCTTGGAATCAGTGAATCCTATTTCATGTAGTTTTACCTGTAAACCATACGATTTTGATCCTGTAGTTTTGGTCTGCTGTGCATCGGAAATTGTGGTGATTTTGACATTTGTTCATTGACTCTAAATCATGAGAAAGATTGTCCCTGATAAGTTAATCAAGTAAGTGTGATAGAGCTGATCTTTTCATCATCCCAATCTAGGCGTGATTACTCGATTAGCTGTGAATTTTTGTGTGTTTTTGAACTCTTCTTCTAGACTCCCTTGACTTACCTTACCAAAAATTTATTATCGTGTCTTTTAATTTGTAGCTGATGGGACATATGCTATGAAGAAAGTTCTGATTCAGAATAAGGAGCAATTGGAATTGGTGCGGGAAGAGATCCGCGTTTCTTCACTGTTCAGCCACCCTAATTTGCTCCCTCTCCTTGATCATGCCATAATCTCTGTTAAGGTAAGACCTTGTTGTCTTTCCTTATCATGTTTGTTTATGGGGTCGTGTTTAAAGAGCAAGTATTCTTCATGGTTAATCCTTTTAGAGATTTTTTGGTAAGTTACTGTCTCTGTAGCCTTCTCATGTTACGTCTGGTTTAGCAAGGGTGTTGCTTTTGATTGGTTAGGACGGCCAAGAGGGAAGTTGGAAACACGAAGCCTTTTTGCTATTTCCAGTTCACTTAGATGGAACCTTGCTGGATAATTCCACAGTAATGAAGGCTAAAAAGGAATCATTCTCAACCACCGATGTTTTGCACATATTTCGTCAGGTAAAACTATTCATCTTGGATTCTAATCTTGTACTTTGATTCTCGCGACCCTCTAGAACTACTCTGTTATGTTGCGTTAGCCTGATGCTTATAGTTCACTACTTTGTGAACTGGTTTTGTTCTTTTAAAACATAAAGCTGACTTTAGTAGTGTATTTTTAGTCAACATATTACGAGTCTTTTGATTATCAAAATTTTTTCCACTTCAGCTATGTGATGGGCTAAAGCACATGCACTCTCTTGAGCCACCTTATGCTCACAACGATGTCAAACCTGGAAACGTGCTTTTAACTCGTAGAAAAGGACAGCCTCCTCTTGCAATCTTGATGGACTTTGGAAGTGCTCGTCCAGCACGCAAACAAATCCGCTCCCGTCAAGAAGCCTTACAGTTACAGGTTCTATAATCCATCCCTTAAAATGCATATGTATCTGACTTTGTTTCCTGTGCATCAACCAAATCGTAATAGAAACTTGTATATCTTGCTTATTTAGCAACTTCTTTAAGTTTTGTCTTGCAATTGAAACTATATTCGCTATGATTCGAACATCGAACAGCATGAGAAACTGAACTAAACTAAGTAAACTCCTCTCTTCAAATCTCTAATCTCAGTTTCATGTTCTAGGAATGGACATCTGAGCACTGTTCAGCACCATTTCGAGCTCCAGAGCTCTGGGATTGTCCAAGCCAAGCTGATATCGACGAAAGAACAGATATTTGGTCACTAGGCTGCACACTCTACGCAATCATGTAACGAATCTCTCCGTTTCTTCCCTCAATTTCTCACTTATGTACAAAACCACAAATCAAAAACTGTATAATTTGAAACAGGTACGGTGTTTCACCATTTGAATATGCTCTTGGAGAATCTGGAGGAAGTCTGCAACTTGCAATAGTAAACGCTCAGATAAAATGGCCAACGACTGGACCAAAACCATCTTCCTCGTACCCAGAAGCTCTTCACCAGTTCGTGACATGGATGTTGCAGCCACAAGCAGCTGTGAGACCATGCATCGATGATATCATCATCCATGTTGACAAATTGCTCGCTAAATTCACCAAATGATTTGGTAATTTATCGTTTTCATATATCATTTTATAGATTGCTTTTTCTTCAATTTATATCTTATAATTTCAAAAGAAAACAAAAAAAAATAACCATTTAGCTACACATTAGCATTTTTTTTATATATTTTGAGAACTAAATATAAATTTATATCTGTTTAAACCTTGTTTCTTGTCTTAATAATGTTTAATACTTATAGTTTTCGATTTGTTTTATAAATATATGTAAAATTGTTATAAAGAAAAGTATAATTTGGTAGCTAAGTAATGCATGTTGAATAAATGAAAAAAAGAAATGGTAACTAGGTACAGTGGTACAAATAAATACATATCCATAGATACCCATAACATATTGTTGAATGACTTTATTATATACATATATATTATATATTGAATGAATATGTATTGTTTTTTGTATTTATTATAAAATATGCATGTGTGTAGTAGTAGTGTACGACCTTTTACTTTTACGGATTTGAGTCACTTCAAAGAAACAAAAGAAATAAATTACAAAAAGTCAATTTTGTGGGAAGATTAAAAAAAAAGAAATGTCTGATCACTATTTATTTCACTCTCAGTAAATCATTATTATTATTTATATAATATATAATGAATAAAATTTAATTACATGTTCTGTAACTCCAAAGTGAAGAGATCTACAGTTCATTTACTTACAAAAATGATGATCATACCTATAAGCCTATACTTCTCTCTTACTCCCTATACATTTTTATCAATAAGCTTTTAATATTATTCTTATCAATCAAATCATATTTAATTTATACATATTATATAAATATTAAAAATATCTTTTGAATCTAACAAAATAAACGTTTTGGAAAAGAAAAAACAAAATAAACGTTTCATTAATCTTATATAAAGCAAGTATATATATTGGTTTATAAGAATAAAGCTTAATTTTAAGAATATAGTAGAAATTGTATATATATATTATTATATATATATATATAAAAATTGAATTGATTTAAATTTAATGATGGTTATTATTATATGTTATAGGTGGTATTTTTTTAAAAATAAAAGTAAATATAATATTGAAAGTGGTGAAGTGTGAAAATGTTAGATGTAAAAGAGGAAGACAGAAGAGCACAACTCAACTCAACTAAACTCCACAGGGTTTTTAATTTTGTCACTATTTATTTATTGTTCATTACACATTTTTCAATATTTATTTTTTCTTTCTCTATTTTTATTTTGATTACAGAATTATATAATTACGAATATTAATTACTATTATTCCTCCCCAACCATATCAATTCATTTACCATTTCTTAACAGTATTAACAAATTAAAAATAAATAAAAAAACATTCTTCTCTTACACTTCCTTTCATTGTAAATGTGTTGCTCTACCTCATAACCGGACCAATAATATTGAATAATTTATTCTAAACTGTATTTTTATGTTTTGTACATGTAAGAATAATAAAATTTTATATTAAAATAAATAAATAAAAGTAATGATGGTATTAAAAAATAATAAATGAGTGAAGAGATATATCACAATCTAAAGATTGAAGAAGAGAAGAGAGTAATAGCTGGACTCTTGCTGTTTCCTTCATCTCTCCCATTCCATTTACTTATTTTATATTTAATAATATATATATATATATATCCTCCTCTTTCTTTCTCTCTCTTTCTTTTTCTTTAACCTAAAATGTTATTTTTACCATGTTTAATATCTGAATTTATCTTTCTTTGAGTCAAATGATCATCATTCTAATTTACTAAACGTTTACTTTCTAAACTAACAAAAAAAAAACATTTATATAATGGGGAATATAAACATTAATTTCTTTTTAAATGAAACAAAAAAAATTAAGTAGATTTTAATGTTACATAATAATAAAATAACAAGGCGTGGTTATTAATGAAAAGAAATTATTGGATAGGTATATATGTCTTATTGTTTTTTATACATAATATATAAAAATAAAAATAAAATAAAAATAAAAATTAGAGAAAAGAGTAGTGAGCTGTTGAATGGTGGAAAGAGATTAAATAAGAAATGTGATCAGATTCAGATTCAGGTGTTTTAAATACCAACAACTTCTCCTCTCCACTCAATTCCTTATCCTTTGCTTTTTTTTTAAACTCACCCTCTAATTATAATTTTCATTATATACAAATTCATAACGTATTTGGAGAAAAAAGAAAAATAAACGTTTTTAAAAAAAAAATATTTAATATTGGGTTGAATAAGGAACGCCAAAAAAAACTAGAACGTGTACTATTTTTTAGTTAAAAAAACCCCAATATTGAGATCAGAAGTTTGTAATATATTTATTAAAAAAAATTTAACTAGACAAGATTTGTAGAATATTGGTTTTTTTTTAAATTGAAATCATTTATAAAAACAAAAATATTAACATAAAAGATATTTTAGAAACTAAAACACTTGCTACTAGACCGACACTCATTGGTGTATATTTAAATCTTTTTAAAGTTTTGTCTTTTATCATCAATTGCCTATACATATATTACGTACATGCACACACATATATATGTATTTATATACTAATAATAATTGAATTTATCTTATAGTATATATATATATATGAACATGTTGGTTTGTTTACAGAATATGTTGGGCTATCTTGTTGATACTGTCTCACTTTAGGGTTCTTTTTTCCCTCTTGCTGTCTCTTTGTTCTTTCTTCTTCTTTTTTAATATATTTATATAATTATTATAAACACACACAAAAAACAAACAAACAAAAATAAAAGTATTGTTTTAATTATATTGTAATAAGTAAAAAAATGGAGTCTGCAAATATGTTTGAATCCAATGAAGATTGTAGAAGCTGTGAATCTGGTTGGACAACTTATTTAGCTTCACCTTCACATCATCATCATCATCAACATCATCATCATGATAACATTTACTATGATGATGATGAAGATTTTAAACAAGGAGAAGATAGTGATGGTGGTGATTCAATGGAGTCTGATGCATCTTCTGGTCCCATGGAATCTCTTAAGCTTTCTCAACAGATTCAACACCCAAATTCTATTAAGATTAAGGCTAATACTAAAACTAAAATCAAGAAGAAGAAGATCAAGAAGAGTGTTGAAGAGACTAAGATTAGGGTTCTTGATTTAGGTAAAAAGAACAGTGATGAGGATGATGATGATGGTTATGGTTATGATGATAATTGTTATGGTGATGATGGTTATTATGATGATGGTAATGATAGCTATAGTGCAGTTTATGTTGGATCAATTAGACAAAAAAAGGGTTAGTTTGACTTTTATTTGGTTATATTTATGTATTTGTTGTTCTAAGTTTATGTTTTTAAGTTTTCTTGTTAAATAAATTTTCGTAACATGGGAAATGTAATTTCATTTCATGATTATCTAAATAATCTATATATTGAACCTATTTAAATTATTGATATATTATTGAAGCCTTATAGATCATGATAGTTACACATACCTTTTTTTATGTGTGTATTTATGTATATCGTTTTCTTTTTAAAAACTTCATCTTTTCCGTAGTACTTATTTTTATTTTTAAAAAATACATAATGTTAACTTATGATATGTGACCCATTAATATCGTTGTTATATAGATAATAGATGAATTGGTCAAAGTATGAGCACATAAAATGTTTTTAAGAAGATTTATTAACAATTCAAGAAATTTTGTCATTTATAAAAATCTTCTATTATCTCATCAAAGTTATTAAAAAAATCTACTATTTTAAATGACAATGTACCCTCTAATTCCTAATATAAATATCCATAACAGACAATATTACTACAAAAAATAGAACTTTTACAACTTTTGCGTTTTAAAATCCTCAAAAAAAAAATTATGTTACATGCTTTAAACTCAAAATCTATTATAGGAACGCTGATATATTAATGATTTTTGTCATCTCAAAACTCTATAAAAATTACATTTTGTTTAAAATTTTTTGATAGAATTATATATCTTATGACAAAATATATTATCGAAATAATGCCGAATAATAAAATATGAAACATAAAAAAAAGAACAATATATATATATATATATATTTACTCATATAAATATGAAACATTAAGAATAACAATTTTTTGATAGAATTATATATTTTCTACACCGCATTATCTTTAAAGTTTTTGTTACAATTACTAAAAATTGGAATAAATCGACATTAAAAAATCACTATCCATAGCAGAAAAATAAAATACTAAAATTGAGAATAGTGTAATTTTATAAAATAATGAATCGACAGTATCATGTGTTATTTTTATATATATAAATGGTTAGTGAAATTGGGAGACACGTGTAGATGGAGATGGAAGAGGAGACATATGTTTAATTTGAGCCCATCAATCTTTTGTACACTCTCCGAAACATCTTTATCTTCCTCTCTTCTGCACGTGTGTCTCTGCTACCCCCTTTCTTTTTCTTCTCTTTCTACCCCCAAACTTTTTACTTTTTGCAATTTACACCCCGTCTCCTCATATACTAATTAGCTATTTTACTTAAATCAAATTAACATCTACCTAATCATTATATTCCTTCATTTTTCACTGATTTTCATTCGTCGTCACTAATCGTAACACTACTGCTTTCTCGATGATGAAAGTGATCGTAAACATGGAGGCTATCTTTGTAACGATCATCATTGTTTTGGAATATTGAATTGAGATTATTGCTTGTTTTGAGATGGGTTTGCTTCAAGAAGAATGAAATATTGGGAGGTTTGTTAATCTTCAGACTCCATGTTTAGGGTTTTGAAGTTTCTTGAATGAAGAAAATGAATTTGGAAAATTTTGGAAATTTTGTGATTCTTTGATCTATTTCGACAAAAAAAAACAGCTTTTTTTAATTAATATTATCGTTATATTTAGAAGAAGGAATTACCAAGAAGCAACAATTGTTTCCTTAACTAGTCATTCGAAAATTCCTTTTGACTTTTAAGCTACGTTGACCGACAAATCCTAGACTGACCTTGAACCCTGTCCTCGTTTTAGCCACTGGACCGGTCCGGTTTAACTGTAAATTTCCCCCAGCCGTCCAGTCCATGGTACTATATCGGCCTCATAGACTAACCCACGCGGACTATACATGTCTCAAACTACTCAAAGCTGGTTAAACTTCAAGTAAATGTGGTAACGCAAAGATAAAACATATGCAAAAAATCTTTTACTATGTAAAGCTAGCAACCTAAAGCAAAGACAATCACATGGTCCACACAATGAACGGATACAGAACTGTCACAACTAAGAACATAAGCTTGACTCAATCCATATATTGTTTATCTACATGCTTAAGATACTAAACAAAATCATGTTTTAGAAGATGTGTCTTACCATTAGAGAGCGAGGCCATGATCAGTTGTTCTCTAGCTCTTCCTCCGTTCATACTCTGCATCATCTGTTGGTAACTCGTGACGGCATACAGGACAAGTGTTCCTTACGTTGAGCCACGGTACAATGCATTCGCTATGGTACTTGTGGTTACAAGGTAACTGAGCAGCCTTGTTCCCAACATTCATCTCGTCTTTACATATAGCACACACCAGACCATTGTTACCACCGTCGAGAAGAACCATCTCGAGATTGTTGATGAAAGATTTTGAAGCTGGAGGTCGACCAACACTGGAGATCTCAGCTTCAGCAAATTGTTCAAACAACATCTCATATTCAGTTGTGTGAATGTAATCTTCGTGATCATCAGCAATGTACAGATCATCCCTGTTACTTTCGACATCAAGATTGATCTCTAGAGAATGAGAATTCATCAACACTTCCCACCCAAGATTTCCCAAACCATCTGCTCTTTCGCCTGTAGCTATGGAGATAAGTGGTGACACAGTTACAGAAACTGAACTATCGTCATCTATATCAGCCTCTGCGAAAACACTTAATATCTCCCTCTCATCCATCACACCACCATCAACTTCTTCCCACTCGAATTCCTCATTAGTTACTCCACGCTCTTCTGCTTGGAGTGAGTCCCAACACAGAGGTATAGTCACGCTAACATCATCTTCATCTTCATCATCAACATCACCATAATCGTTCACATACACATCTTCTTCATTTATATCTATCCCCCATATCTCCATCTCATTCTCTGGGACATCCACATCGTTATCAGAACCCGATTCGACAGTAATTAACCGGATATCTCTCTCGGGAGATGCAATATCCCCAAACTCAAGCCCAAATTCCCTCCTCTCCACAAAGAAATCGTCGTCATCAGGTTCATTAAAATCATGAAGGTTGTTATAATCAATGTTACTATCACCTATATCTTCAACAAAACTTCTTCCGGATTCCAACTCAAAACCTAATCCCAATCCGATCTCAAATCTATCGATACCTATATCACAATTTCCCTCCATAAAACCAAAAGAAGACTCGAACCGCGATTCCACACCCCCGTTATCATCATCAATGATATCTTCATTAGGAAGAATTACCTGAGACTGCTCAGCCCGGTGGTGTAACAGATCCATGATAAAGCTACGCCTGACGATGAATCAAACGCATAAACTGCGAAAGTCCCAACTAAATCGAACACCAAAACGTCGCCGGAAACTACGGCGGAGTAAAATGAATCAGTCCGAAAGAAATGGTGAGAAAAAGAAACGAGTATCTGCGTCTTTCCACCTCCTCGAGTGATCGCTACGGTGTTGGTGGGTAGTTGTGAATCGTTTAAAACGACGGCGGTTTAACCCTGACAATAGATTCACGAAAACTCCGCCCTTGGGCCTTTTCCACAATCTTGACCAATACACAGTTCATATAGGGCCCATAAAAGGCCCAAAGCATTTTTTTTGTTTCAAAGCCCAAAGCATTTTTTTTTCCACGGCCCAAAGAATTTATCAAGCTCTTTTTTCATTTTTTCAAGCTCTTTTTTATTTTGACTAAATCCTTAAATTTGTATTTAATTTATATCTACTGATACTTTTGGACCAACCAAAAAGGAGAAAAGATATAATAAGATATAGTATAAAAGACACGTGTCGAATAACGAATGGGCCGCGTCTTAATCACATATCACCATCAAATAAGAATATAAAGAAAATAAGAAAAACTATAGACTATAAGAAAAAAAATATAAAGAGGAGAAAGCTAAGGCAAGCACGTGAGAGAAGGGACACGTCAGCATGGGTTGAGAAACAAAAGAAAACACATCTTCTCTTTTTAGGTTTTAGTCTCTCTCTGTATAAAACCGACAGGTCATTCTAGAAAGGACACCACATGCCCCTCTCTCTTTTTTTACCCAATTATTTAAAAAATTAACATTAACTTGTAAAAAAACAAAAAATAATTAAATATTAAATTTTTGTATATCACTGTAATTTTTGTTTGGCGTGATTATTTTACTTAATTTGGTTGTTAAGCAGCGATGCTAAATATGATGTTGGATCCTAAAGAAGGTAGGTATAGGTGGAATTGAAGGTGAAAAAAGGTGGGACCTACCTAGAATGAGTAAAAAATGTAGTCACGTGATAAGCAGCATCACGAGAAAGCGAGTGGTCGCGACCGCTTCTTCTCTTCACTCTTACAGTTACCACCCACGTGCTCTCAGTCACGTCTCTTTTCCACTCTTTTTACCCATACATCAACACACACAAACACACAAACTTACTTCTATTCAATTTTAAATATTTACTATTTGGACGGAAAAAAATATTTATTATTTGGTTACTATTGTATGTTTTTTTAGTTGTGCCCGTCAAATATTTTATTTTGATAGAATTCAAATTATTTTTTTCCTACTCAAAATAATAGTACAATTTATATTGGTAAAATCTGTAATTTAAGTTACCGATTCTATGTAAAATCTAAAACGTTAAAATTAAGTATTTATAGAATTAAAGCTACCGAAATTCCTTACATATCTTAGCTGCTAATTAGAATTTAAATTAAGTTTAATTTTTATTAATATGAATAAATTGCTTAGAAACCTCAAAAACAAAAGTGGATTGATAAAAAATAATTGTAAGAGTAAAAGAATGTGTATACAAAGAATTATCATTTGAATGAGTTAAAAAAAAATGGTAAAAAAATCCGTTTTAACAGCAAAGTGTAGAGGCAAAAGGCGTCGAAAAGTCTGTGAAGAGTGGGACCCACCCGCACGCGAGACCGAAGGCAGTGTATGTGTAGCAGATTAACGGCAGGGAATGGGCACACGTGACCTCTCTGCTTCCTTCTTTTTTTCCTCTTTTTACGGCCCAAACTATTTTTATTTTTATCTTATTGTAGAATAATAATAGTATCACTTCAAACTAAATTATTTATGTGAAAGACATAAATAATTCTTAGAGTGAGTTAAAAATTAAATCTTAAATAGAAATACAAATATAACCAACGTTTGTTAAATGGTTAATCTTGAATATTTATTTATAATTTGGTGCTGTATTTGTGAAATAACATATTTACTATATGCTATGTATAATTTATATCGTTTTTATTAGTGTTTAACACGCACATAATAAGGTTAATTTTGTTAAATGTGATTTTTTGTAAAAGTTAGTAGTGCAAAGTTTAACCAATTAATTTTAAAAAATGAGTATTAATGAAATAAAACGGGATAGCGTAAATAAGAGAGGTGGGACCCGCAATAATCGAGAAGGGATGAGTTGGCCACGTGATCACGGAGGTAGGCAGCTTATAAAGTTTTTTCTTTTATCACGTGATATGCCGCGATTTACGCGGCGCAACTGCCACGTGTCCGTTTATATTTAGTTCCTTGATCCCCATAACTCAAAAACAGGTTTAATGATGCTTTAATTAAAATTAATTGTTCATTTTTAATTTAATACTAGCAGTATATTGTTTTATCAACCATAAGGATTAAGGAGACACATGATAAAGAAAAATTATTTGTTAACTGATCCCTAAGAGGATCCTGTACGTTGTACAGAGGAATGTCCATATTATACTATTATTAATTTCTTATCATACTTATTTATTAAATTATGTTCATAAATTAATCAAGAAAATTACAATGATTAAAGACAACTAATAATCCTCTTTTAAAGGAGAAAAGAAATACAGCTAATTCGTATGAGATGCTCTCACATATACTCTTTTGTGATTTTATAATTTGATAAACAACCGCAAACACTTTAATACATGTATATATCCTATATATAGCTATCAATTTATTAAAAGTAACTAAAGCTATTTATATATTTATTTAAATTCTTAAACATTATATTATTTAAATATAAAGGTTTATTTTTTTATTTGAGTAACTCGAATCAGCATTGCTAATCTGTAAAGAGATATTTTATAAGGAAACTAATTTTGTTATTATATAGTTGAAATAGTTATCTTAAATTAAATTGGGTTTGGTTATATAAAATCTCTGGATTAATATTTAATAGTATGACCGGGTCTCAATAATTCGGTTAAATGTATAAATAAAAAAAAAAGGAAAAAAAGCATAGTGGACCCAAGTAAACCACGAATGGTTAAGGTCGGTTTGTGGCCCATCAATAAACAGTGTCTAATAAATATAATATCATTACCAAAATGCCCTTCTTATTAATTGTTCGATAAATCTATATTATGGACTGACTCTTCAGATTCTGACACTTTTATTTCTCACGTGAGTTGCGAGGTCAAATCACGTGGCCCCACTCTTAACTGAAAACGACGTCGCACCATCTCTTCTTCCCTCTCTTTCACTTAAATTGACCCTTCTTTTTCCATCACATTTTTTTTTATTTTCCCTTTGGATTCCTTTTAAAATTTACTCCACACTTTTTTTTTCACAATATTTAAATCATTATAAATTTAAAACAACCCTAGTAGCTTTTTTCTCTCTAACTAATGATACATTTTCATATGAATAACTTAAAACATGCTATATAAACATGTATTTTTTTTTTAAATGCCATACATAATAAAAATTGATATACTAAAAAAATCTTAAATACCTTCGTAAAAATTATGTTTAAGAAAATATAGGATCACAAAAACAATTATCGTTATCTTCACTCATATCTGATTTTGTGATTTTTAATTATTTTAAAGTGACATCAACCTACATATTAAGGTCTATTTTCACCGGTATATATAATATTAATTATATATATGTATAAGATGGCTAAATTAACAATTTCGAATCTGATCTCTTGTATTCCATATATGTTTCGTTTTTGTAAAGGTAATGTAAAATTAAACTATAATGAAATTTTTGTTTGTAAGTCAATATATCAATGATAAATTAAATCTCGAATCAAATCAAAATATTAATGATTAATAGTATAATTGATGGGTTATATAAATAAAAATAAAAATAAAATAAGGAAGAGAAAAAGTGTGTGTAGACACAACCTAACAACTCACGAGAGAAAGTGGAGAGCATGTGGGGATGTGTTCTTGTTTTTGCTCTTTCCCTATATTTTTTTATATATTATTATTATTATTATATACAGAATGTGATTCGTCACTATTTATCTATAGTCCTTTCCATTTTTTTTTTCGCCCATAGTCCTTTCCATTTATTAATTTATATATCATTTTTATATTATTTGACTCTTTTAATTAGATAATACTACATTTTATAGCTCCTTCACATCTTATTAGTTGATTAAAAACAAAATGCTAACTATTTTCTTTTTTAATAAACATTTGTGGTACAGAATAAAGTTTGTTTCTTCTAACTATCATTTTTTCTTCTCAATATTTTTTTCATTAGTTATTAAAGAACCAGTTCATACACTGGATTTAAAAATGTTATACAATTACCGTGATCATCTATAGTATATATATACTATTATAAAATGTTTGAAAACATTATAAAATGTTTTCCAACTACACCGTTCTTTTAATTACATTAAAAGGGTTTTAATTGGTTACAAAATAAATTATTAATTACCACAATTAAAGTATTGTAATTATGACACGTGGTGCAATGAAAGTACGTTTAGGTGGCATGATTAGTGTATCGATTTTGGGTTTTGGGACAAAGTGTTAAATCAATGAGAATTGCACAAAGGAAGAGATGTCTTTGTTCCACCTGATGTAACTCATACAACACACATATATAGATCCATACACGTATTTAATTAATATTTGTCCCCTATAATACAATCATTTTCAACAATATATAATTTTACTTACAAATATCGTTAATTTTATACTACCTGCTACTAAGTCATCAAATTAAATTAAATTATTTGTACCCTCAAGTTAATATTTTATGTTAAGTTTAATTTAGTTAATATGCAACTAAACTTATTTTATTACTAATAAACAAAAAAAAAATAGAACAAGATAAATTAATACTCCTTTATACTTCATTGAAATTAAATTATTTTGGATTTTTTTTTTAATTATGATCAACCCCTAAAATGATTTTTGTATTGTATCAATTCATCCAAATTCATATCGTCATAATTTCTAATCATTTTTTTTCTCTACTTTAAAAAAATTAGGAATATAATTACAAATCAAACGACAAATTGAATATAAAAATGCATTCTAATTTTATTTTTATTCTTTTTTGTTGGTTTCATTAACGTCCACGAATACTCGAATAGTAGTTGGTATACATAATATATATGTATATTAAGAAAATGAATAAATTGCAAAAGAGAAATTAAAACACAAAAAAGTGAAAAATGTGACCAACTACTATAAGCTGTTTAAATGGAAATATTAAATTTGAAAAATCGTGGATGATATAATATTCGTGATCACGATGATTGTGGCATTTTCATGAACACATGTTTGCGTATGCATGCCTATAAAAAGCTTTATTAATAGCTTCCATGTGAGTTTTAATTTGCCGACAATCGAATACTGTAAATATATTATATATATGACTATTAATTAATCGTTTTATTAAAACTATATATCCATTTTGTATATAAATAAATAGCCAAATAATATAATTTGTTCCTTAAAAATCTTAGGCTTCCATGGATTAAAGATAATTAATGGGTTTTCATAATTTTCTTTTATGAAAGATAGAGTTTTAAATTAAAAAGATGTCAAGTGAGATTAATTAGAGATATAATTAATTTACCATAAACTTTAATAACTAATAATTAATGTTACGGAGGTCAATGAATACATGTTCTCAAGTCAACCTATTAAGTTACTTTTAATTTATCACGTGATATTCGTATATAATGTACTCCAATCCTCATATGCCAACGTAAATATACACATTAATCTGATTGATATAATATTTAAATAAAGCCATACACACTCAAAAAACAAGCAAACAATAGTTTATATATAAATAAATAAGCATAACTAAATTAATATATATTCTTCAGAAAAAAACTAAATATACACTCAAAGACAAGAGACTATGAAATTTGATATATAAAGAACCGAAATAAGAATTAACCATGTAAATATATATGTATATATATTATAATACAAAAAATCCATATATCTATAAAGAAAATATTGTTAGTTATATAAATTAATATTTGAAATAATTATAAATTTGAATTCTTTGTTAAACTTTTTTTTTATAACTATATGAATATAAACAATTTAAAGACGATAAAACAAAAGAAAACATCGAGTAAACAAAAAAAAGCAATAAAAATATTATTTTGTATTATGTTTTTTTGTTACTTTTTTATTTTTAATTTTTAGCGCCGCTAAATGGATAAACCTGTGTTACCTTACACTACAGAGCAACTAGATATCCATCCACCCACGTGATGCCGTCAAATCAACTTAACGTGACTCCGTTAAGATTAACGCCGTTATTTTAAACGGAGCTTATTTTTGCTGTGAAAACGGAGAGCTCTATAAACGACTGTATAAAAGATCTCCGCCTTTCTCATTGTCTCTCTAAACGCAGAGAGAAAGAGAGAAGAGAGAGAGAGTGTGTGTGTGAGAGAGAGCTCTCTCGCTGCCATTATTTTCTTTTTTTCCCGATCCGATCGAAATTCGCTCTGATTAAGAGATCCAAGCTTCAAACAATTGTGATTGATTCTTCGTCAGAGAAGGTATGACTCTTGCTTGACTTGAATTTTGGATCTCCAGGTTCGTAGTTTGACTTGAATTATGCGAAATTCGGTTGGTTTGAGGTGGAAATTCTACTGAATTATGCTTGAATTTCGAAATTCTCTTCGATTTTGATTGCAAATCTTTCGAATCCAATCATTTGGTGGATTTTTCTAGATTTCTTCCTGAGTTTTTCGGTTTTTTTTTTTTGTTGAATTGGAAAAACAGTTGTAACAGAGGCTGATTTTGGTTAAATCGAGCAGAATTCGATCGAATTTCAAAAAGTTTTTCTCGAGAGAATTCCGCCGAGAAATTATCCTTCTGATAATTTCGAGCTCAATCAACTCTAGACAAACTCAAAACGCTACAATCTCTTGAATCAGCTGCTTCAACTCACAGATCTGAGCTACTAGCTACAAAATTCCGTCAACTTTCCAGCAAAATCTCTCCAAATTTCGAGACGAGAGAGTCCGAAAACTGCGTAAATCGTGAAATTCCGCAAACAGATTTTAGTCGTACATTTAAAAGAAAATTATCAAGAACCGCCGAAGCAGTTGTTGATGGAGCTTCCTCAGCCTCGTCCCTTCGAAACCAAAGGTACGACTATTTTTGCAGATATTAAAACAACATAATTATCATATAGTATTATTATAAAACTTTAATCTTAAATGCAAATTATTAAATTATTATTATTAAATACCTATATGCATATTTTTGTTTTTTCGTTTTTAATTTTGATTTTTAGAAGAATTTCGACAGGGAGAAAATCAACGCATGATTTTTTATCGATCCGCAGTCATTCAACCGTCCAGTCAGATCCAAAGCCAACACCTTCCTCTTCCCAAGGTGATTAATTTTACCCTTCTACTTTTTTTCAATTAAATAATACTATTATTAATCCATGTGTATATAATATTTATCTTATAATATAATTATGATGTATATATGGAAAATTTGATGATGCATGAGCAGGTGGTCGTTTGAAAACCCATGATTTTCTACAACCACTAGAAAGTGTTGGTGCTAAAGAGGAGATAAGTAGGATTGATACAACAACGACTGAGTCTGAGAAGCCACCACCGCCTGCACCACCACCTCAGCAGCCACGGTTACTACCTAGTTCTTCTCTAGATCATCAACACGTGCTCCCCGGTGGTATAGGGACTTACACGATCAGTCCCATTCCTTACTTTCATCATCAGAGTGTTACTAAACCGGAGATGTTCACAGCTTCACAAGCTAGTGGTGATGATGAGAATTCGAACTCTCTTTGTAGCTCTTATGCTGCTAGTGGGTTCACTTTATGGGATGAATCTAGTGGTGGAAAGAAGGGACAGACAAGGAAGGAGAATGTTGGAGAGAGATTAAGCATCAGAGGTAAAAAAAATTTGAATCTTGATGTTCATAATCTTGTTCATATGTATGATTACTGAGTTAAGTAAGTTTTCGATTGTTCAGCTGATGCTGGAGTTACAACAATGGGACAATGGCCGGGGTTGGAACGACGGTCTCAGTCTTTGACTAATAACAATCTAGGCAGCTTCAGCTCCCGCTCTTCATCGCAGTTAGTCATCTCTTCTCTTGGTCTACTCTCTCTAGCAATTGTGGACTTAATGGTTGGTTAAAATAAGGAATGTGTTTTTTTGCAGAGGGTCTGGACTTAAGAGCCAGAGTTTCATGGACATGATAAGGTCTGCGAAAGGAAGTTCGCAAGACGATGACTTAGATGATGACGAAGATTTCGTCATGAAAAAGGAAACTTCCTCCACTAGCCAGCGAGGTTTGTATTGTTTCGTGTACATACTAGTATCTAAACTGTAACAGCTTATAAGATCTGAATCTTTTGTTTCTTACAGTGGACTTGAGGGTAAAAGCAGACGGAAGAGGAGCTGGTAATGATCAGAAGGTAAACACACCTAGGTCTAAACATTCTGCAACAGAGCAGCGGAGGAGGAGCAAGATCAATGATAGGTAAACTACTCTCCAAAGTTATTCATAGATATGTAATTAAACCCAAGATTGGTTTATCTGATCAAGATTGTTAAACGAATACTCCACAGATTTCAAATGTTGAGACAACTTATCCCTAACAGCGACCAAAAGCGAGACAAAGCCTCCTTCTTACTAGAGGTTGGAATATAAAACTAACATTTTCGTCAGATTTCTGTAGCATCTAAAGGTTGAATTTCCAAATCCTGAAATCTTCTTGAAACTTCATACAGGTTATTGAGTATATCCAATTCTTACAAGATAAAGCAAACAAGTACGAAACCCCTTACCAAGGATGGAATCAGGAGCCCAGGAAGCCATTGAATTGGGTAAATATCTACTTAAGCTTTTTTACACTTACAAACTATAAACAAAAAGAAAGTAATGATTAAATGGTGTGATTCATTACAGCAGAGAAACAGCCAACAATCATTACCTGAAGGAACAGTTACTTTTACTCCGAAGCTAGAAGAGAAGAACAACATTCCAGTCATCAAAACAACACAAAGCGTCCCTATAGATCACCACCATCCAGGAACACTAAACAGAGCAATGACAACAACTCCATTTTCTCTACCACTTCAAAGCAATACTCTTTTCTCTCCTGTACTTCCAGGTACTCCAGTAACTCAATTCCACACAAGAATGGCATCACCAGAGACCACCGTAGTACAGCCAAACCGGAGTTCTCGGACTCAGCCGCAGCCATATGCTGTTGCATTCAAAGAAGAAGAAGATGTTCATGAGGGTAACATCAGTGTCTCAAGTGCTTACTCTAAAGGGTAACTAAGAACTCCAATCACAAAATCAATCTCTCATCTCTTTTTCAATCAAAAAGTAAAAAACTTTCACTTTCCTTGGTGCAGATTAGTGAAAACACTAAAAGAAGCACTGGAGAATTCAGGTGTAGACTTAGCTAAAGCAACTATTTCCGTCGAAATCGAGCTCGCTAAACAATCCTCTCTTCCTTCTTCCTCTTCATCCTTCAAGGTTTGTTCATATAATCCACATTGAATTTGAGTTGATGAATCAACTGACTATATCTTATTTTTTTACTATTGTATTAGGATCATGAAACTCGTGGACCGTGTAACGACGATGGTAAACAAACTCGTAAACCAAAAAGACTCAAAACAGGACAATAATAGACTGAGACGATTGGGTAACAAATCAGACAACATCTGTTCTTGATTTTTCAAATAATATCTCATTATTATAGCTAATTTTTATATTATTTCTCTTACATTTTTGTACATTATAGCCATTGATAACACACATTATAGAGTGGATCCTATCAGACCCCAATTTCTTTTGCCGATATCATTAAAAGGAAATGCTTCCATAGTTTTCGGGAAGCTTTTCTATGTATTAGTTTACTCCATTTTCTTTCCCATTTTTAACTATTATATACCCTTTTTGGTTTCTTTTTATTTACTTCTTTATTCTTTTATCCATGTAATACTATCTTTTTAAATTATAATTTATTGGAAAGTTTCTTTTTACACATAATTTTCATTAAATGTTAGTTGATATTTATTTTAATTTTTTGGGACAGGATCAATTGATATTTTTTGGGACAGTATAATTTATGAATTTTAAATTTAGACTGTAGAAAAATTGAAACGACACTGTTTTTTCGATAATGAGATATATTAATAGCTCTTTGGGACGTTATATATTATGAATTTTAAATTGATGGTTCCTATATTTTTATAGTTTTCATTTCATTAGAAATTTCCAAAAATTGTGATTCATGAGGCGACTTATTAATTTATTCAATTTTCAATTTATTAATCGAGATTAAATATTGGTTTACAGCGCTAAGCGCCGATTATGATAGTTACTGATATGATAGTTACTAGGATTTATAATAGAATAATAATTAATCTTGACCGAATTTATTGTTTAATAGTTTCTACTATTTTCATTTGGAAATTAAATATGGTAAAGGGAGTTGTAGATTGTTGACAAAAGATTTAAAATTATAATTAATTTCCAATTACTCAAACAAATTAAGAATATAAAATGTGTAATTGAGGAAACAATTAAAAAAAGGAAAGCAAGTTTTCAAGGAAAGATATTTAAAAAATCAGGGTTGGGTAAAAGTCAAGAGAGAAGATAAGGGTATTTTGGTAACTTAACATCGGCCGTTCCAGAGTAACGTTGGAGTGAAAATGAGATCCAAAGTTTCAGACTTGAATAAGAAGAGATTTTGAAAAAGAAAAGCCAAAAAGAAATCCAAGTCTTCTCTGCTCAAAACCTCAGAGAATCGAAAAGATGTATGAGCAACAGCATTTCATGGATTTGCAAGGAGATTCTGGATTCGGAGATAATGAGAGCTCGTGGCTCGCTGGTGGAGATGATCTTCGGTTATCTCATCACCATCCATCAGACTCCGCTGCCAACTCCGGTGACCAGAATCTCGATCGGCGTCTTTTGAAAGATCTAGTTGAGATGGTTCCTCTCATTGAGCATTACATGGTAAATTTCTCTCTCTTTCGGTAGTTTTTTCGAGTTTATGGGCATTGGAGATTTGGTGATAAGATTAGAGGGAATTTCGAAATTAGGTCGGGTTTGACGACCGAAATTGGCAACTGTTTTAACTTTATGCAGACTTCTTTATCGAAATTAATGGTATTTTGAACATACGGATTTGGAATTTGTGAAAGATGAAATTGTAGGTTTCATAATTAGGTTGACATTTAATGAATTTCATCTCATTGAATGCATTTTAGGAACAGAAAGAAAGGAGTTCGTTTAAGCGGCGTGGTTCTATGATCTACACCAAGATGCCTTCCAAAGAATCTTTGTCCAGAAGGGTGAGATCTCTTTCTTCTTCTCTGGTGTTTTTGATCTATCATCTCTTTTGGTGTTTTTCTTAAATCATCTATACAATGTTGCTCAGTAGCACAGGTGTAGGACATTTAGTTAGGGTTTGACTTGGTTGGACTTGGAGTTACACTGAGAGTTACTTTGATTTGATGTCTTTTCCTTTTAGGGGCATGAGCACATATCAACTTGGTTTAAAATCTATCAAATGAGTCTCAAGATTATATGTTGATTTGTTTTGTTATATGCTCGGTTGTCTCATTTATTCACTTGTATTTTCATGTACCTGATCCAAAGGGAAGAAATGCTTCTCAAATAATCCCAGGAAGAAAGAAGAGAGACGCAGAGGACAATAACGATATTATGAACAATCCTAGGGAAGATGGTGAAAATGCGAAGGCTTTGGCTAGTGCAGATAATGAAGAGCTAACTAGACTAAGAGAGCAAGTTGATGACTTGCAGAAAAAATTATCAGAGAAAGATGAACTTTTAAAGTCAGTGGAGATATCAAAGAATCAAGTAAACGAGTTTCAAGCAAAGCTTGAAGAAACAAAACGCCTGGTTGCTGATAAGGAGCTGTTGATTAAGTCTATGCAGTTACAATTATCAGACACAAAGGTTAATCTCTTCCTCTATGTTTTTTCAGATTCTCTTCTTTGTGTTTCACATACTGTTGAAGGTTCCTATTTTATATCATCTCCCGATGTTAATAGCTTCTTTTTCCCTACCTATCTCCTCTAGGTCAAACTTGCAGACAAGCAAGCTGCCCTTGAGAAGACTCAATGGGAAGCAAAGACAACAGGAACAAGAGCAACCAAACTTCAAGAACAGCTAGATGCTGTTCAAGGAGAGATCTCTTCGTTCACACGGGTATTTGAATCTATGGCAAAAACTGATTCCAAGAACTTCGACAGGGATTATGACGCGACCCCATATGAATTTGAACATCTTCCATATCTCGTAAGTCAAGTGATCACACACAATCATCTTTTTCTCCTTTTGGATAATTTCTCAAGTTGATGCAAATACATTTCGCCTTTCCAAAAAACAGGACGAAGTAGACGAAACTGATCTGAGGGAAATGGAAGAAGCAAGACTAGCGTATGTTGCAGCCGTGACTACTGCTAAAGAACGAGAAGATGAAGAATCTTTGGCCATTGCTAGTAAGGCAAGAGCTTACCTGCAATCACTAGCCTTTAAATACTAATCATCCTCAGGTAAATTACCTTGTTTTAGGACCTTTGTGGCTTGTTGGGTTTGATTAGATGTACATTTGAAATTCAGAATGGGTGGTGTGTATGTAGATTTGTTCCATGGAGCCATTGGAGAAGAAAGCTTCTGTGAGATGTAGAAGGTTTCGTCTTCATTAAACGTATGAAATGCATTTAATTTATGTGTTTAGGGTTTCTCATTTGAGTATGTGTATATTTTTAAGGCGTGTTATGTAATCTTCTACAATGTATGTCAGTATGTGTTCTCTCTAAGAGTTTTTTACTCAATAGAGTAGAACAAAGAAGTTCAGAAACTTCTAGAATGTTCAATATAATCTAGAGGTGAATGTGTTTTCCGACAATAAATCTCTCGAACTCGATGCAAAAACTATGTAAAAATACGAAAACTGTTTTAGCTTAATTTGTATTCAGTGGACACATGAACTTTTAAACTTGAGAAATACTTAAATGTGGAAGATGAAGGCAAAATTGGGTTCTATATGATAAAAAATTAAATAAGGGTCACATTCTAATATTCTGAATAATATAAGGTCATTTTTGGATATTATTTGTATTTAATATAGCTCACACGTGCGGGACGGTCGTCTGTGTCAAATCCCGCGCAAAAACGCAGATAAAACGGCGTCGTATCAGCGCAAAGTTAAATCCTCCTTTGTTGGTTCGTTTCTCTCTCGAGAGACAAAAAAGCGATACACGTTAATGGCGGACGAGAGTGGCGGCAGCGGCGGAGACACTACAGCAATCTATGTTCGTACACTTGCTGGAGAATCGACAACTGCTCAGGTGTCTTCTCACGGGACGATTCATGACCTGAAGGTTGCCTTACAATGCTTTTTCCCTCCTGCTTCTTCGTCTCCCAATTTCCATTTGTTTTTCAAGGTACTAATGCTTATGTTCTACGCTCTTCATTGATCTCTTATGAGAATATATTATTCTTTTGAGTTTCCTATTTTCCCATATCTGGGTTGTGTAGGTTTTAGAACGATTCTACGTTCGGTTTATAAATTCCATCTATAATCTCTTTTGTAGGGTATGAAATTGAGTTTGAGCAGTAGAGTGGCTGATATCACCATTAACGGTGGTGATTTCTTAGTT
The DNA here is from genome assembly GCA_000411095.1 of Aethionema arabicum. Taxonomy (NCBI): domain Eukaryota; kingdom Viridiplantae; phylum Streptophyta; class Magnoliopsida; order Brassicales; family Brassicaceae; genus Aethionema; species Aethionema arabicum. Next base: position 23,068 of record KE152377.1, on the reverse strand, counting down.
CTGGTTCCATTTTATAAGAAGGAACGTGTGCAGACCCCAAAGCCTGATTTCTCAGCGCCTTCCTCGAGTTCAAGCTCATTAAGGCCTGCCTCGAGCTTCTTAGATTCGGCGTATACTGATATGATTAGGGAATATTCATCTTTTAAATGTGAAAATGCTACAAGAACTGAGAATATAGAAATTGATGAAGAGGTGGTTTTACCACATTCTGTTGGGGTAAAACGAAAACGGGATCAAGAAACGTGTCCTTATGAATTCTTAAAAGGTGTTTCGCCTTCTAGTAGTGAAGAGGTGTTCAAGGGTAAGAACACAGAAAAGCTTGCGGAGGTTATAGAGTCTAGGAATTGCTTGACGTCACTACGCTCTGCAAAATGCTTGATGTCAAGGGAGACAAATACAAGCTATGGTGATAGCTATTCATGTTCATGTCCAGATTGGTTGAAATTGTCGATCGAGGCATTCACATTTTTGAACCTCTTTTCATCTCTTATTGAATCATTTGGAGAAAAATTGTATTTAACCCGTTTGAAGGAATCACTTGATCGGTTAGCTAAGTCTGGAGTTCGTGTTGGTATCGAGGACATAAAGAATCTTTCAGTTATATGCCCCAAGGTGATTTGTTGATATCTCTAGATACTCCTACTTGTTCCGTGGCAAAGTTTTGATATATACCCACAGTGGCTGTTTTAGGTAGTTAAGGTTATCACTGATGATTTTGAGGCCGTGAACTATGAGAATGCTATAGTTGTATTTGATTCTCTGGAGACAGATGCTTGTGGAGGTGAAAATTATGCGAAATCAGGTATCAATTCAGTTGAATATACCTACTTTACCCCTGCTGTTGTGAGTTTTCGTTGAGATTAAATACTACTAGCATGTATCTCAAATCATGGTCAATAGGTTGTAAAAGAACCCCCCTTGCAAAGGTCTTTAATGCCATGAAAAAGCGGGAGAGCTCCTTTAAAACTGAATTGGGGAAGTCCATTAAGTCATTAATGGTATGTTTATTACTACAACCTTTTGTTTTGTGCCATTTTAACAAAAACTGTATGGGTGGTTAGATTTTTGTTTGTCAAAGATCAGGCATCCATGTACTGGCATAATTCCATTACTTTGGTTGTAGCATTAAACTTGGATGTCGGAATCTAATATATTTTTGCTTGCAGTTAAAAAATCGGGGTAAGAGGGGAATAACTGTTTCCTTGGAAGACATGCTTAAATTTTCCAGGGACAGTAGAAATACTTGTGGAAAAGAAGCTGGACGGGCTGAGAAAGGCAGTCTTCCTTCCTTTGGTTCTCATTCATCTCGGACATGGTGTCATGTACGTTTCCACTATTATTTCAATTCCGTGATTATTATGATATGCTAGACACCGTAATTATGATTTCAAGTTCTTGGTTAAAGGTTATGAGTTCAGTTTGTATCTTCTTATTGGTAGGGATATCTTATAGTTATAATAAATTAATTCAATATACAGGGCACAGATCCATTGCTACCAATGGAGATGGTTGAACATCTCAAGAATGGCATTGGGTCCAAAGGACAGGTAGCTTAGCCTATCCCCGTCTCTCTTTTTCTATTCATTCTTCCTTTGATCCTTTGATCTTTTACATGAGCAAGTCTTCAATATGTTAGTTATAGAGCTTTGCGTGAAGATATCCTTTCTCTTTTTTTTTGTTCCGATGCAGATAGTTCATGTTGAAGATATCAATGCTAGAAAAGCTGTCTACGTCAAAGTGTCAGATGAGCTCTCAGAAACCATGAAATCTGCCTTGAAAAGAATTGGAATTAAGAAATTATACAGTCATCAGGTACCCTATCTTTTAAGTTATTTCTTAGTTGATGAGTTTCATACAATTTTTACTATATTTTTCCTTTTTTATCAGGAGGAATCAATCTCCGCAGCATTGTCCGGGAAAAATGTTGTGGTGGCAACCATGACTTCCAGTGGAAAATCTCTTTGCTATAATGTGCCAGTCTTTGAGGAATTGTCCAAAAATATAGATTCTTGTGCCTTGTACTTATTTCCGACCAAGGTTATTGAGCTTGTCTTTTTTTCTTTCGAGATTTATGTTTCAACTTCTAACTAGTTTTGTATATTGCTAGAATAAAGAGAAAATTGCTATTTGTTTTTTTTAGGCTTTAGCTCAAGATCAATTTAGAGCGTCGTCTGATTTGGTAAAAGGATACGAAGCAAGCATAAATATGGGAGTGTACGATGGTGATACTCCTTATCAGGATAGGACAAGGCTGAGGAGTAATGCAAGACTGGTATTTTCTTACTCTCCTTTTTTGCTTAATACAGTTATGTTTATTCATTTAGTCTCATCTTCCAAAATACCTATTTCACTAACTAAAATTATTGGAATTTTTGCATGAAGCTTATCACAAATCCTGATATGTTGCATATGTCGATATTGCCTTTCCATGGACAATTCAACCGGTTTTTATCAAACATTAGGTAACACATTTTCTCTTGAAGAAACGTCAAAATACTTATAGAAGGTCAACGAAATCTCTCCTATCATTTTAGAGTTATTTAATTTTCATTAGAATCATGACATGAATGATTGGTTTAGAGGGTAGGGAGGTTCTATATTTTCCCTTGGATTATCATCCATGACCTAAGTCTAGTCTAAGTTGGAAATTTCAGGTATGTTGTGATCGATGAAGCCCATACTTACAAAGGAGCGTTTGGCTGCCACACGGCCCTTATATTGAGAAGACTTCGACGCCTGTGTTCTCATGGTTGTGATACTAATTTCAGTGTTAAAAAAATGTAGTCTGCATTTCTAGTTCCATATATTATACTTGTAATTGACTGAATATATCTTACTTTTCAGTATATGGTGCTGATCCCTCTTTCATATTTTGCACTGCAACTTCTGCTAATCCTCGAGAACATTGCATGGTAGGCCTACATTGCTGATTTTCTGGATAAAATATCCACATATCAAATATGCCTTGATGATGATGCAGGAGCTTGCAAACCTAGCTGATCTTAAGCTGATAGAAAATGATGGAAGTCCTTCCTCTGAAAAGCTTTTTGTCCTCTGGAATCCCACAGGTTCTCCAAAAAGTGTAGGTTTCAGTTTCCTAGATTTTTTTATGTACCAGTTCTGAAACTTCATTTACTCTTTGTTTCCTTAACCCGTTGCATTACAGATATCTGAAGAAAGTTCGAAACTCATGACTAGTTCTGGAGCGGCTTCACATAAATCATCAAGGTATTATCAGTCACACTTGATTTGCCTAACGAGAAACCAAAATATCTTACCGTACGTCTGTATCTAACATTAGATATCACTTCATTTTCTCTCAGCCCAATTTCTGAAGTTTCACACCTTTTCGCAGAGATGGTTCAGCATGGCCTCCGTTGCATTGCTTTTTGTCGATCTCGCAAACTTTGTGAACTTGTTCTGTGTTTCACGTACGTCTTCTTATAGATAGCTGATGAAATTTTCGCTCTAGATTTTGTTCTTTTGGTGTAAAATGTCGATGGAATCTATGATCTGGAATTTGCTGTAGGCGAGAAATTCTCACTAAGACTGCCCCTCACCTGGTTGAAGCCATATCTTCATATCGTGGAGGCTACATTGCTGAGGTACATATCTTGACTTATTTTCCTGTCCTAGTCATGTTTTTCAATAGATAAACTTCAATCATCCTTAATGATTTTTATGTGAAATGTACTTCGTTTAACTTCTATTTTTCATCATATATCAGAATTATGTTGTTTCTCTATAAAATCGCATAAACTCATGGACAATTTTTTACAAAAATACATAAGCGTTTGAACTTTGGTGTTTTATAGATGAATTTATCAGATCAATATTTTCATTTTGCAGGACCGGAGGAAAATAGAGAGCGACTTATTTGGTGGAAACCTTTGTGGTATTGCTGCAACAAGTGCACTTGAATTAGGCATTGATGTAGGTCATATTGACGTAACTCTGCATTTAGGTTTTCCTGGTAGTATTGCGAGGTAGGCGGTCTTATTTTCCCTTTTCTCCCTCTGAAAACTGAGTTTCTATAACCTGCAATCCGTCAACTGGCAATGACTAATCTCTTTTGAGTTCAGCCTTTGGCAGCAAGCAGGTCGATCTGGAAGACGAGAAAGGCCCTCTCTTGCCGTGTATGTTGCCTTTGACTCCCCTCTTGACCAATACTTCATGAAATTCCCGAATAAACTCTTCCGTAGCCCAATTGAGTGTTGCCATATTGATTCTCAAAATCAACAGGTTATTAATCATTGGTCTCAATAATATAATGCTTTCTTTTTGTGCCGGCTGTCAATACCATAGCTGAGATTATACCAATTTGTTTGTACGTTGCCAGGTCCTTGAGCAGCATTTGGCGTGTGCTGCTCTTGAGCACCCATTGAGTTTGAAGTATGATGAAAAACACTTTGGTTCTGGCTTGAGCAACGCTGTTGAATTGCTTAAGAACAGAGGATTCTTGAGTTTTGATCCGCTGCGTGATTCTTCTGCTAGAATTTGGACTTATATTGGTCAAGAGGTATATGCGAGCAGTTAAGTTAAACATTCTTGTATCAAATAAAATGCGAAATCTAGTTTCCTTGCTCTAAAAACTCCTGTGGACACTGTTCGTCAGAAAATGCCGACACAGAGAGTCTCTGTCCGAGCCATAGAGACAGAAAAATACAGAGTCGTGGAAAAAAATAGTCAAGACGTCCTTGATGAAATCGAAGAAAGTAAGGCCTTTTTTCAGGTAAACAATTATTCTTTACGATTCCACCTTGTAATCTCTTTGTACTTCGTTAACATAGTGTCCATAGAGGCTTATAGAGAGAATGATCCATAAATTTCAGGTCTACGAGGGGGCTGTTTATATGAACCAAGGAAGGACCTATCTGGTCAAGAGTGTGGATACAAAAGAAATGGTAGCTTTGTGTGAACTAGCGAATGTTGATTACTACACAAAGATTCGGGATTACACTGATATCCACGTAACTGGTGGTAACACTGTAAGTATATTGGCTCTCTGCTGGGTCTGCAAGGGGCTTGTGATAGTTATTTACGTAATTCATTTTCCCATTCATGTTTCTCTCTGTTCTAAACTCATGTTTTCAGGCTTACACGTTCAAAGCTCCAAGGAACCAACTTCATAAGACAACAGCACAAGCTCATACATGCAGAGTGACAACAAATTGGTTTGGATTCTACCGTATCCGAAAAAGAACCAAGGAAGTATTTGATGTCGTGGACCTTTCACTCCCAAGTTACTCGTACCAATCACAGGTTCTCTTCAACCTACAGCCGACACATTCAAACACAGACATACTTTTATGTTTTCGCTTTGTGAACAAGTTTGTTAATCGATATAGGCTGTTTGGATTCAAGTCCCTCAGCCAGTAAAATCAGCAGTGGAGAAGAAGTTCTCATTCCGTTCAGGTTTACACGCCGCTTGTCACGCCCTTCTGCAAGTCGTACCGCTGTACGTACTGTCCTTTCTAACCTAAATCCAGATCGACCATTGCAGGCTACACTAAATTCCCTTCTTCTTTTTGGTTCCTTTGCTAGATACGTGCGTTGTAACCATTCAGACTTGGCTCCCGAATGTCCAAACCCGCATGAGAAACGCTACTTTCCAGCGAGAATCTTACTATATGATCAGCACCCTGGTGGAACGGGCATCTCAGCTAAGGTCACCTCTTTGAAATTGTGAAACCACATTACATCCTGGACCACAACATTACGTTTTCTGTTTCTTTTCATCGATTTTGATTTCGAATATTCTTTGCAGATCCGTCCCTTCTTCACAGAGATGCTTCAAGCTTCTCTTGATCTCTTAACATCTTGCCGCTGCTCAGTTGAAACTGGTTGTCCCAACTGCGTTCAGGTAAAAGAAATCTCAGTTATTTTCTGGTTTATTATGTAATGCAAACGTTTGAAATTCTTTAAAATACAAAATTAGAATCTTGCTTGCCAAGAATACAATGAGCTCATAAACAAGGATGCAGCCATCATGATCATACAGGTTTCTCTCTCACTCACTTTTTAATATACACAAAAATTTGTTTTTTGATTTTAAACATAAAACCTGATCATTCGTAACCTCTGCATATAATTTGCTTTTTAGGGCGTTTTGGACGCGGAAAAATCATATTTCCAAGATGAAACTTAAGCACGAGTGTATAGTGTAGCTGGCAATTTCTTTTTTTATTTAAAGAAATATATGCTTATTTATTTTTCATAGTATTTTTGGTATTTTTAAATTCAAAATATAAGAATTTAATATTGCATGAATTTATTACATCTGAAAAGATTCTACTGAACAGTTAAAAAAGAAATAGAAAACAGATTCTAGGGACCTGTTAAGATCTAGATCAGTGTTGACTCTTTTAAGAGTTTGGGAAGGTTTTAGACAGCGACTTCGACTATAGGATTCATAGCGATGGTTGGGTGGGCAATTGCGCTTCATGGCGGCGGCGGTGATATCCCCCTTGACTATCCTGATCATCTCCGTATTCCTCGCGAGACTGGCCTCCGTCACTGTCTCGATCTCGGCGTCTCCGCTCTCAAATCCGGCATGTCTCCCTTGGACGTCACGGAACTCGTTGTACGCCTTCCTCTCTCTCTCTCTTGTTCGATCTCTGGTTGTAGCTGGTAGGTTCGTTGTGTTTCATTTCCTCTTGGTGATTGATTTAGTTTGGGAAAATGATGAAACTAAGGAATTGGTAACCAAACTAAGCTAAAGAAGCCTGTTAATGGTTTAGTTGGTGATATCATTTGTGTGAATGTGACTAACCTGAAATTTTGGCCATCAACACTTTTCGATTTGTAAAAGCTCTAGTAAACACTGATAAGTCAAGTATAAGATATGCTGAGTAAATGATCCTGATTTTTGTGAAATGATCGATTATGCTTATGATTCTGTTGGTAATTGTTATCTGAATTTAGGTTCGTGAACTGGAAAACCATCCCAATTTCAATGCGGGCAAAGGATCTGTGCTAACTACGGGAGGCACGATTGAAATGGAAGCTTCTATAATGGATGGCAAAACAAAAAGTTGTGGAGCGGTCTCAGGCTTATCCACTGTTGTTAATCCCATTTCTCTAGCTCGCCTTGTCATGGAAAAAACTCCTCATATATATCTTGCATTTGATGCTGCAGAAGCTTTCGCTAGAGAACATGTCTGGTTTTCATCTTCGTTCATCTCTTAACCTGCTCATTGTTTTAACTTGTTGCGCTTAAACCTTTGTCGAAATTTTGGTTGATTAGGGCGTTGAGACGATGCCAACGACCCATTTCATAACTCCTGAAAACATTGAAAGGTTAAAGCAAGCTAGAGAATTCAACCGAGTCCAGGTACGTTTATTCTCTAAGTTGTATCTTGTGCATCTCAAGAAATTGAGAGTGTCTTCTTGAGTTTCATCAAAAATTCAAAACTTGAGTTTTTCATCAGATGGATTACACGGCCCCTACCCAGAAGGAACCAACTAGCTCTCTTCCAGCACCAGACGGTGAGGACCAAACAGGAACAGTTGGATGTGTAGCTGTCGACAGCCATGGAAATCTAGCTTCAGCTACATCAACAGGCGGTGTTGTGAACAAGATGGTTGGTAGAATCGGTGATACACCAATCATTGGCGCAGGAACATACGCGAACCATCTTTGTGCTGTCTCTTCCACAGGTAAAGGAGAGTTCATAATCCGTGGAACCGTGGCTAGAGAAGTTGCTGCACTCATGGAGTATAAAGGCATGTCTTTAACCGAAGCAGCCGCCTATGCTATTGACCAATCCGGACCTAGAGGAACCTGTGGACTCGTTGCTGTCTCTGCCAATGGTGAAGTGGCAATGCCTTTTAACACCAATGGTATGTTCAGGGCTTGTGCCACTGAAGATGGCTACTCCGAGATTGCAGTCTGGCCATTTTCAAAGAACTAATGAGTCTTCCGGTTTAAGAAAACCAATGTTCCGGTTTAGGAAAAGTGCGTATTTAACTCACTTTTAAGGGATATTGGTTTATGATAATACTTAATTTTATTTCCTCTTACTATTTTTTTTTTATTTACACTATTTCCTCTTACAAATTTAATTAGGCAAAATGGTGTTTTGTTTTTAATTTAATTTTCTAAGATATATAGCCGTTATTCCCAAATAGCCGTTAATTCTAAATATTGAAGAGGACAATTAATAGATATCTAAAAAAGAAATTTATTGCGATTAAAAAAAAAGGAAATTTATAAGATATTTGAAAAAATGAAACCGAGATGAGGATGTGAGGACAATTAATATGATATCAGAAAAAGGAAATTTAATCGAAACGAGAATGTGAGGAGAATTAATTTTTTTTTTTTTAACTCGCATTTTAATTAAATATTTAACTCGTGTGCTTGTTCAATAAAAGTCACGGTTTAAATTATAAAGTCACGGTCTACCGTAACAGTCGTCACTAATCACCCCTATTAACTCAAGAGGATAATTAATATCTGATAAAAAAAGGAAATATAATTGAAAATTCAAATCGAAGTGAAGATGTGAGGACAATTAATACCTGATATAAAAAAAAGGAAATATATCAATGATATCGATATAAAAAAAAATAAAAAAGGAAATATTTCAGCTGTTAATATTAATATCAAATCAAATCTAATTAAAGAAAGCGTTAGCTAATTAGATCTATAAATAAGACCCACTCTCATTCCATTGCATCACACTAGATGTCTTCCTCACACGGATAGCGAAACTCTCTGAATCTCTTTCTAATATATAATTCCAATATTTTGGTTTTTATATATATATATATAATTCTAAAATTTTGTTATATCTATCTAAATAATCATATCAATATATATTTATTATACATTTAATTAATTAAAATTATATTATATGATCTTTATTATAAAAAAATTGTCTATGCAAAACAATTGTCCGTAAAATGCACGGACCATGGTTTTTTTTCCAAGCTATCCATGTATTAACATAATTCCATTATTTTGGTTGTAGCATTAAACTTGGATTATTTTGACAACGTTTTATGTATGATCTCAACTTTTTTGTTAAATTTATGGGTTTAGTTTGTTGATAACTCGACTTGTGTGTCTTCTTATTGGCTTAACATGGCACTTCAACTCAATTTTTTAAAAAAGAATTGGAAGTCACCTCTATGATATAGGAGCTACCTTCTTTATCCACTTGTAATAGTCAAATCAACTATAGTGGAGAAGAAATTTACAAAAAAGAATTCTATAAACTTTGATTCTCACTTATAAATCATATGGCATTTTTGGCATGCACTTGTCATGCTTTTGACTGAAAATGCACAGGAAAATGGAAGAGATGATGTTAAAAGATGGGCAATGCCAAACGATGGAGCAGGAGGTAAACGCTTTTTCATGTCTTGTTTTACAAACTTATTTATCTTAAAAAAGTCACACGGTGAGACTAGTCTAGTGTACATCATCAAATCAACTATATCTAAAATAAGTTCTCAATTATGTTGATCCGTATTTTGATATTTAACATTTTCTTTTTCTTATTGTGTAACCCCTACAATTGCACTTTTGGTTAAACCATATATGTAACATAAAAAGATTTAAATATATCCAAAATCATAGACATTATCGTACATTAATGTCTCGACTCCAAACCAGAAAATTGCAGAAGCCGGAAGATGTTTTGGTTGGTCCAGTCGTCCAAGAAATAAAAAAAATATATAATTTGTTAATAAACTGGAAGATCTACTACACTTGATGCCTACATTCATCATTATATTACAATCTCAATGTTTGGCGAGATTCATAGGTTATATCCATATTCCAATTACCTGAGATTCAATGTTGTCAAGCATTTCTCCTTGTGCATCAACCAATACTGCCATATCCAAGAATAATATCTACCAAAAGAAAAGAGATCTTGATTAATCTGTAATAAGAATTAATGTTACAAAACACCATGGAAGAAAATAAGATGAAAGCTTTTGAATACCGTAGACATAGTTTCATCTTAGGATTTGAATCTCAGGTAATTTGTCTATTTGTCAAGTTGTTGAACATTTGAATGACTATCAAAGTAAAACTCAGGTAACTATATCCAAAAACTTCAATGGAAACTCTAACTGGGTTTTGAATTGGGCTTTTACATCTGATCATCGTGTTTGGGCGTTTCTTCAAGGTAATAATAGGCCACATCTCTTCTTTAATGGGCTTTCACTCCTATTTCTGGCCCAAATCCGTGATGACTTAACCGCTTTGATCCAAAACCGGTTTACTGAGGAAAGAGAACAAATACATTTTTTTTTTTTGCCTTTTCTACAATTTGCAGAGCTTGTGGCGCTCTCGATTCAAAGATGAGCTGGTTCCGGGTTTTCCAGATGTGCCACAGGATCCAAGGGAAAAGTGAGTTTCTCTGCGTGAGGTAAGGATCCTTGGAGTTGTATAGAAGGAGGAGTCCGAGATTTGCGAGAACGGAGTCTCCAAAGCTTCTAGTGCGTGTGCCTGGAATCAAAGCTTCTGCCCAGACGAGTCTAGCGAAGTGACAACGGAAGAATAGGTGAGCTGTTGTTTCTGGTGAGTCCCCACAAAGCTGGCAGATGTTGTTTTGCTCGAGTTTTCGGATGTGCAAGTTTGCAGCAACTGATAGGCAGTTATTGATGAGTCTCCACACGAAGTTTTTAATCTTTGGCGTTGTTTCAAGTCTCCAGATCCTTTGGTATAGTGGCTCTAGGCTAGGTTGTTCTATGCCTGTAGTGTCTTCATTTTGTGAGTGAGTCAGCAGCCAATAGCCTGATTTAACAGTATAAGTTCCTTGTTTTTGATGGATCCAAAGGTAGGAGTCTGTTGTGTTTGGTAGCCCCGGACAGATCATATTGATCCAGTGTTTGTCGTCGTGGTGTATTAATCTGTCAATTTCGTGTTGATTCCATATTCTTCTCGGGTGAATTATTAGCCTGTCCACCTTTAGGACTGCAGTGTTTGTTTCTGATTTTGGTTTTGGTGCTCTAGGGGGGTTTGTTGGAAGCCACGGGTCAGTCCACAGTAGTGAGTTGGAGCCCGAGCCTATTGATTTCCTGGCTCCCGATTTGATGATTGGTATCCCAGCCCTCAAGCTTCTCCAGGCGTAAGACGGTCTTGCTCCCAAGGTACTTTGTAGTATAGATTTGTTCCTATGGTATTTGCCTTGGAGTGTTCTTGCTAGAAGTGATTTAGGTGTCTGTAGGATTCGCCAAATCTGTTTAGCTAGAAGAGCTGTGTTGAAATTTTCTAAGTCTTTGAATCCCATTCCGCCTTGATTTTTGTTGTGGCACATTTTCTCCCATCTTTGCCAATGTATCCCTTTACCTGAAATATTTGATTTCCACCAGAATTTAGAGATTATTGACGTTATGCTTTGGCAGAAATTTTTTGGGAATTGAAAGCACATCATAGTGTAAGTTGGTATAGCTGATACCACTGCCTTGATAAGGATCTCCTTACCACTTTGGCTTAGGAATCGGTTTTGCCAATTTTTAATCGTACATATAATTCTGTTTTTGATGTGCTGAAGAGAGTTACTTTTGGATCTGCCAAATACTTGAGGGACGCCTAGGTATAGGCCCTGTCCTCCTTCCTTCATGATTCCTGTGATGCTTTGGATCTCTCTTTTTTGTATTGTCGTTAAGTTGGAGCCATAGATGATGCTTGATTTCTCTAGGCTGATTTTCTGTCCTGACTCTTTGCTGTAGGTTGTGAGGATCTCTTGGAGATGCTTGACCTCAGATGGGGCTCCTCGGCAGAAGAACATGCTATCATCTGCGAAGAGCATGTGTGAGATACTAGGTGATGTTCTCCCTGCTTTCAGCCCTGAAATTCTTGAGTTATTTTCAGCATTCTTTAGTAGAAATATTAGGGAACTCAGTCCCAATGATAAAGAGATAGGGTGATAAGGGGTCTCCCTGTCTTACCCCTCGAGAGGGAGAAATGTAGCCTTGAGGTTTGCCATTTAGAATAACTTTGTAGCTAACCGTGGACACGCATTCCATGATTAGATTGATCCATTGTTGGTTAAACCCTAGAGCTCGCATAGCCTCTTGAAGGAAGGGCCATTCTAGTCTGTCGAAGGCTTTAACCATGTCTGTTTTTATAGCTACATAGTCTCCTGCTACCTTTTTGTTTGTTGTGAGTGAGTGGATTAGCTCGTGCGCTATTATGATGTTGTCAGAAATGCTTTTGTCTTCCACGAACGCTCCTTGTGTTTCGGAAATGATGTCTGGTAGCAGCTTTTTTAGTCTCGTTGCTAGCACTTTAGAAACTATTTTGTAGCTGAAGTTACATAGGCTGATTGGTCTAAACTCCGATAGACAGCTTGGATTTTCCTTCTTGGGGATTAAGCAGATATGAGTGTAGTTCATTCCTTTTTCTAGAGTACCCGTGTTAAGAAAAGAGTTGACCATTGTTGTGATTGCAGGGCCAGTTTGTGTCCAGAAATGCTGATAAAATTGTCCTGTCATACCGTCTGGGCCAGGGCTCTTTGTTGGATGCATACTGAAGACGGCTGCTTTTACTTCTTCTGCCGATGCTGCACCGGTTAGCGTTTCATTTTGAGAGCTTGTTACCTTTGCGCAGTTATAGCCGTAGACATTCAGGTTGCAGTCACTTGTTTCAGCCGAAAAAAGGCTAGTGAAGTAGTTTTGTACTACTTTGGTCATATCTTTTTCTGTGTAACGAATGCTTCCTGTTTCATCTCTTAGGGATGTGATTCGATTTTTAAACCTTCTTTGCTTGGTTGCCGCATGAAAAAAACCGGTGTTTTTGTCTCCTTCTCTTAACCATTGAATTCTACTCTTTTGTTGCCAATATATTTCCTCATTTCTGTATGCTGTATGAAGGTCTGTCTTGAGCTTCCTGAGTTCCAGAATATCAAAGTGAGGTTGCTTTGTTAGGTTGTCTATTGCTGTTTTTATTTCCTCTATCTGTTTGGCTGAGTTATAAGGAGAGTGTTGCTTCCATTGACTGATTTCTCGCCTGCAGGTTCTGATCCGGGACCCCAAAGGGGCTCCATTGATTGCGGGTGGAGCATTCCACCCCCTCATTGCAGCCTCCACAAAACCTTCTTGTTGCAACCATCTCTTGTCAAATTTGAATGATGGGCGGTGAGTAGCAGTTTGGCCAGCAATCTGTATCAGTAATGGACTATGGTCAGAAGAGATCCTCCGGAGATATTGCTGTTCTGTTAAGGGGTAGGTTTCCATCCATTCTGCGTTTGTAAGTGCTCGGTCAAGGCGGCAGTGCACTATTGCTTCATGGCGCACCCCGTACCAGGATAGAGCATTTCCGGAGTGCCGTATGTCCTGTAGTCCGCAGATAGAGATCATTGAGTTGAAAGCTTCGAAGGATTTGGGTGGTCTTTGGATTCCCCCTCGCTTTTCCTCATTGCTTCTTATTTCATTGAAATCTCCCATTAGAAGCCAAGGTAGGCTAATGTCATTCCGTAGTCGAATGATTCGTTCCCATACATAATCTCTTTGTGCTCTGATTGGTGCTCCGTAGATTCCTGTGATGCATGTGGTTTTCCTTTGCCAGGTGACATTTGCAGCGATGTGATTTACACTAGAGGAGATGATTGTAATCTGAGTGTTGGTTGTCCATAGCAAAGCAAGACCTCCACTTTGTCCCACTGGATCCTCCTAAGTGTCCTGCCAGGTTTTCCATGTATTCTCTCTTTTGTTTGGTCTCCATTAGGAACAAAACTTCCGGGAAATACCGACCACGTATTTCCCTAAGTTGTCGAACTGTCGGGGTGTTCCCGGCCCCTTGACAGTTCCAACTTAGTGCATTCATGGGGCACTTTGTGGTTTTTGGATAACCACTAACCGTTCAGAGTTTGTGTCATTTGGTTCAGGTAGGGCATTGCTGGGAATTGACTTGTGACGGGGCTGATTCTGGGGTCGTGATGGAGCTGTCTGTCCTACATCTGCAGGTGGTTCAGACAAGGTGCCCTCCTCCCGGGCTTTCCAAAGAATTGGGGTTGGTTGACTCAGCGCACAGGGGATGGAGAATTTGGTTCGCTTGGGGTCTCTTGGGGAGGTACTCCTTTCTGTACGTTTCCTTGAGTGTTTGGGATCAAATTCTGGTGAGCTGAGAGGTATGTCTTTGGCTTGTTTGGTTCCACCTGAGTTAGATGCCCGAGGAGAGATTGGATAGGCAGGGAGAGGGTCTTTATCCTTGGAATTGGATGAGTGATCACAGATGTGATATTTTGGAGAGGTATTATAGCGAGCAGACCCCGATTTGGGTGTTTGTGTGGACTTGGAGCTGTGACTGTGAGAGGTGTCCTTGCTGTTCCGGTCATTCCGGGCTTCTCGGCCCGTAGTTGGAGTATTGTGCTCCATTGGTGTTGCTGCAGATCTTATGGAAGAGGGTGATTTTAAATCATGAGGAGTTCTGTTGAAATCTTCTCTTTTGGAGTCCTCCCGAGGGTCGCATCTTTTCCAGGTGTATCTTGCCCCTCTATGTCCGAAGCCTTGCCCTTTTGATTGCTGTGAGCGATGCGATGAGTGTTGGGAGCGATGAGTTGAGTGCTGTGAGCGATGCGAAGAGGGGTGTCTTTTGGAGTTGAGGGAGTCTCTTAGATCTGGCAATCTAGATGGTAGGATCCGAGGGGAGCGCTGCTGGGAAGGTCTAGAGGGGTCGGAAGTGCTCTTTTCCTGTGGAGACTTTTCCCCCTCTTTGGGTGGGTTTTGATGTGGCGGTTCTGATTCCTGTTCTGCTGCCTGGTCTGCTTCTTGGTGAGCTGCCTGGTCTCTTGCCCCATCTGAGGATGGGCATTGGTTTTCATCATGAGTGAGCTTCCTGCATTTGTGACAGAGTTTGATCAGGCGTTCATATTCTAGCTCCACCGTTTCCTGTTCTCCCGAGGTGAAAATCATAGTCTTTCTGAAAACCAGCGGAGAGTCTGCGTTTAGCCAGAGACGCATTCGGAGAAACTCCATAGAGTTCGGATTTGTGGCCGAGGTGCTCCCCTAGGGCGCGGACTGTGGTTTCTTGGGCTAAGTGTAGAGGGAGTCCTCTGATTCTGACCCAGAATGGGATCCGGTTCAGGTAGTCCCCATCAGGAGCTGGAGACCATTGATCTAGGGTTACCATCCAGTTCTTGTAGAACCATGGGCCATTGCGTATCAGGTAACCTACGTCTTCTTTGTGTGGGACAAAAAACTGGATCTTACCTCCTCCTAGGTTCCTTCCTCGTACCTTACCGCGTAGGTTCCAGAATACAGGGAGACCCTTGATGGCTCCGTTGACGTTTTGTGCTGCTGGGTTTAGAAGCCTGACAACTACACTTTGGTAGTTTGCTTCGAGCTGTGCGGATGTTTCCAGGTGGGGAACGAAGACCGGGTTGTCATCAATTTCGTCTTTCATGTGTCGACTCAGTCTTTCCTTCAGAGAGTGCTTGGGGTGACCTCTATTGTGTTGCTTTTTTTGCTCCATTCTGAGCTGGTATGAAATCCACAGGGGATTTAGTGCGTCAAAGACAGATCTTTCTTTGAAGAATAATGGTTGACTTGCTTTCTGATTTGTTTTGGAATCTTTTTGTGGGGTAGTCTTTGAAAAGTGAAAAGAGTTAAGGATGTCTCCTAGTGGGGAACTTGCAGGTTTGCTGTCTTGGAAGCTTGTTGCTTATGGATTTAGATCTGGATAAGGCTCAAAAAACCCTAAATGCAGCCGCAAGCTCCATTGAGTGGAGAGAGAACCCTAAACCGTACGGAACACTCCTCTTTTGAGAACAGATACATTATTTTTCTTTTTTTTTTCTCAAGATATATTATTTTTCAAAAAGATTCTATATGTCGTCGACTACATTTAAAAGTTAGATAAGATTGATACTGATGGTTGGGTGGGCTATCGCCCTCCATGGCGGCGCCGGTGATATCCCACTTGACTATCCTGATAATCGCCGCATTCCTCGCCTGACTGCACTCCGTCACTGTCTTGATCTCGGCGTTTCCGCTCTCAAATCCGGCATGCCTCCTTTGGACGTCACTGAACTTATCGTACGCCTTTCTCTCTCTCTTGTTCCATCTCTTAGCTGGTAGGTTCCTTGTGATGAAACTGAGTATTTGATGGCCAAACTAAGCTAAAGAAGTCTGTTAATGTATCATTTGTGTGAATGTATGTGATTGACCTGAGATTTTGTCCATCAACACTTTAGATTTGTAAAAGCTCAAGTAAACACTGATCAGTCAAGTATAAGAAGATATCAATATGCCGAGTATATCATCTCCTGCCATGGTTTCTGTGAAACGATTAATTACGCTTATGAATCATTCTGTTGGTAATTTTGTCTGGATTTAGGTTCGTGAACTGGAAAACCATCCTAATTTCAATGCGGGGAAAGGATCTATCCTAACTACAGGAGGTACGATTGAAATGGAAGCTTCTATAATGGATGGCAAAACAAAAAGATGTGGAGCGGTCTCAGGCTTGTCCACTGTTGTTAATCCCATTTCTTTAGCTCGCCTTATCATGGAAAAAACTCCTCATACATATCTTGCATTTGACGCAGCAGAAGCTTTCGCTAGAGAACATGTATCTGCTCTTTATTCACTTCCATTTCTTAAACTGCTCATTCTTTCTGCTTAACATTTTGGTTGATTAGGGCGTTGAGACGATGCCATCGACTCATTTCATAACTCCTGAAAACATTGAAAGGCTAAAGCAGGCTAAAGAATTCGACCGAGTCCAGGTACGTTTATTCTCTAAAGTTTATCTCTTTGAATCTTATGCATCACAAAGAAACTGGGAGTGTGTTGTTGACCAGTGTCTTCTTGTCATAAAAAAAGTCCTCAGCCACTTCTAAAAAGCTGAGTTCCTCAACAGATGGATTACACGGCTCCTACCCAGAAGGAACAAACTAACTGTCTTCCAGCACCAGACGGCGCAGACCAAACAGGAACAGTTGGATGTGTAGCTGTCGACAGCCATGGAAATCTAGCTGCAGCGACATCTACAGGTGGTCATGTCAACAAAATGTTAGGCAGAATCGGTGATACACCAATCATTGGTGCAGGAACATACGCAAACCATCTTTGTGCTGTCTCTACCACAGGTAAAGGAGAGTATATAATCCGTGGAACCGTGGCTAGAGAAGTGGCTGCACTCATGGAGTATAAAGGCATGTCTTTAACCGAAGCAGCTGCCTACGCTGTGGACCAATCCGGACCCAGAGGAACCTGTGGACTCGTTGCTGTCTCTGCCAACGGTGAAGTAACAATGCCCTTTAACACCACTGGTATGTTCCGGGCTTGTGCCACTGAAGATGGCTACTCTGAGATTGGAATCTGGCCTTATACAAACGAGTCTTCCGGTTTAAGAAAACTATAAACCGGTCTTCTCTCATTTCATATCAAAAACCATAAATGTAAAGAAAAAGGTTTCAATATACATATTATAATACACTCAAATCCAGAAAATTGTTGAAATTCGAAGATTTTTTTGTTAGTCCAGGAATTAAAAGAATATGTAATTTGTTAATAATATGTGTAGGTAACAATAATAACAGCAAATTTGCTTCACACTCACAAGAAGAGATTCTCTAAAAGACAAAGGACAAAACACGTGCGTATTTGATCCATCTTTTGTACATTGACCACATTGATTGAAGTCAACACCGAGCTCTCTTCATCTTCATCTTCCTCTTCTTTGTTCTTCATTTTCAGGCACTTTTACTCTTCCAAGGCTTGAGGACACCAACAACAATGACGGCAACAACAATGAGAAGGATGATGATTGCAATACACATCCATTTTCTTGAGTTCTTTTGTAAGCTCTTTGCTCTTTGAAGTGCTGTGTTCCCTGATTGCACATGATCTACTGCACTTGATACCTAGCATTCATCATTATATTACAACATTATATTACAATCTCAGTGTTTGCCCAGAATCATAGGTTATATCCATATTCCAATTACCTGAGATTCAATGTTGTCAAGCATTTCTCCTTGTGCATCAACCAACACTGCCATATCCAAGAATATCTACCAAAAAACAAGGAATTTGATTAATCTGTAATAAGAATTGATGTTACAGTACACCATGGAAGATAATAAGATGAAAGCTTTGAGATACCTGTTGTAAATCAAGAAGTTTCTTCTTCAAATCTTTGACAGCATCATGACGTTCTTGGATTTCAGCCAAAGTGTCCAATACCTGAGAGAAACATAAATCTTTGCAACTTCAAAATTTTGATATCTATATTCATTAGCATATTTTCAGAAAAAGCTCAAACCTGTCCTCGTCCTTGTTCCTGAATTGCTTTTTGGAAGATTTGCTCGCTATCTCCAGTTTCAATCAATTCATCTATTGTCTGTACATGACAACAGGATAAGGTGTGAGTTTATTCAAATATCTGAGACCCTCCAATAAAACTCAAGAGTATACTTTACTTACATCTTCATCTGCTCGCTGGCCAGTAACTAATTCAAGCAAAATACAAAAGCAAGATTCATGTCTTAGGAAGTGGAATGAGAAAGTAAAATAGATAAAAACATACATAAACTCAAATTAATATATGTACCTGTAAAGACACGCCTTTCAACAACTTCACGATACTCTTGTTGTATGTTCTCTCGTAGAACCTAAAACAAGTTATAATCTTAGTTTGAAAAAAATACAAATTTTATGTAATTGGAGTGTCATTTATTTCTTCCTAACTCACCTGAAACTCAGCCATCTTATCTTTCAACTTCTTCTTTAAGGAACTGATGCACAGAATGAAAGTTCATAAAAATCATACCAAAGAAACTTTACACTAAATACAAATGGGTCGCAATGAAATAATCTAATTGGAAACAAAAGAAGAAAACTCACAGAGTCGTTGCTGTTCTTGATCGATCCACACCAGAACCTTTCCCACATCCAGGCTTTTGTCTATTTGCCAAGTTCTAGAACATTTGAATGACTATCAATATAAAAGGAAGAAATTTAATCAACAACTTTATAATTAGCAGATAGCGAGCAAGTATCTCTACCTCTCTGTCCAACGTCTCAAGTTTCCCCTTTATGAAACGAGCAATACTTCCAACTTCATCAACATCCTTTTCCATTTTCTTCTTTATTGCTGTTTATTACATAAGGAGCAGCACACAAAACACCAAACTTTATGTAAGGTTATTGAAAGTCATTATCAGTAATCCTAACACTGAAATTTTAATCCCTTGAGAAAACAAGAATCTTGACTACTTAAAGTTCATCAAAGTTAAGATCCACCAATTTTTGTCTTGAATTTCAGAGTTTATGATATATAAATCTGACAAATCATAAGCTAAAAGTTCCTCTATCCAAACCCCTTCATAATAATTGAAACTTTATGCTTTTGTCAAAAGATTCCAGAAACACTTCCACGATTATTTTTCACTGCCTTGTTATAGTTCATGAGAAAAATGCATGACAGAAAAAGTGGAAACAAAAAAGTTTACCCTTCATAGCAGGAGCTTTAGTCACAGCCTTTGACTCCTCATGAGCAGCCTATAGTGTTTGTAACAGTAATCTTGTCAGTAAAATTCCCAAGTCAAAATAGGTCAACCGTCAGTCAAACAAATATATGTCATACAGAACACATGATTTACAACAACATAAACACAACATATTAGAAGCCACATAAACATAAAACTCTGAAAGGAAAGCCAACAATCATTCTATCCAAACTACAATGGAAGTTCTGAAGAATCTTATTTTCATGTAATGTATACATTCATATTAGTCAATTTGGTCCTGTTAAAAGACTAAAACCTAAGTAGTAAATAAACCACCGTATGTTTCATGAAGATGATACCAAAGAGCCAAATAGTGTAAGATAAGTGAGTGATTGGTTATACCTGAAGTTTCTTTAGAAGCTTATCTAACTTATCATATTGTTTGTCAATCTCTTGAACCTAAAAAGACAAAGAGGAAATAGTTAAGCAGAGAAGGTAGTAAGGTAATAAAGTAATATACAGTTTTATAAAATCCTACCTTTTTGAAGAAATCTTCTAATCCTTGGTCTCCTTGTTCCCCAAGTTCAATATCTCCTTCTCTAGAAGACTGACCTCGGGGGAGCTCAAATGAACCCTACAAAACCCATTCAATTCAACAAAACGAAACCAATAATCGATTACCGTAACCTCACATTAAACCCTTTTCCACAAAATCACAACAAACCATTAATCGATTACTTTAACTCTCAAGATTTTACGGTCAAAAGAGGACTTTTGAAACATAAGAAATGGCACAAAAAGGCTAATTTCAGATCTAATAAACACTTGGATTCAATTACAGATAACAATCACTACAAATTCAGTTTCTTCAACTCCATGCAGCATTCAGATTCTGCTTCAATAGTCTAAAAGTGAGCAACATTTGTAAAATTGAAACCTCAGGACCAAAAAAGCCGCAAAATTCGGAGACCCCAGCATTGACTTTCGATAAATCAACCCAAATTCAAACCTCAAACAAACCCTAAAATGTCTACAAAGAAGAAGCAGTAGCAGAAGAAATCTTACCTTGAGAAGATCGTTCATTTTCGAAGAAGAAAGCAATGATCCAACTGAGACGACGAGAAAATCGGACACGGAGAGAAAGTAAATGAAGAAAAAGTGGTCTTGAAGAAGAAAGAAGCTCCCTCGTTGTCAAGACCGATCCTCTGTAAAATGGAAATCACTCTTTCTTCATAAATCAAACACCTTTTGTCTCCTTGGGATCAACACGCTAATTATACATGGGCCTTATCGTGGGCTTTTCTCTATTTTACAACTCCTAATGGGCTTTTTATATTTATTTATTACTCTAATTACTAATCAAATTCTTAATTTATATAAATTCAAAAACAAATTCGATTATTTTTGGTCCGGTTTATATTTAATGGTAAAAGTGAGGAGTATTTATGTAATATGTGTGTCCGACTCCGACATGCCTTTTCCCTGTCCAGCTAAAGACAACTCGTCAAGTGTCCAAAATAGACAATATTGTAGGAAAATGTTATCATATGCGACGCATGTGCATTGGCGACGGTACACCTAACGAATATGAGCTGTCGACTCAAACATTATGTCCGTGTGGGTCCCTCTGCTTCAAAAGTATATTTTAGTAAAAATGTTTGGAGATATCATCATGGGGGTGTAGCTCATATGGTAGAGCGCTCGCTTCGCATGCGAGAGGCACGGGGTTCGATTCCCCGCACCTCCAATTTTTCACTTAAGGACTTCATTTTATTCTCTGGGCCCTATATAATGGGCCATTAAAATAGGCCCAATACTTTTTCTGGCAGCTACTAATATTACCACCGTTGTATATTATATACTGTATATTTATTGCAATCATTTTAATATTTGGACATGGATTGAGAAGAATAAAAAATAACGGTGACAAGAGAGACAAGAAAGGTCGAAAAAGAAAAAGGAAAAAAAAAACTAAGATAAAATAAAATAAAATTGCATGCCTAAGAGAAGAGTGAATAATAATGTGAAAATGAAACAAAGTGGAACTTTTATTTTTTGGTTGCTCTCTAAAAAAATGAAGCATGCTGATGCTGGTTACCAAAGTAAAAGTTTAATTATCGTCAAATGTATGGACCATTTTATTTCCATTTTTACCTAAATATTCTCTTACCATTATAACATTTTTTTACAATTCTATATATTTAGTTTTTTTTTAATATATCATGAATTTTTAGCATATGATTATTTGAGAATAGAATCAACTATCTTGAGGTTCATATAACTAATTTTATGCTGATTATTTACAAGAAATCAAGTTAATTATTTGATTGAGATTATACACTATGTAAGTATATACCAAATTTCTTCCACTTAGTCTTAATCAAAATCACATAAAAAGAAATTAATTTAATCGTGTACAAAATATTGTTCGATTGTTAATTAGTCAATATCAGTTCAAGTCTAAGAAAATCAAATTAAAAAAAAACAATCTTATGTATTCAAAAATATCGAACCCAACAATTAATAGAGAAAATCTAAAGTTCGTTCGAACCGTTTTAATAAAAACTAATTTAACGTAAGTTTTTATGAGAAAAAAAAAACTCATAGTAGCTGGAAAAATTAGCCATTTTGAATAAAAACACATATACAATATTCAAAAATAAAAAGTAAATATATATAGCAAAATTACAATGAAATTTACGACAAAAGGAGAGAAAGAGAAGAGAAAAAGAAAGAGAGAGAAAAAGAAGAATAGGGATCAGTGCTTGACTGCAAAATTCAGTTCTTGAATCTTAACTGTCTCTTCTTCTTCTTCTTCTCTTTAGACTCATTCACCAATCCCAATGTTATCATCATCATCTCTTATTCATTAACCATGATACATAAAAAGATGCATACATACAAATACATATATACCTCATTATTACCATAAAATACCTACCCTTTTATTTCTAATAGTATTACCTATATACAACTATATATTTATATATATCCTATATCAAATTCGTATATACTCCATATAGATAGATATAAACTAGCAGCTAGCTAGGGTTTGTCATGCACTGCGACCTAACATTACACTGTCTCAACACACAAATATCAATTTTTTATATTCAAATTTGTTAAAACATTACCCACACTACACTATATATATCTCCAAAATGCATTTATAACATATATATATATATATATACAGAACAATATATCTGAAATATATAGAGTTTTCAACCTATTTATTAAGCTTATATATATACATTCACTGTTAATTCAATTAAATTATCTGAAATACCATATAAAGACTCTTGCTTTCTTAAATTAGTACCTAATAATCAAACATTAGAATAAGCACTCATAAACTATATATATAAGTGTATTAAGTAATTGTACATATATAACCAAGAACTTAATTAAAATACACACAAATGAGTTCATAGTACATTCTCAAATTAATAAAAACTATCTATAAATTACACACTCATTATATATGGAAATTTCATGAAATTAAAAGTATATATATGTGGATTAATTAATCAAACCATAAATTACCCGGCATTACATATCTCTTTCCTTCGAAATATTCGAATTCGATCCAAAGAGTTGAAGCTGACCACCGCCAAGAAACGAAGGGTAAGTCGGAAATAAAGAACTCATAG